>CM052539.1:152121330-152181646 GCA_028533065.1 Trachops cirrhosus
TGCGCAGTCTCTGGGTCCCGAGGGGCGCCCACTTCTCCTACCTGCGGGGCCTGGGCCGCCCACTTGTGATTTTTTTAAGGAGGCTAATAATGTGACAAAGAAATCTGAGTGTTCCCTTTTTGGTAGTCTCTCAGCAACACAAGTATTTGTTTCTCGTTGTATACTTACTTGTTTCTTCTTCCCTATATTCCTTCAAGCCAGGAATAATTAGTGCAAAATAATAGCCAAACTTCAGTTTATCTGTATTGCTTGTTAGCCATTGTTTGCGAGTTTCCCCATTTTTTCGTTATAAGCCTTTTTAAAGAGACTTCAGGTTTATCTGGCATGGAATGTTAATGTTTACAAATTTGAAGGTTTTTTTTTTTTAAGTATACCCTACATCATTCTGAAAAACATTTGAGAAAAAATAAGAAATGTTTTAAATACATAAAAGACAATGTGGATAAAAATAAACTCAGTTTGGTTATTTCCCTTCTTCATGTTTATCCCCACACTGCTCTGCATTTCATCTTTGTGATGCATTCTCCCACTGTGTGCTGTGCCCTCTAGATCCTTCCTGCAGCCTCATCTGCTTCACTAATGGCTCCATCCTCTGTCTTCTACTCGAATACTGGCGTACCCCCGGCCGCTGCTGCTCCTGCAGCCCTCTCGAGAGAATGGTACTGCATCTCTCACACTCCACAGACCTCATCGTCACTTTCCAGTCCCTTCAGGACGGTCTCTGTGGTCCTGCCGTAGGTTCCAGTCTCTCTATCCCTCCTCATTGCTGTCATTGGTCCCTCTCATTTGCAGAAAATTTTGGTACATGGCTCACAGTTATCCATTTTGGTCTGAATCCTGCTACCAATCTGATTATCTTCATTTCTGTGTGGACAGTTCATTGAACCCTGTTGCTTTGGGTTATCTGCCTCCTTAGATCCAGTGGCATCGCCTCATTTCACTTCTGTGACCCACATTTATGGCCTCACTACAGGTCTTCTCCTTGCCCAAACATTTCTCTACCTCTGACATTTGACATCTCACCTTTTCACCATCACCTGGTATCTTTCCACATCTCTTAGCTGTTTATTCTAATTACATCCATTACTTGATCAGCAACTCTTTACTTTTTTCTCTATTCAACTTTAATTTTCAGGGTCATCACTTCAGCCACCCTCTTGCCAATGTCCTCAAACTCCTGACAAAGCCCCAGCCCTGTGCTTCCACAAGCCCAGGCCCCGGCTCCTCAGACCAGATTGGCCGTCAGGAGGGGAGAAGACTGCAGTTGACCAAAAAGTTGACCAGTAGTTAAAGCACCCCTTACTCTTTATTTACTTCTGTTAGTAGAAGAGGTTTCTGACCAAATTTAATTCCATGGCAGAGAAAGGCAAAAATCTGGTAGCAGAGCAGGACTCCTTGCCACTGTCTGTATTTGTTTAATGAGGGAAAATTAGCAAACTAAATTCAGTATAAATACAGTAGTTACCTATGAAAACACAATAACCAGCAGTGAAAAGCTTGGTCCTTCAGCTCTTTATCAGACAGGGCTGAATATCTTGAGACCACAGGGGTGTGAGCAGAGATGTTAGGAGTTAAGGGCATTTTGAAAGAAATGTATACAGTTGACCCTTGAAAAATGCAGGGGTTTGAGGGGCCAGTTCCCTGAGCTGCTGAAAATCCATGTGTAACTACTGACTTCCCCAAAACGTAACTATTAGCCTACTATTGACCAGAAGCCTTACTAATAACATAGTTGATTAACACATATTTTGTATGTTATATGTGTTCTTACAATGAAAGAAGCTAGAGAAAAAATGCTATTAAGAAAATCATAAGAAAGCCAAAATACATTTGCTGTGTTTATTGAAAAAATCTGCATATAAGTAGACCTACGCAGTTCAAACGTGTGTTTTCAAGGGTCAGTGGTATTGTGCTTTCATGTATGTTTTTATTTCCATGATTAAATAAAAAGTGTCCATTTCTAGAACTAAACGAAAGAAGATCCAAAATGATAGCCAGGACACTTCTAAGAGGCATTAAGCTGCTCCGCTCTTAATGGGGATCATGAGTTGCTCTGCCGCCCCCGCGACCCGGCGACCCCGCGACCCGTGGCAGACCTGCTCTGAGGGGTGAGCCCCGAGGGGCGTGCCCCGCCTTCGCAAGGCAGCTTCCCTTCCCTGCGCTGCTGTCAGTTCTGAGAGATCACCTACCTTATGTTACAGCTCACGCAGCACTTCCACATAACTTCTCATTAATCCTTATTGTTATCGTCCCTATGAGATCATGACTTCTGTAACTGTAGACATTGTGTAGGAAGGTTGGGACTGAAAGCTGGGAGCCGGGCCTTTGAGCCCCACATGCTACCCAGGCTCAAGGGCAGGATGCAAGTTGCTACAGCAGTGAGAGCTATTAAGCTTTCTCATTACTGCAGGTATTTAGCAAATTTGGAAAACTAAACATTTTAATAATGTAATATATTTAGTAATTATATATAATATAAAACCAGTTAATAAAATTTGAAAATTAAATAACTATATTCCAAAGAAATGAAATCAGTGGGGTTTTTTTATGACTAAAGCATTCTCTGTTCAAAACCAATCCCCAAATTTAGTCAACATGAAGTGTAGAAGAGTATAAGATATAAATGGCTTTCACAAAGCTGTTTTATCCACAGTGGGTTGGTTAAGTAACAAACAGATAACCAGCTGATGTAACAGGTCACCCAACGATCTCAGTAGCTTAACCCAATGAAGATGTATTTCCTGTGTGCTCCGCTAGGTCATTCTAGGACCCAGCTCTTTCCAATTAGCGGCTCTGCCATTCCCTTGGACGAGGACCAGCAAACTTTTTCTGTGAAGTGCTGGATAACTAATATTTTAGGCTTTGTGGGTTCTGTGGTCTCTGTTGCAACTACCCAACCCTTTCTTTGAGCACAAACACAGCCATCGAGAACACGAAAACAAATTAGTATGATTGTGTTCTGATAAAACTTTATCTATAAACACTGAAATTTGAATTTGATATAATTTCTTGTGTCATAAAATATTCTTCTTTTTTTTCAGTTTTTCAACTGTTTAAAATGTGAAAACATTTTTAGCTTGCAGGCAATATAGAAACAGGCCTTGGTCTGGATTGGTCTTTAGGGTCTCTTTCAAGGCCTTCCAAGAACAACAAGATGCGGTTGTTCTCTGCATTTTCTATCTTCAGGCCACAATGTGAGACCTTGTGGGAGCTTTTATGGGCCAGTCGTAGATCCCATGCACACCCCCAACCATTTCATGGCCCAGAAGTAGTCGCAGGCCCTGCCAGGATACAAGGGATATTGGAAACACAGTCTCTCATGTGTCCAGGAGGAAAATGAAATGGTGTGGGGAAGGAAGAGCAACGTCTCTGCCACTGAATACTTTTTTTTCATTTTTTATTCTTCTTGCTTTTGCTTAAAACATTATTCCCTTTCCCTTTTCCTTCCCCAGCTTGGATAGTTCAACTTCCTCAATTTCACCTACTTCAATATGATCTTTCTTCAAATATCTTAATATTGAAGCTTTTCTTGAATCATTCAACCAAATATAATCTTTCTTCTGAATCATCAAAGACATTCAAAGTTCTCACATCACTTACTTTACCTTATAGGATAGATATTGTGAACTTTTCTTCTTCACACTACTAGATTATAGGCTCCCTGAGAATTGGTACTTTTAATATTTTTAACAATTTTATGGAGATATAACTCATATACCGTAAAATTTACCATTTTAAAGAGTTCATTGGAAAATGATATAGCTACTGTGGAAAAAGCATGGCAGTTCCTCAAAACATTAAAGGTAGAACTACCATCTGACCCAGCAGTTCCACCTCTGAGTACGAACCCAAAAGAATGCAAAGCAGGGACACGAACAGGTATTTGTGCACTTGTGTTCACAGCAGCGTCATTCACAATAGCCTAAAGTAGAAACAGCCCAAGTGTCCATCAGTGGATGAAAGTATAAGCAAAATGCAGTGTATTCATACAATGGGGTATTATTCAGCCTTAAAAAGGTAGGCAGTTCCGATACATAATACAGCACAGATGAACCTTAAAGATATTATGTTAAGTGAAATAAGCTAGTCAGAAAAGAACAAATTCTATATATGATTCCTCTTGTATAGGAGATACCTAAAGTACTCATAGAGACAGAAAGGAGAATAGTGGTCTCCAGTGGCGGGGCAGGGCAGGGAGGATGAAAAGGGAAGTATTGTTTGCTGTGTACAGAGTATGAGTTTTTCGAGATGAAAAGCATTTCGGAGATGGATGGTCGTGCTAGTTGTACCACAATGTGAACATACTTAATGCACTAACCTGTGAATTGATGTAAATTTTATATGGATTTTACCACAATTTTAAAAAATTTAAATACATAATAACAGTGTCACCAAAAAAGAATATACTTCCATGGCATTTAGATATTCACAAAGTTATGCAACCATTGCCACAATCAGTTTTAAAACATTTTCATCATCCTGAAAAGAAACCCTGTACCCATCACCAGTCATCGTTCATTGTCCTTTCCCCAGCCCCTGGCAACCACTAACCCACTCTCTGTCTCCATGGATTTGCCTAATCTGGGCATTTCATATAACTGGAATCATTTAACATGTGGCCTTTTGTATACAGATTCTTTCACGGCATAATATTTTTAAGGTTCATCCACACTGGAGTGTATATCAGTACTTCATTTCTTTTTATGGCTGAATAATATTCCACTGCTTGAATATACCACATATTGTTTATCCATTCATCAGTTGATGGACATTTGGTTGTTTCTGCTTTTTGGCTATTTTGAATAATGATGCTCAGAACATTTCTGTACAAGTTTCATGTGGACATATGTCTTAAATTCTCTTAGGGATGTATGTACACATATCTGTCTACCTACCTCCATACCTTCCTACCTAGGAGTGAAATTGCTGGATCATGTGACAAGTCCATATTTAACATTTGAGGAACTTCCAACTGTTTTTCCACAGCGGCAGTACCATTTTACAGTCTACCAGCAATGTATCAGGGTTCCATTTTCTCCACATCCTTGCCAGAACTTGTTATTGTCATTTTAATTATAGTTAACCTAGTGCATGTAAAGTGGCAGCTCATTGTGGTTTTGAATTGAATTTCCTTAATGACTGTTGATGTTAGGCATCTCTTTATATGCTTATTGGGCATTGTATGTCTTCTTTGGAGAAATATTTATTAGACATTTGTCTAATTTTATTTTATTTTTTTACGATTTTATGTATTTTTTTTTTTTTTGAGAGAGGAAGAGAGGGAGAAAGAGAGGGAGAGAAACATCAATGTGTGTTTGCCTCTCAAGTATTCCCAACTAGGGACCTGGCCCGCAACCCAGGCATGGGCCCTGACTGGGAATCAAACTGCTGGACCCTTTGGTTAGCAGGTCGGTGCTCAGTCCACTGAGCCACACCAGCCAGGACACCATTTGCCTAATTTTAAGTTGAATTGTCTTTTTATTGTTGAGTTTAGGAGTTCTTTATATAGATACAAATCCCTGATACAAATCCCTTTATATCTGATACAAATCCCTGATCAGATCATTCTTTTGCACAGTTGTCCCAGTATCATTTGTTGAAATCCTTGTCAAAAGTCAATTGGCCACAAGTGTCTAAATTTATTTCAGGACTCTCAACTCGATTCCATTGATACATGTGTCTGTCCTTATGCCAGGACCTCCCTGCCTTGAATACTGTAGCTTTGTCATAAGTTTTGAAATTGGGAAGAGTGAGTTCTCCAACTTTGTTGTTATTTTTCAATATTGTTTTGGTTATTCTGGATTCTTTGTATTTCTATACAATTGTTAGGATGAGCTTATTAACTTCCTCAAAAAAAACCCAACTGGATTTTCGATAGGGATTGACTGAATTTGCAGATCAGTTTGGGTGGTATTGCCATCTCAACAATACTGAATAGTGAACATGAAATTCTTTCCATTTATTAGGTTTTTCATTTCTTTCAGTAATGTTTTCTAGGTTTGGTGTACAGGCTTTGCAATTTTTCATTAAATTTATTCTGAAGTATTTTATTTTTGATACTGTTGTAAGCAGAATTGTTTTCTTAATTTCATGTTCAGATTGCTCATTGCTGGTGTGCTGAAATACAGTTGATTTTTGTATATTGATCTTGAATCCTGTGACTTTGCTGAACTTGTTTATTAGTTTTAGTAGTGTGTGTGTGTGTGTGTGATATACTCTAAAGCACACAACGCAGTGGCTAGCCTTAACTAGTATTCAATCCATTTATGTTCCTTGAATTGATCTCTTTAAATGCCACATTGCCACAGAAGCCTTGCATCCACCGAGTAATTTTCCAGTTCTCAGTACCATTGAATCACTTTTTCCTCTTTTACTCTTATCTACAGGCTTGGGAACAATGGGTCGAGGCATTGTCATTTCTCTTGCAAAAGCCAAGATTCCTGTGATTGCTGTGGAGTCAGACCAGAAGCAGCTAGAAACTGCAAAGACGATTATAACCTCCCTCTTGGAAAAAGAAGGATCCAAAATGCAGAAAAGTGGCCACCCTTGGTCAGGACCAAAACCCAGGTTAACCACATCTATGAAGGAGCTTAGTGGTGTAGATTTAGTCATTGAAGCAGTATTTGAAGAAATGAACATAAAGAAGCAGGTCTTTGCTGAGCTGTCAGCCGTGTGCAAGCCAGAAGCTTTTTTGTGCACCAATACGTCAGCCTTGGACATTGATGAGATTTCTTCTTCCACTGATCGTCCTCACTTGGTCATTGGCACCCATTTCTTCTCACCAGCTCATATCATGAAGTTGTTAGAGGTTATTCCCAGCCGATACTCCTCCCCTACTACTATTGCCACTGTTATGAACTTATCAAAAAAGATTGAAAAAATTGGTGTAGTTGTAGGCAACTGTTTTGGGTTTGTTGGGAATCGAATGTTGAATTCTTATAACAATCAGACGTATTTCTTGTTAGAAGATGGCAGTACACCAGAGGAGATAGATGAGGTGCTAGAAGACTTTGGTTTCAAAATGGGACCTTTTAGAGTGTCTGATCTTGCTGGGTTAGATGTGGCTTGGAGATCTCGAAAGGGGCAAGGTCTTACTGGACCCATGTTGCCTCCAGGGACTCCTGCCCGAAAGCGAGGCAACAGCAGATACTGCCCAATTCTTGATATGCTCTGTGAAGCAGGACGACTTGGCCAGAAGACAGGTGAGGGTTGGTACCAATATGACAAGCCATTGGGTAGGATTCATAAACCTGATCCCTGGATTTCCAAGTTTCTGTCACAGTACAGGGAAACCTATGACATTGAACCACGTAACATTAGCAAGGATGAGATCCTGGAGCGCTGCTTATATTCACTCATAAATGAAGCATTCCGTATCTTGGGAGATGGGATAGCTGCCAGCCCAGATCACATTGATGTTGTGTATTTGCATGGGTATGGATGGCCAAGGCACAGGGGTGGACCCTTGTTCTATGCTTCCACAGTTGGTTTGCCCACAGTGCTAGAGAAGTTGCAGAAATATTACAGGCAGAATCCTGATATTCCCCAACTAGAGCCTTGTGACTATCTGAAAAAATTGGCTTCCCAAGGAAATCCTCCTCTGAAAGAATGGCAGAGTTTGGCAGGACCGCCCAGCAGTAAACTGTGAGTCCGCCTTTTGGGTTACGCCTCACACGCTGGCAGCAGGTAATGCTCACTGGATTTCATTGAAATTAAATCCAAAGGTCTAAAATAGGTTGTTCTGGGTGGAAAAAGGCTTTGTTTGGGGTGATAGGTGCACAGTGCTGTGTGCAGATGATGTTTTATTGAGTTGTAGACTTGAAACCTGTATGGTTTTGTGAACCAATGTCACCCCAATAAACTCAATAAAAAATTGCTCTGAAATACAAAGCTAAAGAAATAATCAGCTAAACCTCCTCTTTGGGTCTTCTGTCTGTTCATTCCAATGGGTCCCATATTCAGTAATGTGCTTCCTATGCCTCTGAATCTGCCCTTATCAGATAAACGCCTTTAATCCCAGTGAATAAACTCAAGTTAATACCTTAATAGCTAAGAAGAGAGCCTCAGGAATATGTTGAAGTTCCCAAATGCTTTTATCATTAGAGAAACATATAATCAATTAATAACTGATAAAAACAACTAAATTATAAAATAATTTTGACCCCCTTCAGCCTCACACACTAGCACTGATGGGAAATCTCATGGGTCCTTCATTCAACAAACATTCATTATGTCTCCCCTGAGCTTCTCGCACAGCACTTGGCAGACCTAGAGTTCAGACTAATCCAGCATGGATGTCCATGATCAGGTTCAGTTCATAGTCTCACGGTGGAATGGAGATAGTTGGCAGGTAGAGTACACAGTGAGATCCTGTGAGTGAGCATGAAAAGCTGCCCAAGAAGAGGCAACATGCAGATGCTGAAGTGTGAAAGGCAAAACAAAGTTGAAGTTGTAGACAAGACACCGTTGGGAAGTACTTTAGACCGGAACGGGGAACTCTGAGTAGCTCGGCAAGTCACTCTCAATACATGGCCCCCGTCCAAGGTCCCGTCGCACATGGCACAGTTGTGCTTGCTGCTTACAGGGGGCTTACTAATGTTTGTTGATAATTCCCTCGAGATCAGGGGATGTCCTGGTCTTTCTTTACTCTTCTATTCATGGGGAAATAATAGATAGTAGAAAGTTGTTGACTTAGTGCAAGAAGGAATCTTAGAGAACATGTAATCTCCTCTGATTCCGTGTTAGATTTGGATTCCGTAATGATGCCAGTTTTCCTGTCACGATAAGCCTTTGTGATGTTGGGTATGAAAATGGTTGAGTCTTGAAATATCTAAAATGATTCCAAGATTTTTTGTACAGTTTTGTGACAAGACTTCTCTTTTAATGTTTTGTGTGGTTAAGTGTTGAGGGGTTGGTCAATACAAAAAACTGGTACAGAAATGTTTACAGCAGAATTATTCACAATGGCCCCAAATTGGAAACAAAGGAAGCGTCCGTCACTGGTGGATGCGTGAACAAAGTGTGCAATAGCCATGCGATAGGATATTCGGCCATGAAAAGAGATGAAGTACCGAGACAGGCTACAGCATAATGGACCTTGAAAATATGTTGCTAAGTGAAAGAACCCAGTCACAAAAGTCCAAATATTGTATGAATATTTATATGAAATGTTCAGAATAGGCAAATATACAGAAACAGGAGGCAGATTAGAGGTTGCCGAAGGCTGGAATGATTGGGGGTCAGGAATGGGGGGTGGCTGCCAATGGTACAGGATTTCTTTTCGGGTTAATGAAAATGTTGTGAAATTATTGTGATGGTTACAAAACTCTGTGAATCTACTAAAAAGAACATTGAATTGTATACATTAAGTGGGTTAATTATATGGTATGTAATCATAACTCAATAAAGTTTTGAATAAATAAGTAAATAAATAAATGGGCTCAAGGTGTTGTCCTTCAGTGTGATGCTGTTTTTGCAATATTTTCACCTGTGATCCTAAACAAAACTATCAAAAGTTCTGATAGAGAAGTCTTGAATGAATGTAGTATGTTTTTCATTGTAAAAACAACAAAAAAACAGCCCTGGCTGGTGTGGCTCAGTGGATGGAGCATCAGCCTGGCAAACTGAAAGGTCACCGTTCAATTCCCAGTCAGGGCACATGCCTGGGTTGTGGGCCAGGTCCCCAGTTGGGGGTGTGCAAGAGGCAACTGACTGATGTTTTTCTCCCTCTGTTTCTCCCTCCCTTCCCCACTCTCTAAAAAACAAATAAATAAATAAAAGTCTTCAAAAAAACCCACAAAAACCCCCAAAACACCCCTAGAGTGTGTCTATGATTGTAGTTCAATTTAGAATAATTTTTAAGATGTATATTGCTGGAGTTTAAATTGGTCCTTGAAATTAAAGACATCCGTAGAAAAGATTCCTGAAAGTAGTAACTTTGTCTTCAAAGTGACTTCTTTTTAAATTAACATTAAACACACACATATTAACTTTTTCTTCTTTAGGCCATTAGTGGATTTTATTTTGAGTTCTTAAAACTCATTTTCACCCTACACTATCTTCTTGATTGGGGCTTTGAAACTAGAGTGTCTATGAATAGGTTTTATGAGTCAATAATCCCTAAAATTTTATGCTAATGTTTGTGTATATGTATCTGAATACGTTTCTTAGAAGAGATACCATATTTTCATAGGTGTTTGAGACCCAACACTTTATATATAAATAAAATGGGAAGAAATACAAATTAATTTATTTTTACTTTATATCAAAGGAGGCAAACCTAATTCTAATTTGTTGGGTCCTATGTGAACCAATATGATGAAATCTTCCAGGATATGTTATCCGATCCTTGAAAATGCATTTGCTTAAAAGACTTATTTTGTTGTTGTTAATAACTTTAAAACTATCCTTTTAAAATAAAAACAGCTGTGGCTGACATTTTAAAAATGTGTTCTAATGGTAATTGACTCTGATGAGAACGATGTAGTAGAAGCACCCTTGAAGCTTTGCCATAACACCCCGGCTTCAAAGATGAGACTAATGATGTCATTTAAATCAGTAAGGGCACTGTGCAGCTGCAGTCGCTACCGGCTTATTCATTTCCAGCGGGAACAGGTGTATGTGAAAGCAAAAAATGAGGGGGATCCTAACCTTCCTGATTAATGATGTTACAGAATGGTGTATGCAAATCATACTCTACAGTGCTGTAGGAACCTGGAATTTCCTGGGTCTTACATTTGTCCTTAAAATAGACCCCTGTAAGTCAAATATTGCGGGCTCACTAGATTGTTTGAATCCTTTGGTAGCCATCGATGAACATAATATAAATCAAGTTCTCTGAACTATGTTTAAAAGCAGCTTTCCACAAGAACGGAATAGTGTTTGACTATTGTTGGGACTATCAGTGCCATCCACTCATCTTGCCAGCTTACACATATTTTGAGATTAACAGGGAATTTACACTGTTTTCTGGCTGGACAACTCTGAGGGACCACATACTGTGTGGTCCAAGGGGCTGCTGCTCACATAAGAAATAACGTGAATAGCACTCCCTGGAGTTGTGCGACATTCACTATTGTTTCCAAGGTACTGCGTATAGAGATCGAAAGCCAAAACCCCTTTCTTCTGCTTATGCTGTAGCTCTCTAAACAAAAGTTAGTTGACAAGAATAGAGGAAAAGACTCCAGTTATATTGATGTCCCCAGTGGGACCAACATTTTAGGAAGATTATACCTTGACTGTTCTCAGTATTTTTTTTAGCACCCTGAGAAAGAAGAACATGAGAAAGGTGCACAGGGCTTTTAATTCTTGTTCAAAGAATTCCGGGGTACGTCAGTTGTAATATTTACTTGTCCTCTTTCACCGAACTTGAAATAGCCCAGCAAAAGGAGTACCTGAAAGCATCTGAGGAGAAGATACAAGCAGAGCTCATGCAATCTGTCTCGTCATGTACATATTTTATAATCAGGGTTTCCACCTTCTCTGGGAGGAAGCAGTGCAAACAGGAGCAGTCGCTAATTCTAGCCATAAGGCGAGATCCTTAGGATGAGGTGGGGAAAACCCTCCCTAACCAGATCATAAGTGTGCTGGATTCCTGAAGCCTCCTGGGGCCTAGA
Organism: Trachops cirrhosus; assembly: GCA_028533065.1. Classification (NCBI taxonomy): domain Eukaryota; kingdom Metazoa; phylum Chordata; class Mammalia; order Chiroptera; family Phyllostomidae; genus Trachops; species Trachops cirrhosus. Next base: position 152,132,946 of record CM052539.1, read on the forward strand.
GAGTTGTTGATTTGTACATCTCGGAAGAGACCACTGTCTGTAACCTCACCGTTTCTCTCCTTCTGTAGTGATAAACTTCCAAGTTTTTAGATGAGCAATTGGTTACTCAAAATATGCGATATATTTGTCAGCTTCTCTTGCATGCAGTTGTGAACGTGTGACTAAGACCCAGACGATAGGACGTAGGTGGGAGTGTCGAATGGCAGCTTTCAGGAACCTACCTTAAGAGTCAGATGATGTGCACTCTTTGCCTCTTTCTTTTTTATGTATCCTCCATCCTGCTGCCTGGAACACAGATGTGATGGTGGGAGTTTGACCCGATACACTGGGCCACGAGGACAAAGGTCATACCCTAGGTAGGGACTGCAGAATGGGAGGCTGTAAAAAGCTTGGTCCCTGAGGACCTCATGAGGCAGAGCTGCCACTCTGTCTTTCAACAGTCATTTACATGAGAGAGAGAGATCCGTTCCTATTGTGGGTGAGCCAGTGTTACTGCAGGTGTTTAACTACTCACAGCTGGCCCTAATCCAACTAATATGGGTGGAGTCAAAAATTAGTGGGGTTTTGTTTATGTTTTTCTCAGCGTCATAGGTAATTTGATAATCTAATCTCATTAAACAGGATTTCACGTTTATTTGTTTTTTAAAAAATCTTTTGCTAGTGTAATGTGCTTTTTAACTCCACGTTGAATTGCTTATAAGTTTTTAAGTTATGTTTCACATTCGATTGTTGTTGGTAGTTCAGGGAGGCACCAGTAAGAACCTGAGAATAGGATTGCAAGTCAACATTTAGTAGGAAACAGTCTCACAGGCCTACAATCTCAAATTGACTCCTACTTAGAGATAAAAACTCTCACAAAGACAGTAGGTATTATCAGAAGAAAAGGTGGTCAGCAATGGCACAAAGGAAGAGTAATTCGAGAAGCAGTATCTCTCAGTACTGACCAAAACAGGTGGGCGCTGAACTTGGGATACACCAACCTTTTGCTTACTAGATCAGATATCTCCAAAATGGGGTACTCCTACCCAGGGCAGTGTGAAACATGACCATAGAGGTGCAGACAGAAAATATTTAGAATGATTATTACTACCTATTTCTGTCTAACAAGTAAGAAATTAGCATTTCATGTACATATGACACTGTCGTCCTCACCAAGTGGCATCCCAGACAGCCCTGCCAGGAAGGAAGTGTGCTCAGGGGAGAGGGCGAGTTCCCAAGTGCAGAGAGGCTGATGGAGGCATCCTCCCTCTTTCCTTTGCTCTCAGCATATTGAGAAATACTGCAAATTATGCATGCTGGGGCAAGCAGGTATTTAGACTAAATTATGTAATTTAATTTAATTTAATTTAATTAACCTTCACAAAATAATGCAAGCAAAGGTGAACAACAAGAAAATGGCAGAACTGGTGGTTCTGGAATCAGCTTTTAGTCAGACCTGGCAAGAAGTTGGCCAAAAAAAAATGAAATTATCAAGATTACTAGAAATATTGATTTATAACCCACCATTTGTGATGAAGTTATTAGTATGAAACCATCACCTATTCGCAAAACGTTTTAATATATTGTTTATTTCATTATCTCATCTTTTATAAATTTCTATTTTATTGTGTTTTATAATATATGTATATGTCAATATCGTTGTAAAAACATACACTTTGTAAACATCCTACAGATTAGAGATGTATACTAAAAATTTATGTGAGCTACTACCCAATCCTCTTTTAGGAATAAAAGATTTATTCTCCCAGCTACTGGGAGTGCTGCCAGAAAATGGCCTTCTTCGGGGATTGCCTCGCTCAAGGTCAGGGCGTCTTCCGGAGGTAGCTTGCCTCCAATGACTGTTTAACGCGGGAGTGGAAGTGCCTAGTCCTCTTGCCCCAACTCCGAGGGGCTGGCAGCTCTGGGGTTCCCTGGGACACGGTGCTGAAGCACTGCACTGCAGTGCATCCTCTCCCTGTGCTAGTTCCTATTTCCTTCCCTTCTGTGTCACAGGTATTGACCCCAAGGGCACTCCCTAAACTTTCTCCACACCCATCTCCATCTCAGAGTCTACTTCCCTGGGAACCCAAACGGCAACAATGGAGAGGCATGATCAAAAATGTTTGGAAACCAGTAATCCATATGCTATCAACTCTCTACATGTTTAATAGACTTCTTTTTTCTCACGTCATCAATTTTTATAAATATTCTATGCGTGCTAGGAAAAGCTGCTCATTCTGTTTGATAAATATGGGATTCTTTTTTTTCCCCCCAGATGCAGCATTTCCCACTTCATTGTCGGGCCTGGCTGGGAGACGATGGTGGAAATAGTATCAATCACTAACTTTGCTTCATCAGCACAAGGGCGAGACCACGTGCAAACAATATCTAGTAGATTTTGCAGAATGGTGATGGGACCGATCAGACATTTTCCTATCCCAGCACGACCTCAAGTAGTGAGAGCAGCCTCCACTAAGGCTCTGGGAAACCTAAGGTTTTGCCTCATGGGAGCGAGCGGCACGAGGGCCTCCAAGTCTGAGCAGAGCCAGATTGGGCCCACCTGGGCGATCCTTTGATCACTAGTGACCAGTGGAGGGGAAGTGAGCAAACTGCCTGCAAAGGCAAATCTCATCATTGCTCTGAAATGATCTTTCAGATGTAGAAGTCACCCAGGTACTCTGCAGCTTTCTGATTGGCTGATTGCTTTATGAGCCTTCTACTCCTTGTTTCTTTTTGAGATGCCAAAGCCATTGCTAACTAAGTGAGACATAATGTGAGGAGCACTTGACAATGTGTCAGTCTCCTGCCCTGGCCCTTATTTCTGTCCTGATTCATGCAGAGGTGAAGGGTATGTGCTGGACAGGGAAGAATAGGACACCAGGAAGAAGGTGGCGGAGGGCGGATAACGGAGTCAGGACCGCAGTGATAAATACGGGGTTCTAAGGTCAAGCTTGTTAACTGTGTTAGTAACGTTTTCTGTACAGCCTTGATGATGCTCTATCTGTAGTCCTGCCTCCTCCTGTGATCAGGATCAGTTACACGTGCCAGGGTGGGAACTCCTTTCCTTGGCACATAAAGCCAGAAATGACTGAGTGACACACATAGCTTTAAAAAGGCTCTTACTATGTCCCTTGTGGAAGCATGTCCCCTCTGAGAGCCAGGACTTCTAAATTTCAGAGTGTTAGTGGCTGGCACAGGAAGCAAAATTTCCCAAGTAGGCCACTGGCAGTGATGATAAATGGGACCACTTCTACTTTCTGTCTTCGGTGCCTATAATCCTGTGTTTTAATTGTTAGGAATGTAACATCATACATATAATGGTTATTCATTTACCGTGTAAACTGCATCCTGAAGGATGGTACCCTGTCCTCACAGGATATCATCTCCAAGCTGGCACTTCAGTAGTACCTTCAAAGAGATACTCCATTTCTCTGTTACGAAAGTCAGTAGCTCCTGGGTGGCGTAGCATGTGACTAGAGTAGGGAACCCATGGTCATATGCCCACCTCAGCACTAGTTTCGTTTTAAAGTGGGTCCTTTGTTCTGAGGCAGTATTATGTAGACTCTTGTCTCACTGGCTCTGATCCTTGGAACATGAAGCCCTGCAGTCAGGAAAGGAAAACTCACATGTGGAATATGTGTCAATGCCAATCAAGATGAATCACTGACCTGCAGACCAAAGAGTTCTGATGTACATGGCTTACCACCCAGTGACTGGCTGGTCTCTTTGAAGGATAGCACAGCATCTGGGCAAGCTGTACACTCTGCAACTGGATCAGCCTTGGAGAGTGGGAAGGAGTTCATTCTGCTGGGCTCATGCATACCTTTCACCCCCTCATCCAAGCCTACCCTGTTGCTGGGCTACTTGTGCCAGTACTAAGGTAGGCAATGATAATGCCTGGTTGATGTCAGCTAGTCTGGTCACTCTGTGTGCTTGGTTGCTTAATTCATCTTCTGGGGCAGAGGTTTTCTGGACGGCATTGACACGTGATGCTCGCCTCTTCACACTCTGTGCCTGTTTGCATACGTCCGTACCTCGATTCCCAGTTCTTTGTGTCCCCTACCCTCTAATATTTCTCTGTCCAGGCCCTGATCAATCACCCACACTATTCTTACATCCAGCCACTTCTCTGAGGCTTTTGAGTCCTTCTTCCAACATCAGTCATGGAAGTTTCAGCATTTTTACTTTACTAAGTGCACCATCAGTTTCTCCAAGCCTCCAAGAGCTACCCTAGCAGTGTGTTAATAATGTGTCCTAGAGTCTTTGCCTGGGCATTAAGCCCTGTACCATGAAGACTCTTTCCATGTTGATAAATTCTCCCCACCAAAATTTATGTTCTGCCCCCTTGATCCAGCACACTCAGGGTCCAGTCCCAAACACTCTCCAGGCTTCTGCTGATACCTGTTGACTAGATTCTATGGCTCCTTAAGGAAATAAACCTTTTCCTCTCTTACTAGTCTCAGTACTTCCCTGAGCAGGTTATTTTGTGAGTTAATTCTAATTACTGTTCTGGTGGCCAGGACAGGAGGTATTTCCTAAGCCAGATATGTATCTTACAAAGCAGAAGCCTCTGTATTATCTTTGAGCAAAGGGGGAGCACAAGTCTTTAGCAAGAAAGGGATGAGCCTCTTCTGCAGGCCCAAAGCATTCAGGGAAATCTCAGGATTTAAGATTTTCAAATTCATTGACTCAGACATCCTCATTATAAGTCACGGTGTCCCACTTCTTCCCCTTCAAGGCTCCAACCGTGGCATCACAGAACTGCCATGAGAATTCCACCCCCTGTGGAACTGCACTTCCCTGGCCTTACCATTAAGTCCTAGGCCTGACCCTCTGCTCTTTCTGCCCTGGGACTACAGGTCAGTGTCTTATATGCTGCTAGGGAAGTTCTCTGATGTTCACAGTCTTCACAGTTCCTCTCACGTGGGTAATTAGTCACCTTCACACCTTTTATTGTGTTTCTCTAATGCAGCAATAGCCCCCAGCAACAGCCATCTGACTCCATGTAATTACAATTTCCTATAAACCTCTCAAATGCCTGATACATTGCCCTCATTACTTCTCACAGATATCCCTTCTTAACTTCTCCACTGATTAAAGTTTTAGCTTTTGCACAGTAACAGCATGCTAGGAGCTACTGATATTCTACTGTCCATTAGTGATGCCATTTTCATTGCTGATTGGCTGGTTTGTGATCCAGCTGCAAAGTCCTGTTTTAGAGTTTGCTTCCTAGGACCACTTCTACTAGCAATTGTCATCAACCAAGTTCCCCAGGAAAAAGACTCTGGGGTAGGTATTTCCATGCAGTAGATCTACTGGTCAGTGCCTTCGGGAATAACGCCTGCAGGGAAGTGAAGAAAGCAAGATTGAGCAGAAGGAGTTGAACTATGAGGCAGACACAATGGAAGCTTCCGCAGACCTTCAGGGAGCTCTGAGGCCCAGACAGCCCTTCAGAGATGGCCTGAACTGAGGCAAGGGAATTAATCTTTCCTATCTGCACCTTCACTTACTTTTGGATATCAGAGGAGTGGAGGGAAGCACAGCCTTGAACAAGGCATCTACTTTCAGCCAAGGTCAAAATCCTTGGAAGAATTCAGGTCCTTAGCCTCTCCTGGCAACCAATACTCCCAGAAGCCAGGGGAATAAGTGCCTTGGTGCTGAGAAGGGGGTCTGGGGAATACTTCACAGCATCCAATACACAGCTTCTGCCTTGCAGACCTGTATTGTTCTCATCACACCTCATCCCTGTTTTGATCATTCACTACAAGAAGCCCAAAACTCCCAGACGTCCCTCATCGCCTAGACTCATTGCTGTACATCTTCTAATCTGATGCATTGTCTTCCTCGACTTTACAAATCCTTCCCTTGAATCCTCCAGAATTCACAATCTGCATCAGCAAAATCTCCTCAAGTTGCAAAGTGTTCTCTGAATATTTCTTTTTCTTCTTGGCCTAAATTCTTTGGGTCTTCAGGGGACTTTCCAATGAATGGCTTCACCAGCCAGCTTCTGAATAAATTGAGAAATAAAACCAAAAGTAATGATGGGGGTTAAATAACACCTTTATTAGTGGTAGCATCCAGGTCGAAGGGTGTGGTTTTAGGTATTATAACTTGGCAGACTTGGTAACACTGCACCTGAGAATGACACAGACCTCACCACACCGCTGCAGCGGCACTGGGCCACACACATACCAGGCTTCTCCTTTTTTCTGAAGCCCCTAGTTATGTAGTTTTAAATAATTCTCTATTGCATGTAAGTTGCCTCAGACTCTTTTTGGAAGCAGATGAATCATTAGGAAAGAGAGGGTGAAGGGAGAGATAAGACTCTCAAGACCAGATAAATGATAATAGAGTAAGTGTCACATGCCAAATGAACCAAATGAATAATGTACACTATTAGTACTAGAATGCAGAGAAGGAGGTGGTCACTAAAAAATTAATGCCCACTAACTTCGAGGAGGCTATCCAATTGCATTTCCCTAGTCCATTCATTTCTCCACTCTTCTAGATGACTATTTTCATACCTTTGATTTTTCCAAATTTCGTCACCTCCTTCTGCATCCTCCTTCTCAGCTGATGTCCTTGTTTCCCTCACAGAGAAAATAGAAGCAATCAGAAGAGAACTTACACAGACACCCACCAACACATCTACCCACCTCCTGCATCTGTGCTCATTTATCCTGCCTCCCCTCCTAGTTCTGTGAATGAACTGTCTCTGTGCTTGTCACAACTCAACTCCTCCACCATGCTCGATACAGCCCCTGTCACCCACTCAAATACACTCTCCCAGCAATCCTCTCCTTTCTTCTGCTTCAACTTCCCTCTATGACTTCTTTCCAACCAGCATACAAACAAATTCTTTCTTCTTTCATTTTTTTAAAAATTTTATTTATTTATCTTTAGAGGCAAAGGGAAGGAGAGAGGGAGAGAAATATCAATGTGTGGTTGCTTCTCATGCATCCCCTTCTGGGAACTGGCCTGCAACCCAGGCATGTGCCCTGACTGGGAATCGAACCTCGATCCTTTGGTTCACAGGTCCATGCTCAATCCACTGACCTACACCAGCCAGGGTTAATTTCTTCCATCTTAAAAAACTTATTAAAAATGTTTTTCCTATCTTAAAATTTTTTTTGGCTTTTGGCTTTTGGCTTGGAGGAGGCAAAGGTGCAACTTTCTTTGGTCGTCCCGAATCTGGGTTCATCTGACACCAGCCACCTCCACCATGCTGCCGAGGTTCGACCCCAATGAGATCCAAGTCATTTACCTGAGATGCACCGGCGGGGAAGTCGGTGCCACGTCTACCCTGGCCCCCAAGACCAGCCCCCTGGGCCTGTCTCTAAAAAAGGTTGGTGAAGACATCACCAAAGCAACCAGTGACTAAAAGGGTCTGAGGATCACAGTGAAACTGACCATTCAGGACAGACAGGCCCAGATTGAGGTAGTACCTTCTGCCTCAGCCCTGATCATCAAAGTCCTCAAAGAACCACCATGAGACAGAAAGAAGCAAAAAAACATTAAGCAGAGTGGAAATATCACTTCTGATGAGATTGTTACCATTGCCGGACAGACAGGGCACCGATCTTTGGCTAGAGAGCTCTCTGGAACCATTAAAGAGATCCTGGGGATGGCCCACTCTGTGGGCTGCAATGTTGATGGCCGCCACCCTCATGACACCAACAGTGGTGCAGTGGAGTGCCCGGCTAGGTAAGAACTACGAAGGAAAATATTTCAATTAAAGATCACTTAACAACAACAACAACAACAACAACAACTGATCCTCTCTCCCCTTCCAGCTACCAGTGCCTTTCTATTCTTTCCTACATAGTGATACTTCTGCATTGATTATTCTTTTTGTTTCCCTCTCACGCTCTCTTGAATCTACTCCGGTCAGGCATCTATTCCTTCCACGCTACCGACTCTACTTTGCCAGCGTCACCAATGACTTTTATTGCTGAATCCAGTGGTCAGTTCCTGGTTCTCATCCCAATGACTCATCGATCACCCCCTCTTTGTTAAGAAGCTTGCCTCACTTGATTCCAGGATACCCAACTCTGTCGATTTCCTTTGCCTGGCTAGCTTCCTTCTTAAGCCTCCTCTGCTGCTTCTTCATCTCCTTCATCTCTAAATGTTGAAAGGCCCCAAAGCCCAGTCTTTAAATCTCTTCTTTTGGTTATGTGCCCCTGCTCTCTTGGTGATCTCATTTAGCTTCATAACTTTAAATATCATCTACGCACTGAAAACTCCTGAATTCCCACCTTTAGCCTGGACCTCTTCCCTATTTGACTGTCTATTTGACATTTGCATTTGGATGTTTGGTGGATATCTAAATCTTAACGTTTTTAAAACTGAGCTCTTCACATCTGCCTGTCTCTCTCCCAAAACTGGTTTTCTCCTACAGCTTGCCCCATCCTCAGTAAGTAGTGGTTCCATCCTGCTGCAGGCTCAGGACAGAAACCTAGTGTCATCCTTGACTCATCTCCTTATCTCTCTCTCCACATTGAGTCCCTCAGCAAATCCTGATAGTTCTACCTGCAAATATATTCAGAATACAACTAGTTATCACCGCCTTCTCTGCTACCACCTGGGTCTAAATTATCTCTCACCTGAGGCGAGAGCATCCTAACTGGACTCCTTGCTCAGCCCCTGCTTTACTATGGCCTACTGTGTTGATACACAGCAGCAGAGGAACTCTTCTATTCAAGATTCTCCAGTGGTTTCCCATCTTATTTAGAATCAAACAAGATTCTTTTCAATGCCACGGGCCCTTTGTGATCTGTCCCTCTGCTTCTCTGACCTCATCTCCTAGTTTTCTGCTTTGATCATTCCGCCCTAGCCAACCTGGCCTCCTGGGTGTCCTCTGAGTATGTCAAGCAACCTCCCACCCCACGGCCTTCACACTTCCTATTCTACGTAAAGCTCATTTCTCTCAGTTATCTGCATAGTGTGCTCTCTCCCTTTTCCACCATGTTTGAAGCAGGAAGTCCCATGTTAACTTGTTAGAAGATTTTTCTCTGACTACCTATGTACAATAGCAACCATTCCCTTCCCCATGCTCCCTATCTCCTTGACCCTGCGTTTTCTCCATAGCACAATTACTATCTGCCATATCATGTATTTATTTTTATTTTCCAAGCCCTTTCCCTAAATGTAAGCTCATTGAAGGCAGGCATTTCAGGTGTTTTGTTTGTTGTGCCTGAAAACTAGACCAGTGTTTGGTACATAGAAGATGTTCAATATATTTGTTAAAGAAATAAAAACCTTACTCGAGGTGGTGACCACTCAATACCATATACAGATGATTTTGTATGCCTGCCACAGATAGAATTGTACACCTGAAACCTACACACTTTTATTAACCAGTGTCCCCCCAATAAAGTCAGTAAATTCAATTAAAAATAAAATAAAAATCTTAATTTACCTGAGATTGCCCGAGACTACCATTCTAAAATATCACACCTTGTGTTCTACATGCAGGGGATTATCTCAGGCTATCTTAAAAGGACTTAAGAAAAGCTGTAAAATGATTGCTCATTCATTGTCTGTTTTAAATCTATCTAGTACAGCTTAACATAAGGTGGTGTTAAAATTAAATTTGCATGGGTAACCTAACTTTGGCCTTGTCTGCCCACCACCCCTTACTGTAGAACACATGGTCCAATTCAATTTTTCCTGATTTGTAACTCACATTAAAAAATATTTACAGAGAATTAAAAATAAAATCACATTTTGTTGTATAATTTATAAATTCTATTTATTTAAGAGAGTAATATTACCTAAAAAAGAAATACAATACTTAAGAATACTGCATTTAACATTCAAATGCGTGAAAATTTAAAATCTGGATGGTTGCAGAAAATAAAAGTTTTGTTACATCATTGTATTGTCAATTATACAACTGGTCTTCTGTAATATCTCATCATTTAGACTCTATGTCTAAAAATGGAACAAACTTTAAGTAAAATTTAAATAAATCCTTCCAAGCACTGCGTAAAATGAGAACAGGTTTTTCTGCAGCATTTCCCACTAGATGGTGCTGCTAAGAAGTTTTCTTAAAAATTCCAATTTGGGGATCCACTTTTAACTAAGAGTAGAATATAATGGTTAATGATGGTTCCTTAGTAGCATTTGTTTGTGTAACTTTAGACAAAATGTTCTATGGCCTCCTAGAGCTTATGCATGGCTGTGATGTGGGTCAGTTTCATAGAGAATAAGCAATTCGAGTAGGCAGAAATTGAAGACAGAATTTCAGCTGCAATACATTTGAAATTATTAAATTTCCAGTGATCATTGTGTATTTAGCTTCCAATAACTTTTCCCAGATTTAAAAATTACCTAAGATATACAAAATTTTCTTATAGATTTTATTCAATTTATAAGATGAGCCATAAATATATACTGTTTTGATTAAAAACCCAATTGCTTATTCTTAAACGGTTCATGAAAAGCTAGCTTTATTAATTCTCTAAAATATGGGCAAGAGTATTTTTTAAATTTTTTTAAATTTAAAAAAAATTTTTTTTTTAGCTTATTCAGTACAGTTTCTATCCTTTATTCCCATTCCAGCCCACTGACCCATCCCTCTCCTCCTCCCTCCCATTTCCAACCCCCCTAGTTTTGTCCATGTGTCCTCTATATTTGTTCCTGCAAACCCTTCCCTTCTCCCCTGAAATTCCCCTGAAATTCCCTCCCCTCTCCCCTCTGGTCACTGACAACCTGTCCTCTATTTCAGTGTCTTTTGTTATATTTTACTTGTTTCTTTGTTTTGTTGTTTAGGTTCCTGTTAAAGGCGAGATCATATGGTATTTGTCTTTCAATGCCTGGCTTATTTCAACGCATGCTGTTGCAAAGGGTATGAGCTCCTTCTTTCTTTCCGCTGCGTAGTATTCCATTGTGTAAATGTACCATAGTTTTTTGACCCATTCATTGATTGATGGGCACCTAGGTTGCTTCCAGCACTTAGCTATTGTAAATTGTGCTGCTATGAACATTGGGGTGCATAGATTCTTTTAGATTGGTGTTTCAGGGTTCTTAGGATATAGTCCCAGCAGTGGGATTGCTGGATCAAAGGGCAGGTTCATTTTTAGTTTTCTGAGGAAGTTCCATACTGTTTTCCACAGTGGTTGTACCAGTCTGCAATCCCACCAACAGTGGGCAAGAGTTTTTAAAACAATAATTGAGCTCTCTGATTTATGGTCCTTCCTATAAAGATACTTTGCCTGTTAAAAAACTCAATTTGTTTAGTGCCTAATATACACCGTATATACCAATGTAATAGTATGAACTACTGGTAAAAATAGCAGTAGTCCAATTGAACACTTCCTAACAGCCATTAATTTCAATGGGGAAACAACAGATATAGGTAGTCAGATTCTGTAATTTGCTATGGATGTGAGGGTTTTCTGAAAATTCAAGGGTCAAAGATTTCATTTCCATCGTGGAAATGGAATCTTGCTGTGAAATAGCCATTACATTTTCTTTTCTAGATTAAAGTTCAGCTCCTTCACCTTTTATACATTGATTCCATCTTCACTCTTTTAATAATTTCCCCCAGCTTTCTTGAGATATAGTTGACTTATAACATTGTATAAGTTCAGGTTGTACATGATGATTTCATATATATATATATATATATATATATATATATATATATATATATATAGTGAACTGATTAATACAATACGGTTAGTTAACACATCATCGCCCCACATAGTTACTGTGTGTGTGCTGAAAACATTTAAGATCTATCTCTTAGCAACTTCCAAGTATTGTTTCAATATAATATCGTTAACTATAGGCATCATGCAGTACATTAGATCCTCTGCGCCCTTTGACCACCTTCACCCATTTCTCCACTCCCTAGGCCTGGCAGCCACCAATCTACTCTGTTTCTGTAAGTGTGGTTCTTTTACAGTCTACATATGAGTGAGATCACACAGTATCTGTCTTTCTGTGTCTGACTTAAGTCACTTAGCATATATCCTCAAGTTTCATCCACATTGTCCCGAATGGCAGGATTTAAACATTATTGTTACTTTCTCCTAGTGTTACCAGAATTGGGACAAGTAAGGGAAGGCACCGTATGCATAATCATTTGCCTAATCACCTACAGGTATTTGCATAAGTTATAAATCTATCTGAGCAAATGAGAGGAAGACCCAAGGAGAGTGAAGAGGTTGGGACTTTGCAAAGGTCTTCAGGGTCTTCCCTGCAGAACGAAGGGCATCTGAGATGGCAGCATCCAGGGAGTCAGGAGAGGCAGAGGAGCAGACTTCTGCGCTTGGGGGTAAGGAGTCTTCTGGAGGATATAGACTATGATATTGGGAAAGCACAGGGAGAAAGAAAAGCAGCCAGCATGAGCAAAACTCAATGTGCTTCTTTCTCCTTTTCCTTGCAGCTGATGTTCTCACTTCTGGTGCCTCAGCCTGGAGGTGGGGCAAGTGGAGCTCAGGGGCAGGGGATCAGCAGCTGTTCTGCTGGGCTGCTGGCAGGGGAGCAGCCCAGTACACAGACCCCTTTCTTCTTCCTTGGAGGGAATGGGAAACTGCTGTAAGTAGAGCCTTGTTTGTCGGTCTCTCCCTTCCTCAGTTATCAGAAGGGAGGCTCTGTGTAGCAGCCTGTCTCTCCTGCCTGGGCAGGGCTGGGCCAGAGGACAACACAATCATAATCCCAGAGTATGAGAGCCCTCTTTTCACTCTTGTGGAGTAAGGCAACGTGGCGGTGCTAGCCCAGATCCCAAGGCTAGATAGAAGCTGGCTAAGCAGAAGAAGGCAATTTGGGGAGGAAGCTTGATCTGATGGCCCAGAGTCTTTTGTTTCTTTGCTTCTACAATAGTTAATAGAATAATTAGAGCAGTAGTCTGTCAAACTTTTAAGATCATATCTTTTTTTTTTTGAGAGAGAGAGAATGAATGCATCCAGAATATGGCTTAATATCTGTATAATAATAATGTTTTATCATACAAACAACTTGTACAGCACTTACTATTGCAGACCACTATTCTAAATATTCTGCATATTAACACATTTAATTCTCACAACAGCCCTATGTGGTAGGTGTTATTATTATCTCAATTTTATAGATGAGGAAACTGAAAACAGAAAGGATTTTTTTCCAGGGACACACAGAGAGAAACCCAGGATTTTAACCCAGGCATTCCGACCCCAGAGCCTGTGCTCTTAACTACTATGCCATGCAATATGTAGCTATTGATAATCACATACATATGGCACTGTGATAACAGATACCTTTTGAAACAGAACATACATGGACATTTTAAAAGACGAGGGTCGAAATAAATATAAATAGCATTTCTGATGCATTCTTCCTTTATCCCAAATGGATTGTTTTATAGTCCCTCATTTTAGAGACCACTGTGTGGGAATTTCGAGCCCTATGGAAGAGAAAACATGAACTCTTCCTCTGTACAGGTAATTCAGGGGGCTTCCAACCCTTGTGAGCACCAGGGGCCTTTTTAATGTAAAAGCTTTGCAAGTGCTCTTTATAAGAGTTGTGTGTGCCCCCCTCATATTTGTTGATTGAGAAAGGAATCATTAAAGCTATTAAGTAAAACTTGTGCTTTTAAATGACTCTATTTTATTAACTGCAACAGCATGTACATAATGTGGAAAGCATTCCACACATACACAGTTTTTCAGTCTACATAAAATACTTGGTTCATGTGTGGATTTGCCTGCCTCTTACAAAAACGCCAGGCCCTGCGGGTGCACAGCCTTTGTAGATGCTGAGATCTGCTGGGGTGGTGGGAAGGGTGTGGGTTCAGGAACTGAACTGGGCCTGAATTCTAGCTCCACGTGTGGAACCTATGTGGAACCCAGGCTAAGCAACAACTTAGAACCGGAGTCTCCTCGTTTGCGAAATGAGGAAAACACAACTTTGCTTGTTTGTTGAAAGGAGAGCTAAATATGAAACATCTCTGGAGCAGACTGAGACAATAAGTGATAGTTATTGGTCTCAGAAGCAGGTCTATTCTGAAGCACTTAAAGCTTAAAATTCAGGCTGTGGCCCTGGCACTGGCCCTTTCCAAAACTTTGGGGATGCCCTAGCAATTTTGTGATTTGTGATTCTGTGTTTTTTTCTTAAGGAAGGCCCCTAAAATTTTATATATTTCAGGCTCACATTGATTCATCCCCATTGCTACCAGCCAACCTTTAGACTCTAAAGGGAGTGCCTGAGGCATGAGGTACTATAGTGCCAACCAAAGTGCCCCACTCCTCTGTCTGGGAATAAAGGCAAGCAAGTGATGTGGGTGCCTGTGAATTGCTGAGACACTGTTCAAAGCCAGCTCCCAGAGTTAAAACTGCTACTCTCTGAGGAGATATGAAAGTGATGATGCTAAGCATTCAGCCTTGTGGAAGTGGGGGTGTGGAGGGGGAAGCACTGAGGGGGAACTGAGATGCTTCCTGACTCCCCTAAGCTCTGCATAGCAACCATATCAGCAGGGGTATACTTCCCCATCTGCCTAGTCAGACTCAGAATTAAGATGATCTCTTAGTTGGGCTCTAAATAACATCCCAAGTGGATGGTTCTCAATTCCAGCTGCACAGGCAAATCATTCTGGGGGGCTTTGATAAAAGAGCCACACTTGGGCCCACCCCAAGATCCTAACTTGTTTGGCTTTGGGTGGGGCCTAGGCACTAGTATTTTTACAAGTTCCCTAGAAGATTCCAGTGCCGACAGGGCTGACAACTGTTCACTAAATTAGTATGAGCAGCTTCAGTGGGACCAACAATGTGCCATACTAGTGGCCAAGAGTGGGATAAACAGCTGCAGACAGCAAAAACCTTTCTTAAGACATCTGTGAGCCTGGCACTGTGCTAAGAGGTTTGACTGTCTTCAGCCCACAAGGAATTTGTGGCCTAGTCGGGAAGAAAAGCACAGGCTGCCAGGATGCTTGGAAGAAGGCGTTCAGTTCAGATAGGATGCGTCATTGTTGGTTTCCTGTATATGTTACCTGAGTGATAAATAATAAAATAACTCTAGATGAAGAAGAAAGGGGAGGGTGGTTCAGACAACGGGAGCAGGCCCTGCACAAAGGCTTGCAGTATGAACTGCAATGTGAGGCTGCGATGGTTAATTTTATGTGCCAACTTGACTGGGTGCCAGATACTTGATTAAACCTTACTTATGGGTGTGTCTGTGAGGGTGTTTCCAGATGAGATTAACACCTGAATTGGTAGACTGAATATAGCAGATTGCTCTTCCCATTATGGGTGGGCTTTCCCCATTTAAGGTCTGAATAGGATAAAAAGGCAGAGTAAGAGTGGATTCTCTGCTTCACTGTACTGGAGCTGGGCTATGAGTCTTCTCCTGTTTTCAATCTTGGACTCAAACTGGAAATATACCATCGGTTCTCCTGGATTTGGACTTTTCAGCCTTCATAATCACGTGAGCCAATTCCTTATAAAATATCTCTTTATATACCAGCTCTGTTTCCCTGGAGAGCCCTGATTAATACAGAAAGTATAGTGGTTGTTCAGTTGTAGGAATGACATGCAATTTGAGATTACTAGAGGAAAAAAAAGTAAGGCAATGAACATTAATCAGGTGGGGTAAAACGGTAAAGAGAACATGGGGCTGGCGGCAGCTGGCAGGGGCAGTGGAACTGGTCAGCACTAAAGCAGGTGAGCGGTCCCTGCGAACAGATGGAGACAGTTTGGCTGGCAGCATGACCGGGGAGACCATAAAACCATTGGGCCCACATGAAGCTCCTCTGGACCCCATGCTGGAAGAGGGATCTCAAGGCTCTGGGCAAACCTAGCCAAAGGGGATGATAGAACACGTAAGGGAGCTACCTTTGCTAGATTTGAGATCCTACAGGTTCATGTGGAAGGCCCTGGGTATACCCCAGAAAGGGCTTTTGGAAAAATAGAGAGTGCCACTTCCAGCCATTCTGAAATTCAGTAGATCACCCCACTGGCCTGGCAACACTCTTTCCAAAGCTACCTCACTTTGGAGGCCAATAATTTTTATTCTTAGTAATACATTATGTTTGAAGGTTTTTTTTAAAAAAAAGGTTTTGTACATCCATCTTGTCTGATAATATTTTTCATGCTCTATGATCAGAAATTTGTTTTTTCTTCATCACATGCTTCTCTGTTTGTGTTTCTAGAACATTTAACTAGTTCGTTTGTTCTAGTTTGTAGTTAACACTCTGACTCATGGTAACACTGTTGACTATGTTCCTGGCGCCGTGTTAAACATTTTACATACATAATCTAGGCTACTCCTCGAAACTACTCTCAAGATGGGTATTATGAGTCCCTTTTACCAAGAAGGAAAAGGAGAGAGAAATTTTAAGAAACTTGCCAAAAATGATCTAATTCCAGTTTTATTCTTAATTAATCTATGTTTAAGTAAGTGATTCTTTATACCAGTCTCTGGTTGTCTCAGTGGCATTTATTAATGATTGTTTTTTTCACTTATACTACTTTCAATTTCTCATAAGTGAAACTCTTAGGGCAGGGGTGTCAATCTCATTTTCACCAGGGGCCACATCAGCCTTGCGATTGCCGTCTAAGGCCAAATGTAATTTTAGGGCTGTATGAATGTCACTACTCCTTAACAGTTAAGCAAGAGCTCGGCGCTGCTGCTGGGTAGAAACAAGGTGCCAGGCCGGATAAAACAGGGCGGAGGGCTGGATTCGGCCCGAGGGCCCTGTGTCTGCCACCTGTGTCTTAGGGCTTGAATTAATCTGTTACATCTCTGGTTTTTTATTCAACAATTTATTATGTTTTTAACCTAGTGCTCCATTGCTTTTATAATTATCACCTTATAATATGTTTTAAAATTTAGTAAATTAAAAAGTACAATAGGATGAATTAGTAATCATTATATAATTTTAATTATTTTGTAATCATTTTTTATTGTTATTCTATTACGGTTGTCCCAGTTTTCGCCCCCTCATCCTCGTCTGCCCATCCCACCCAGTGCTCCCACAGCCAGTTCCCAGGGACTGTTGTCCACGTACGTGGGTCATTCTTACATGTTCTTTGTCTAGTCCCTTCCCTTTCTTTCCACCATTATCCCCTCCCCTCTGTTCATTTTCAGTCTGTTCCATGTTTCCATGTCTGTGGTTCTATTTTGTTCATTAGTTTATCATTCATTAGATTCTTCTTATAGGTGAGATCATATGGTATTTATCTTTCACCAACTGTCTTATTTCACTTAGCATAATAGTCTCCAGTTCCTTCCATGCTGTCACAAAAGGTAGGAGTTCCTTCTTTCTTTCTGCTTTGTTGTTTTCCATTGTGTAAACATACCACAGTTTTTTGACCCACTCATTTATTGATGGGCACTTAGGCTGTTTCCAGCACTTGGCTATTGTAAATAGTGCCGCTATGAACACAGGGATGCATAAGTTCTTTTCAATCTGTGACTCAGGATTCTTAGGGTATAGTCCCAGCAGCAGAATCACTGGGTCAAAAGGCAGTTCCACTTTCAGTTTTTTGAGGAAATTTCATACTGTTTTCCACAATGGCTGTACAGCAACTATGTACTAGGGTTCCCTTTTCTTTACATCCTCTCCAGTACTTGTTTGTTGGTTTATTAATGATGGCATTCTGACAGGACTGAGGTGACATCTCATTGTGGTTTTAATTTGCATCTCTCTGATGGCTAGTGATGTTGAGCATTTTTTCATATGTTTATGGGCCATCTGTATGTCCCCTTTGGAGAAGTGTCTATTCAGATCCTTTGCCCATTTTTTAATTGGGTTATTTGTCTTCCTGGTGTTGAGTCATATGAGTGCTTTATCTATTTTGAAGATTGAACCCTTGTCTGATGTATCCTTGATGAATGTGTTCTCCCATTTTGGTTCCCTTTTCATTTTGATCATGGTTTCTTTAGCTGTGCAGGAGATGTTTAGTTTGATGTAGTCCCATTTGTTTATTTTTTCCTTTGTTTCCTTTGCCCTATGAGATATATAGGCAAAAATATTTCTACATGGGATATCTGAAATTTTCCTGCCTGTGTTTTCCTCTAGGACTTCAATGGTATCATGATTTGTATTGAAGTCTTCTATCCATTTTGAGTTTATTCTGGTATATGGTGTAAGTTAGTGGTCTAGTTTCATTTTTTTTTTTTGCATATTACCAGTCCAGTTCTCCCAACATCATTTATTAAAGAGGCTATCTTTACTCTATTGTATGCTCATGCCTCCTTTGTCAAAAATTAATTGACAGTAGAGACTTGGTTTTATTTCTGTGTTCTTTATTCTGTTCCATTGATCTGTGTCTGTTCTTATGCCAGTACCAGATTGTTTTGATTACAGTGGCCTTGTAGTATTGTTTGATATCAGGTATTGTGATTCCTTCTACTTTGTTCTTCTTTCTTAAGATTGCTGAGGCTATTCAGGGTCTTTTTTGGTTCCATAGAAATTTTTGAAATATTTATTCTAGATATGTAAAATATGCCATTGGTATTTTACAAGGAATTACATTGAATCTATATATTACTTTGGGTAGAATGGACATTTTAACAGTTAATTCTTCCAATCCATGAACACAGTATATGCTTCCATTTATTTGTATTTTTCTTAATGTCTTCCTTTAGTGTTCTATAGTTTTCTGAGTACAGGTCTTCTGCTTCCTTGGTTAAATTTATCCCTAGGTACTTTATTTTCTTGTTGCTATAGTAACTGGGATTTTCCCTCCTAGTTTCTCGCTCTGATATTTCTTTGTTGGTGTACAAAAATGCCATTGATTTCTGAATATTGACTTTGTATCATGCTATTTTGACAAATTCACTTATTAGGTTGACTAGTTTTTTGGTGGTTACTATGGGGTTTTCCATGTATAGTATCATGTCATCTGTGAATAATGACAGTTTTACTTCCTCCTTTCCAATTTGGATGCCTTTATTTTTTTTTCTTGTCTGATTGCTGTGGCTAGAACTTCCAGTACTATGTTGAATAAGAGTGGTGAGAGCGGCCCTGGCTAGTGTAGCTCAGTGGATTGAATGTGGGCTGCGAACCAAAGGGTTGTTGGTTTGATTCCCAGCCAGGGCACTGGCCTGGGTTGCGGGCCAGATCCCCAGTAGGGGGCATGTGAGAAGCAATCACACATTGATGTTTCTCTCCCTCTCTTTCCCCCTTCTTTCTAAAAATAAATAAAACCTTAAAAAAAAAAGAGAGTGGTGAGAGTGGACACCCTTGTCTTGTTCCTGATTTTAAGAAGAAAGTTTTTAGTTTTTGCCTGTTGAATATAATATTGGCTATAGGTTTCTCATATATGGCTTTTATTATTTTGAGGTATGCTCCCTCTATTCCCACTTTGCTGGGTGTCTTTTATCATAAATGGGTGCTGGATTTTACCAAATGCTTTTTTAGCATCTATTGATATGATCATGTGATTTTTGTCCTTCATTTTGTTTATGTAGTGTACTACATTTATTGATTTGTGAATATTGGACTATATTGCATCCCTGAGATGAACCCCATTTTATCATGGTGTATGATTTTTTTAAATGTATTTCTGAATCCAGATAGACAGTATTTTGTTGAGGATTTTAGCATCTATGTTCACCAGAGATATTGGCCTGTAGTTTTCTTTCTTTGTCGTGTCTTTACCTGGTTTTGGAATTAGGATGATATTGACCTCATAAAAAGAGTTTGGGAGGCTTCCCTCTTCTTGGATTTTTTGGAATAGTTTGAGAAGGATAGGAGTTAGTTCTTCCTTATATAGTTGGTAAAATTCATCTGTGAAGCCATCTGTTCCAGGGCTTTTGTGTCCTGGGACTTTTTTGACCACTGCTTCAATTCTACTTTTTGTTATTCGTCTATTCAGGCTTTCTGCTTCTTCTTGATTCGGTTTTGGCAGATTGTATGTTTCTAGAAATTTGTCCATTTCACCCAGGTTGTCCAATTTCTTGGCATATAGTTGTTCATAGTAATTTCTTACAATCCTTTGTATTTCTGTGATATCAGTTGTAATTTCTCCTCTTTCATTTCTGATTTTATTTATTTGGGTCCTCTCTCTTTTTTTCTTGATGAATCTGCTTAAAGGTTTGTCAACTTTGTTTATCTTTTCAAAGAACAAGCTCCTGGATATACTGATCCTTTGAATTGTTCTTTTAGTCTCTATGTCATTTAATATAAGCATTATATTTTAAAATATATAATGACATTCTTTTTGTTACTATACCAGAGGAATTGCACTCTCATTTGTTAGCTACTTTAAACTAACTTGCTGAGGCTTTAATTGGTAAATCTACATATTATCCATAAAAATAGTAATACATTTACTCTCCTAATCAGGAGCAGATATAGTATAGCACTAAGTTTATTAACAACCCTCTCTATACTTTCTCTGAATAAACTTTGCCACAAGTTGAATCAGCCCCCATGTATTCAATCTGTTTTTGTTGTAATGGCAACAATAGAGTTCATTTTTATAGAATTTCCTTGTTATATATCAGTATATATAAATACAATACATATACACACAATATATACCTATTTTATATATAAATACATGCATTGTTTTAGTCAATCCTTCAGCTAATTTCATTACTTTCAGTAATTTTTAGTTGATTTCCTTAGATTTTTAGGTCTGCAATTATGCCATCTGTAAAATAGATATGTTTATTTCTTCCTTTATAATAGTTATGCATAACATTTTCTTTTCTTCTTGAATAATTACTGACATGTTCAGAACAATAAATCCTCATTTGAGAAAACTAATGTGTGTTTCTTCTTTAAGAGTAAAATCAACTCTTTGCTTTTAATACATACTCCATCATGTTTATACTGGAAATCCAATACAGCTAATGTTGCCTTAGTTTCCTATTTGAAAGACTGAAACAGCTGTTCCAACTCCATTTTCCTGGACTTTGCTAAGGTGTTTCATACATGTGAGTCTCTTGAATTCATCTTGCCTTAGATCCTACAATAGATCCCTAGTGGCACAGATTGTAGACAGGAGGGTCCTTGTCTCAAGGTACTGATATTTTACTTGTTACAAAATCTCCTTCTTCCACATTCCTTCTCCAGGAGTAAAGGATATATTCTCATTTAGGAGAGGTGGGTTTAAACAATGCAGACCAGGAATATGTCCTTCTGTTGAATCACCAAACTAAATTCCACATGACAAAAAAGCAATCTCTCAATGACCAATACCACCTGATTTTAAGAGTTTTTATAAGGAAGAAAATTATAGCCAATAATTTATGAAAATCTCTTTAAAGGATATATATATAATTTCCATTTTCATGTTAATGTAATATAATGTTAGTTTTACTTTGTACTAATTTTGTGTTTTTATAATTAAGCACATGATTAGTGCATGTCAAGTATCTTTCTCTCCTTTTGCAAACATAAAATCTTAATGTTTATGTTCATTAATGAAGTTGACCTATACTTTGATTTGTTTCCAATTCATATTTTGAAATTAATCATTTAATTTAATAAAACAAGTTGGGTAAATACAATACACATACACAAACATATACACCTAAAGTTTATATAACATAGGGATTTTTTGGCAGGGGGGTTTCTTTGAAAATTTGAAAAATCAGGACCAGGCATCTTTGTGGGGTAACCGGTTATATTTCTTTTCTAGTAACTTGATCTGTCACAGTGCTTTATATTTTTGCAAGGAAGAACCCATTTGCTTACATACTATGTTCTAATTTCTAAACTTATCAATTTGTATTTTTTCTTGTTTTGATTGAGACAATAGACATTTATTTAAAAAACACTTTACTTTTTCAATCTACTAACTTAATTTTGTTCTTTATTTTATTTATGTATGTTCTTGTTTCATTTTTTCTACTCTGGACTTGCTACATTTTCCCCTCACTAAATATTTTAGGTCAAGTTTTGGTTCATTATGTTCACCTCTTTTTTACTTAATAAAGGTAATGATCTTCAGAATGATCTTTCCCACCATAACTGGTTTGTGTGAGGTTTCCCTATATAATGATGCAGTGGAGCAAGGGTTCCAGACTTAGGTTGCCTGGGTTCAGCCTCAGCTTTAGAACTTACCAGCTATGCTGCTTTGGATGCACTACTGAACTTCTCTGTGCCTCCAGCTTCCTCATCTGTAAAGTGGGGGTGTTTACCAGGACCTACCTTGTAGATTATTTTTGTAAAGATTATGTGAGAGGTTGTGAGCACTTAACATAGTACATGGCACATTGTAAACTGTTCATAAATATTAGTATGTTAGCTGTCCTTGTTATTGTTTTAATTAAAAAGTATGAATTACCTAGTTTTTTCTGTAGGAGTACTCAGAGGAAAGAGGCATTTCTGGGGTAAGATGAAAGAGAAGTGTGGCCTCTAGTGTTGGTCTCTGGGTGAGGGGTGGAGAACGATCTGTGATCCCCAAGCTGATAGTGTGGGTTTACAGATGGAAAACCATGTAAACCGCTTTCAAGAACTGGACCTTGGTAAAATGTAATACAGCAAAGTTCCAGTTAATTGTAGCTTCTGTTTTGCTTTTCCTTTCTCCTCTATCTTATCCTTACCAGCTTCTCCACTCCATTTCTCTTCTTCCTCCACAACTCAAACCCAATGAATTTCCACTGAAGTATCTATGATTAATAACTTCTACTGGGTTTGAATTTAACATTTGGTATAGTTTTAAGACAAATTAACTTTCATGTGAAGTTTTCAGACATAGTACAATGAAGTGTTAGGTTTTGTTTGTTTTGGTTTGGAAGAGGTTGGAACGGGCAGGGGTCATTATTGAGTATCTATGTGTGTGCCCTCTTATTATCACTTAACCCTATCCAGAAGTCAAAACCAGACAGTTAGATTTTTGTTAAGGGCCAAGGCAAGGAAGTTACAAAGAGAGTGGAAAGGAATCTGTAAATCAATATTTATAGGAAAAGGGTGATGGTTCTGTGAAAGAAAATTTTAGACCCTCTTCTCAGCAATACTTATCTCAGATCACCTTTCTTCCTAGGTCTCCACTCAATAAAGAAACAGTTCCTTATCTGAATGGTCAGAGCCCAAGACCTCAGTGAAGCTGTGTGGCAGATTGAATTTTCCAAAATTGTCTTCTCTCTCATGCTCTTCTTACAATGTGATATTGACATGCTTCATTAGGAGGTGGGGTCTGTTCTCTCCCTCTGGATCTAGGGAGACCTTTGTAACTACCTCAACTAAACAAATACAGCAGAAGTGATGCTGCATGACTTTTTTTAAATTAATATATTTTATTGATTATGCTATTACAGTTGTCCCATTACCCTCCTCATTCCCCTACACCCTGCACACCCTCTCCCACCCACATTCCCCCCTTTAGTTCATGTCCATGTTTCATAAGTTCTTTAGCTTCTACATTTCCCCTACTATTCTTAATCTCCCCCTGTCTATTTTTTACCTACCATCTATGCTACTTATTCTCTGTATCTTTTCCCCCTCTGTCCTCCTCCCACTCCCCTGTTGCTAACCCTTCATGTGATCTCCATTTCTGTGGTTCTGTTCCTGTTCTAGTTGTTTGCTTAGTTTCTTTTTGTTTTTGTTTTAGTTGTGGTTGTTAATAATTGTGAGTTTGCTGTTATTTTACTATACATGTTTTTGATCTTCTTTTTCTTAGGTAAGTCTCTTTAACATTTCCTATAATAAGGGCTTGGTGATGATGAACTCCTTCACCTTGACCTTATCTGAGAAGCACTGTATCTGCCCTTCCATTCTAAATGAAAGTTTGGCTGGATAGAGCAATCTTGAATGTACATCCCTGCTTTTCATGACTTGAAATACTTCTTTTCAGCCCCTTCTTTCCAGCAAGGTCATTTCTGATAAATCAGTTGACAGTCTGATAGGAACTCCTTTGTAGGTTACTGTCTCCTTTTCTCTTGCTGCTTCTAGGATTCTCTCCTTCATTTTTACCTTGGCTAATGTAATGATGATGTGCCTTGGTGTGTTCCTCCTTGGGTCCAACTTCTTTGGGACTCTCTGAGCTTCCTGGATTTCCTGGAAGTCTATTTCCTTTGCCAGATTGGGGAAGTTCTCCTTTATTATTTGTTCAAATATCTTTTCCACTTCTTGTTTTTCCTCTTCTTCTAGTACCCCTATAATTGGGATGTTGGAACGTTTAAAGATGTCCTGGAGGTTCCTAAGCCTCTCCTCATTTTTTTGAATTCTTATTTCTTCCTTCTTTTCTGGTTGTATGGTTTTTTCTTCCTTCTGCTCCACTCCATTGATGTGAGACCCATCTTTCATTCCATCACTATTGATTCCCTGTGCATTTTTCTTCATTTCACTTATTGTATCCTTCATTTTTTCATCTAGTTTGTGACCAAAATCAACCAATTCTGTGAGCATCCTGATCAACAGTGCTTTGAACTGTGCATCTGATAGGTTGGCTATCTCTTGGTCGCTTAAAAAGATTGGTTCTGGGGCTTTCAATTGTTCTTCTGTTTGAGCCATCTGTTTGTTGTTTTTTGTTTGTTTGTTTGTTTTTTGTTTTGTCATGCCTGTTATGTATGAGGGGTGGAGCCTTAGGTGTTCACCGGGGTGGGGCACCCCAGTTGCTGGGTTGTGACGCTGTATGTGGGGGCGGGGTTTGAGAGGGAACAATGGCACTTGCTCTGCTGTCAGACCCCAGTCCCTTATGTTGCTTCCCCTGAGCAAACTGGGCCCCTATAGTGCCAATTCCCATGTGGGTAGGCCTGTGCACCCCATGGGACTTTCCTTTTCAATCAGTGCCCCAAAGCTCTATTTCCCGGTGCTAGGACCCTGGGTTGTGCGCAGTGCCTTGCTTCACAATTGCCACCTCACCGGGTCTGCAAGTTGCCACCCTTGGGCCGGGGCCTGCCAGCCGCCACTTGTGTGCCCAGGGTCTGCCCGCTGTGGTCTTGTGCATTCCAGTTGCCTTGCGGGCATCCCGGTTGCCTTACGCCTCAGGTCCCAACCTCTCTGCTCTCTGCTCCTTGACCCGCACCCCGCTGCCCAACTCCGCCCCTCCTACCGGTCTGGATGAACATGTCTATTTTAACTCCTTGGGTGTCTGACTTCCATACAGTTCAATTTTCTGTCCGTTCTCGTTGTTATTCTGTTTCTAAATTGTTGTTGTCCCTATCTTGGTTGTGTGAGGAAGCACAGTGCATCTACCTATGCCTCCATCTTGGCTGGAAGTCCTTGATACTGCATGACTTTTAAGGCTGGGTCACAAAAGTTAACAGGACTTCCACTTGGCTCTGTCTTGGAACTTCTACCTTGTTTTGAGGAAGCCACATAGAGACACCACGCGTGAGTGTTCTGGCTGACTTCCAGCCACCAGACATGTGAGTGAATGCTCCCTCAGATGGGTCCAGTCCTCAGCCTTTGAGTCTTCTGGTGGAGACTCCAGGAATCGTGGAGCAGAGAAAAGGCATCCTTGCTATGCCCTGTCTGAATTCTGGACCCACAGAAACTGCAAGGGCTAATCAATGATTATTGTCAGCCACAAAGTTTTGGAATGATTTGTTACACGGTGCCAAGTAACTAATACAGGCTACACTTACAAAAGTGTGTGAATTTATGTGCTCCTTTCTTGTACTTTCTGTATCACTTCTAGATAGATCAAGCCTAACCAGTCCCTTCTCTCTTCTACTTTCCTCCTAACATGCATTTGGGTGAGCAAATCAGCCACGGCCTATTGTGCAAACCTGGCCATGTAGTTCTCCTATTTCTAAACTTCCTCCTTTTTGCATATGGTCAGAGGGCAGAGACATTCCAAGAGAAGGCCCACTTACTTTTTCAACAGCAAGCTCTACATTAGAGTGTGCGCACATAGATCATCTTAGTAGAGAGGCATCTTGTTTCATAATCTATGACTATTTATTGTGCTTAGTTTCCTTGGAGCTGAGAGAGGAGTGTCAGGCAGGGTTTGGGCATTGCTGAGTCCTTGCCTGTAATATCACAGTATCAAACATCACCCTAATAACTTCCAGTGGGTACAGAGGGAAAAGGAATAATCAAAAGTTAAAATGCATAAAAGCAGAAGCTAATTCCTCTTCACACCTCTAAGGCAGAAGGAAGAGCAGAGGCTTTCGAATCACAAGATATGATTTCTATTTTCTTCCCTACCAGGAATGAATTGCAGAATGAGTGTTTTATGACCTTGGGCAACTTCCTTCATCTGTGATTCCACTTTTCTGAACAATAAAAGGGACATTTTACTTAGCCAATCCTATCAATTTATGAATCTATGAATTTCTCCTCTTAATCACTTTCAAAGCTAATTACACCTTAGCTTCCAAACAGGAACATATGCATTGGATGGGCACCCATGGGAGATGTAAGGAGGGTGGGGAGTCCCCAGCTCTGTGCCTCTTGGAAATGACAACATCTGCTGCTGGGGCCTGGCTCTCTCTTGGGGAAGTAGAGGATGAAAATCCCCTGGGGACAGCAGCTCCTTGGGGAAAGCCAGCTGCCAGTGAGGTGGGAGAAGCCTTGGTCCCACCCTAGATGGAGTAACAGTAGTGCCCTTTCACACAGGTATACAGGAATGCGTAGGAATGAGTAGCCAAGTAGAAATAAGCAGCAGAGAAAGAAAGAAAGCCTTACCCTTGTCCCCTCGAAGCCGGGACAGAGAAAGGGTTCATTTTCCGAACAGCTGTATAGGGAACCTAAATACAGCTACCATAGACATTGTTTGGAGGTAACCACATTGATGGTTCTTTATACTTGATTCATTGTGGGTGGGAGAGAAAGACAGGGACTCCTGGAAGAAGCTTCCACTGTGGTAATGTTGCACATCATCTTCCTGCAACCAAATTCACACTGACTTCTTTTGGAGATATAATTGACAGAGAACATCATATTATTTTCAGGTATATAACATAATGGTTTGGTGTATGTATATACTGTGAAATGATCACCACTTTATATCATCACCACACATAGTGACAGGTTGTTTTCTTTTGATGAGAACTTTTAAGATTTACTACCTTAGGAACTTTCAAGTATGCAAGACGGTATTATTAACTATGGTCGCCATGCTGTACATTGCATCCCATGACTTACTTATTTTATAACTGGAAGTTTGTACCTTTGACCACCTTCACCCATTTCACCCCTCCCCCCATCTCTGCCTCTGGCAACCACCAATCTACCGGTCTGTTCTCTGCATCTATGTATTTGGGTTTTTTGTTTTTGTTGTCATTGTTTTTATATTCCATATATAAGTGAGATCATAAGGTATCTTCCTCTGATTTGTTTCACTTAGCATAATGCCCTTATTACTTAAGGAACCTGCAGCACAACAAGCATTTATTACTTCACAGTTTCTGTGGGTCAGGAATCTGGGTGCAGCTTACTGGCTCAGGGTCTCTTACAAAGCTGCAACCAAGGTGTTGGCTAGAGCTGTGGTTTACTCTCAGGATTCACTTGGGAGAATTTGCTTCCAAGCTCACTCATGTGGTTGTTGGCAGGCTTCAGATCCTTACTGGTGGTTGGCCAAAGAGGTCATTTCCTTCTTATGTGACATGTGGGCTTTTCCATAGGGCCACTCACAGCATGGCAGTTGGCTTCTTTCAGAAGATGACAGAGAGAGAGAAGAGGGAGAGAAAACAGGAGCCTCAGTCTTTGTAACCTAGCTTTGTAACCTAGTTTCCATCACTACTTTGGGAGTTGCTAAGTCCAGCGCACTTTCTGGGTGACCAGAAAGTGGTGATCATTGGGAGCCATGTTGGAGGCTGCCTACCACAGCTTGCCCTTCCTGAGGCAGTGGTTCGGCTCTTGTGTCGGGGGTTATGAACAAATGGGATTCCAGCATTGCCCAACATGTATCAGCCTCAATGGGACCAGCTGGACTTTACCAATTTGTTTTATTTATGCTTTCTGAGAGGTGTTTCTATTGAACAAAGTGTTCTAGCTGAAAGTTGTTCAAAAACTACTGGTTTAGAAGAATAAATCTAATCTTCACAGGGCTTTTCCTGAGCTAGCCCCTGTCTACCAATTCTGCCTTTTCGTCTGACTACTCCTTCGACCCACATTACTGTCAAGCAAGACAGACTTACAGGGTGGCCCTTTGCCTTTCTTGTCTGTATGTATGTTATCCCTTCTCCCTTAGTACTGCAGCTCGGCTTGTCTGCATCACCAGTACTAACTCATTCTTTCTGTGAAATGTTTTTAATGGCTCTAGGCAGATTTATCTGTTTCTCCCTTATTCTTCTATTGTGCTTTGTTTAAACCCCTTAATTAATGCAATTACCTTTTATACTCTCATGGTTGGTTTATGTCTCCCCTCTAATGATCCCCTGCATCCAGCCCAGGGCCGGGCACATAAAAGACACTCAGTCATCATTTGTGAAGTAGATAAATGAGCCTAAGCACTGCCTTAGAGCTTGGGAACCTGGATGTGGATGGAGTGCTGACTGCAGACCAGCATCTTCCC
Organism: Trachops cirrhosus; assembly: GCA_028533065.1. NCBI lineage: Eukaryota > Metazoa > Chordata > Mammalia > Chiroptera > Phyllostomidae > Trachops > Trachops cirrhosus. The sequence goes on from CM052539.1 coordinate 152,161,268, forward strand.
AAGTCGCATGTGGTACCTCAGCTGCCTCATTTATAATCCATGAGTCAGTCATTGTATTCCAGATTGTTCTTCACTGTCATTTTAGCCTTTAGCTGCTTACTGGAATGAGCCAATTAAAGCTGAATTATTTTAATTGCTAATCACCAAGAAAAAAGATTTTTTAATGGAAATGGCAGAATGTGTGTTATGCTACCATTAAAAGAAGCCAGAGTGTTCTTGTTTCAAAATTATGATAGGTCCACTGCTTCCAGAAGTTAAGGGTGGACTGTTGGGGCATAAAGAACAGGCTGTGTTGTGTGGAGCACAAAATTGACCCAGATCCTACTGCTATTAGTGCCAGTCAGCAGAAGTCCAGTGGTCATTGAGCTTGAACCCTTGAGGGTATGTACTGATGCCCACAGGAGGCTGATTGCTTGGCATCTTAATGACTGGCATTTCCCCTCCCCTTTTATGTTTAATGCTTACTCTGGAGCTCTATTTTTCTTCTAATTTTTTCTCAGAGAAAAAACTATTTCTCTAGTTGATAAAGCAAATGGGCACAAAACCAGTATGCTCCTTTCAAAGAGCAGCTGAGGGATAGAATGGTGAGTTTTGAAAACCATATTAAAGTGACCCACAAATATTCACCACTTTCATCACTTTAAAAATACAAAAAAGTGCTAATTTAGATGGGCTCAGGGTCCGTCTGTTATTTATCTGTGATGGGGGCACACAGTGGAATATTGGGTGGGAAAGCCGCCCTTCGTGGCGCAGTATCAGGGAGAGACCATGACTATTTCTCTGTTCGTGGGTCTATTATTCTTGCAATAGGTCTTGCAAAGAGGTCTGAAATACCTCTTTGAGCCTACGTTTGTTGTTGCCTGGGTCGTCTTTAGAGGTAAGACATTTGAAAAGACTATAAGACGGTTTATTGAGGCTTCTTTTTAACTTCAAAGGCTTCAAGGGAATCTTGTAGTTCTAGGGGCCTCAATTTTGACAAACAGATGTTTGGTCTTTCCATCCTGCTTATGAGTTTTTAGTCATAAATCTTTTAATGTGTTCCTCCAAAAATATTTGTTAAGAGCCTCCTACTACCCAACACAATGCCAGGCACTAGAAATACAGAGTGCCTGCCTCTCTACTTCAGGTTCCAAGTGGTAGGCATGGCATGTATGTCCTTGAGTATGGAAAAGGGAGTGAACTTCAAGTAGCATTTGAGCTGGAACTTGAAGAAAAGGTAAGACTCACTGCACATGAAGGGGGTCAGGCACTTCAAGGCAAAGGGAATGGGGTGACGGGAGGTACAGAGACAGGCAGGAGAGAATACTACACGTCCAGAAACAAAACAAGCCAGGGTACAGAGTTGGAGACATGGGGAAGGACAGCTGGAGAAGAGGTTGAGAAGGCTTTGTATAGCCTACAAAAGAGTTTGATTTTTTTTTTTTCCAGCAGGGAATGAGAAGTGTCAAATGTTTGTAAGGCCAGGTATGATATGATCAGATTTTAGAGAGCGCTCTTCTTAGCATCATAAAGGAAGGATTGGGGCATCGAGACCCTGCATAACACGGAGGTGTTTGGAGGTGCTGGGAACAGGAGAACTAATATTTATTGAGATACAGGACTAGGCTCTTCACATGTTATTATATTTTGTTCACTGAGTGGGGTAGAAATTATAATTGTCATTTCAGAGAAGAGGCCGAATAACTTGCCCAAATCACCCTGCTAAGTGGTTGTGGGAACTGAGCTTTTATTCTATTCTGATTTCAAAGCTTCTGTTGTTTCCTTTCCACCAAAAGGGATGATGAGGGTCTGTTATGCCAGGGGCAATGCTATGGAGACATCCTCCTTCCACTCAGAAGACTCCTAATTTAGTTGCACCTCATTTGGAAGCTTCTCTATCCACTTCATCATTCTAATTGCTTTAATATGACAAATTGACCAATTACTAGCATGTTATTTATAACTATAGTGGAAGTAGTTGCTTGGTTCAATCAAGCAACCAAAAAGTAACTGATTTGTAATGACTCAATTCATCAAAGTGTTCGAGATGGTTGGTGTGCATAGACATAACTTGCATTAGCATTAGACAAATGTGCACAATAGAATACGAAGGGGATATCTGAGTATTCACAGATGACACCGGAACCAGAAGGATTCTAACCCTAGCTCTATCTATGGCCCAGTAGACAAGAAATAACTTTGAGTGCTAAAAGATGTTCTGGAAAACTTTTTGTTTTGCTGATAGAGAAATGGAAGCCCAGGAAGCATAAAGGGGTTGCCAAGATCTCCTAGCCAGAAAGCAACAGAGCTTAGACTTGAACCATCTGTATTGTCCTGCTGCCAGGTCCTAGAGAACTTTTCCCACCATGCCTGCTGTACTGTGACATTGAGCAAGTCTTTTAGCTTCTTGAATCCTCATTTACTTTGTAACATGAGAGGATTGGTAGGTATATCAGTTAACTTTCACTATATAAGAAACCACCCAAAACTTAGTAGCTTAAAACAATCATCATTTTATGTAGCTTGTGATTCTCTAGTTTGTCCTTGTGGTTGTTCTGGTCAGAACTGGGTCAGCAGATCTCTCTCATGCTTCTGTGGTCAGCTGGTGGGTCTAGGCCAGCCAAATATAGCTTCGCTACTAGTTCTGGTGGTGGATAGACCAGTGCCTGGGGATTGACTGTTCATCAGCTGGGGTACTTCCACTCTCCCCCACAAGGCTATTCCCCCATTTCGTTCTCCTGCAGGCTTGCTCAGGCTTGTACACCTGGTGGTTTCAGGGTTCCGAGCACAGAAAGGGAGGGCAAACCTCAGTGAACATACTCTTTGGAAATCTTTACTATGCCATGTTTGCTAGTCTCCCGTTGGCTAAAGCGAGTTACATGGTGCGGTAGGCAGTTTCAGAAATGGCTCCCAATGACTCCTGCCTCCTGACATTATGCCCTTGTGTAATCACCTCCTGTTGTGTGAGAGCTGGACCTACTGACTTGTTTCTACTGCATAGAATATGCCAAAGATGATGGGGTATCACTTCTGGTATTAGGTTATAAAAGACTGGTACTCAGTGACTCTTTCTATGTGCTTGCCCTGGTAAAGCAAGCTGCCACATGTGAATCACCCTATGGAGAGGTCCATGTGAGCGGGAACTGAGGGTGCCCTCCAGCCAACAACCAGCGAGCAAGCGAGACCCTCAGCCTAACAGTTCCCTGAGGACTGAACCTTCTGCTCTTTCATAACTCAACAACTTGTCAGTGAGTGAGCTTGGAAGCAGACCCTTCCCCAGTTGAAACTTTGGATGGGAACGCAGGCTTGGCCCATACCTCCACTGCGGCCTTGTGAGAGACTTCGAAGCAGAAGAGTTAGCTAAGTCATGCCTCGGTTTCCGACCCGCAGCTAACTCAGTGTCAGTGTGCGAGGGAAAGATCTAAAGGTGTGGTTATAGGAAGGGTAATTATAGAAAATTTTCACCTATATTTGCAAACAATTTGCCACAGATAAACTTTTTTCCAGCCTTTGGAAGTCTGAGGTGGAATGACCTTCACTACTACAACAATTATTTATATTCTCTGTGCTTAGTACTGGGAACAGGTGATGAATAAAAGAGAGTTCATGTTCTTGCCAGCAAAGAGCTTACAGTTTTTGGAAGGGGAAGGGAGATGGGGAAAGACATTAGCTCAATAATTCCTTCTTTAATGATTCATTTAAAGTTGTAAGTGGTATATAACAGTCTGGGTTGGTCAGAGAAAGCTTCTTTGAGGAAGTGGTACAGAAGCTGAGGAAGTCGGCAGGAGAGAAAGATAGGGGAAAGGGGAAAATTCAGGACAGAAGGAGTGGTGTTCTCAAAGGGGAGCCGGAGAGGTAGTCAGCAGCTATGCCACAAGTTCACATTTATGATCAAATTGTATCCTATCATGTGATGATGGCATTGTGGGTTATGTTTTTAGAAGTTTCTTTAGAGATAAACGTTAAAATATTTATGGATAAAATTATGTGATGTCTGGGATTTGTTTCAAAAACTAAGCTAAAAATGAAACAAGGTTTTCCAAATGAGTTAATGTTTATTGAAACCAGGTGATGAGTATGCGGGTGTTCATTATACTAGTCTCTCTAATGTTATATGTGTTTCATTTTCTATAATAAAATTTTAAAAACTTGCATCTTGACTACACCTCCTGAAGGCTGCATGTGTATGTGTTCGAGATCATAACACATTTACCTCCTCCTGCTGCACTGCAGACAGTTCAGGTTAACGACACCTTTTGGGCAAGGGGATGGAATGAGTTTTTTGTTACAGCAAATGTAACGGCCTCTCAGCTTCAAATCATGTGGTTAACATAACATAGGGCATTTGGATAATTCCCCTTGCCTACTGGCTAAGATGCTGTATTACATTATTTTTCATGATTGTTTTTCACTAGCTGAAATGGTATGGTTTCATACATAGTAGAATCTTATAACATGGTTCACCCTAGAGTAAAAGCCAGTGGAAAGATCCTGTTCAAATATTAGTTACTGAAATACTGAAAGAATTCTGTTATAAGGCCTTAGACAATATGAACAGTATTAGAATGCATTGGGTTGGGGAAGGAGAAAATAGGGTAGGAGAGATGGGAATCTGTCTTTGAAAAATTCTGGGTTGGCTTGCTACAGTAATAATCTATAATGGATTTCTTCTTTCTTTTTTTTTGGTCTTTTATGACTGACTTTTTTTTGTATTATGAATTTATTTGATTAAGTTTTCCTTTTACTCAAGTTATTCTGAGGTGGGTCAGCCTGTGAAATTAACAGCAGGGATGGGTACATTTTATGAATCAGGGACAAGACCGTAGGATTTGGACACCTGGGGCTGATGCTGAAGAGATGGTTTCATGTTTGTAACTGTTTCAGTGTTAGGCTATTGGGGGAACCATATTTTGAGATTTTGATTCGGATTTTTCTTGAAAATACCTTTGCCACCAAATTGAGTGTTTCCCCATCCCCTAATAAAGACCTCACTAGAGTCATATATATGCAAATTACTAACTACATTTCCCTTCTTAAACGAAGGTTAAATAAAAGGGAAAATTATGAAAGATTGTTTATAGAAGCAAGGATTTTCAGTGATTAATGAATTTGGTTATTTCAAAACCATGGTGAGTCTCGTTGTCAGTGCAAAGCAGGAAAGGAATAAAGTAATAAGAGAAAGTGAACCTGGGCATAAACATGTCCTCACACAGACAGCATTTGTGTTAAAAAGCTTTGTTGTTCCCTGAACCTTGGCAATTATAGGCACTTTCCTCTGCTTCGAAAAACATTTGGCAAATAAGCAGAGGAGGTCCCCTCATTTTCACGGTTCATGCTGGGCTTGGCCTTGTTGCAGGGAAACACTAATTCCCAACTGTGCTCCCTGGGAGCAAATAGTTTGTTTTCTCTTCACTGAATCCAGCCCAGGGTGGGTTCTTACAGTCCAGACTGCCACGGAAAATCTATTTGGAGCAACTTGTCCCCAGAAGGGAAGAACACAAGCTGATCGAGTGGGGGAGCTGCAGCCACCGCCCAGTCAGTCACACCCGTGGGCCAGGGCAGGTGTTAACATGCAACAATGGACATACAGAGCCTGAGGCAAACATGAGTCCTGTTTGTGTGCCTACACCCATATGCACCACACACAAAAAACTCCACCCAGTACACCAGGCACACAGTCGACTTGCCAGGCACACACACCACATGGCCACATGTACACGCACTCTATATAACAACCATATCCATCCACACACCATGTACACACAAACACACACTTATGAAACTTGGACAAATACTACACACACCACATACACTCTACTACACACCATCCACACTCCACATTGGCCATATACATCCATGCCACAAACACATGTATACACACACCTCATCACAAGCACTCCATATAAGTCACATGAATCTCACACACATGTACCATGTATACATTTAACAGCCTATCCAACTACACACATGCCCACCACACACACACCAAACCACACATACACACAACACATATTATATACCAGTCCCGTGCACCACACATGCAACACACACACACACCACAGCATTGCACACAGCCAGCTTGGTTCTTTTCCCGCTCAGCAAGGCCTGCACTACAGCTCCAGCCATCCTGGCAGGCAGGTGCGGAAAGAGACGCTTATATTGCAGGCCAGTGCCAGAAGCGGGTGCAGGGCTGGGGTTTCCCGCGTGGGGGCGGGGGCTGGCAGCTTTGGCCCCTGACTTGGGCCAGAAGGGGTACGTTGGGGACCGGAGGCAGGTCCTCGGGGAGGGTGCCCGTGTGGAAACGTGCACGCGCCTCTGAGGGCTTCTGTGCCCAGACACCCTGGGAGGTGTGTACGAGGGAGATGTGAGGCGCGTGTAGGGAAAAGCTGTGTGTGTGTGTGGGGGGGGGGGGTGGAGGCTGAGCGGTCCAGGTGGGCGTGTCCTCGATGCGCCCAGCCCTCCGTGGAGTGTGGGTGTGAGTCCTCGAGATGACCCAGCTCCAAGGGAAGTGTGGGTGTGAAAACCAAGCCTCCGAGGCATGTGTATAGTCGTAACAGCTCTCCATGGGTTGGGGTCAGTCTCCGAGGAATGACTGAGAGTGTGGCAGGGACTCGCTGAGACTGGAGGATACGCCTCTGATAGCGGTCCCCTGTGCGGTGTGTGTGAAGAGGCCGGGGTAGCGGAGGAACGCGAGTGGTCTGCCCCGCTGGCTGGCGCGCGCCGCGTGTGTGCGCGTGCGCGTGGGGCGAGGTGCGCGCGGCGACGGAGGGAGGGGAGAGGTGGCGGCAGGCCCAGCCCCGGTCGCAGAGCCCGGGGCGGCTCCTCCGCTAGCCTGGGACCGCCGCACTCCTGCTGCCGCCACGCGCTGCTGTGACTCCTGGCCCCCCGCCGTGCCCTCCCGCGCCTGCAGCGTACTGGGCTCCCTGTCCGCCCAGACGCCGCTTCTCGGGGCTCTTGATCTCGGCTCAGCTGAGGGAGAGGAAATGAGTGCCTCGGAGGTGCCAGCGCCGGAGCGGGGTTGGAAGAGTGAGAAAGTGGACGAGGCTCAGGCCCTGGCTCGGAGTTGCGCTGCCCGGAGACCGGACTTTCAGCCGTGCGACGGGCTCTCCATCTGTGCCACGCACAGCCATGGCAAGTGCTTCAAGCTGCACTGGTGCTGCCACCTAGGATGGTGTCACTGTAAGTCTAGCCGCGTCTTCCCGCCTTGCGCTGCGGTCCTGGGTGCCCACTGGGCCGTCTGGGGTCACGGCTGGGACTGAGGCCGTGGGGGCTGTGGGCCTGGTCCGGGCTGCTTTGCTGCAGGCTGGGGCACCCTGGGCTCCGGGCGGGCGGCAGCTGCCCTCGCGCCGGACGGCTCCCTCCGGTTGGTGCTGCCTTGGCAACGAGATGAAATTCCCGTGGGGAGCCTAGCTTTAGCCACTTCTGCAAAAGGGGATCTCCCTGTCCCAGGAAAACTGGGAGCTATTTTTTTCTTTTTCTTCTCAAACCAAAACGACCAAGCTGTATGTTGAGAGACGTCGGAGTTGATGACAACTCGAGGGAAAGCCTTTTCTAAAGACTGGTGGTTAAAGATGCCCCCTTTTCTTTCTCACTTTTATATTTCCGGGCAGCTATTTAAAGAAAAGAGCTTTTGGAAATCGAATTGTGGCCCATTTATTGCATCCAATTGAGAAAGCGCTAAAGTGTGTGAAACTGCTTCCAAGAAGTTAATATTAACAGTTTGGAAGGATGAACTCCTTAAATATCCAGCTGCAGCATATAGAGCCAATATAGGAGACTTTTAAAATTACAAAGTAAAATGAATGAAAGGAAACTTAAATAATCTTACTGATTTATAAAAGCCAGAACTAAATGGCTTAGGCCTTTTCTCTATGTTTATCCTGCATGGGATTTTGAAAATGGATTAAACTTAAGTAGTTTTTTAATCAGAATTTCACAATTTGATTAGTTTGTGGTATTTGGCCTGCTGTATCATTTCTTATTAGAAATATATTGCAAACTTAGTTTCTGCATACCCTTATAATAGAGGGTTTTGGAATGCTTATTTGGACACAAATTCTCGAAGTGATCTTAAGTTAAAATATTTTCCTTGTTGGTGAGGAAAAAAAATGGCTCCCAAGAAGAGATGTAGTAGATAACAAATCCTTATTTATATTAGTTGAACATAATAGGATATTTTTAAATGAGTTTATGCTTAAAAGGTGATACTTCTTACATTTATTTTATAGTACTGAATTCTTTTTTTACATTTATTTACATTTATTGAACGGTATTGATTTTTTTGTGTTCTTTGTGCTGATGAGTCAGTTTCTTCCTATATCTCATTATTCCTCTCGCTGTCAGATCCATTCCCAATTATAAAGCATCGTTTTAGTGTGGGACAGGGCACAAAACTGGAAGAAGCAACTGTAGGAAACCTATGATGCTGAAGTACACAAGTAGGATGAATCTGGTGAGAGTCCATTTCCCTGGGGAAGAGTAGAATCATAGTATAGAATGTCAGGAACATTAAAGATGGTTTAGTTCATTGCCTGTCTTATTTCAGCAGTCTCCCTTCTAAATACGCCATTAGTGATTGGAACCTTGCATTCTCCTCAGGCAGTTTCTTCCTTCATTAGAGAGCTTTGACTAGAATACTACTCTTCCTTATTTGGAGCTGAAGTTGGTTACTTTCTAACTTCCTTCCATTTCTCTTACTTCTACTTTATGAGATCATATAGAATAATCCAGTCCTTTTTAAATTTTTTTATTTTAATTTAAAAAAAAATCTTCACTTGATGACATATTTTTATTGATTTTAGGGAGTAGAGGAGGTGGGTTGGGAGGAGAAACATTGATGTGGGTGAGAAATATCAATAGGTTGCCTCCTGTATGTGCCCTGACCAGGGGTCGAACCCTCAACCCAGGTATGTGTCCTGAACCAGAAATTGAATCAGCATCTTTTTGATGTATGGGATCATGCTCCAACCAACTGAGTCATCTGGCCAGATACTGGCCAGAACGTGGCTGTTTCAACTCTTTGTACACAAATTTCTTACCAACATAGACTGTATTCTCTCTCTGTCCCCAGCCACCGTTACAGTGTGTACTGAAATAGGTTTGAAATTCATGTGTGTTGAATGACTGAATGAAGGTAGCCATCATTTTCCTCTGAAGGCATTGTTTTGTCCTGTTTATAAATCTCTGTTGCCTCCTGTCTTTCCTTTTATGGAATAGTGTGCAGACTTGTATGCATCCTGATCTGTTCTGAATATGTGCCAGTAAGGTTAAGATCCTTTGAAGGGCACCCAGTATCCCAGTTGTGGTCTGATCAGTCCAGAGTTGAGCAGAACTCCTGTCTCCCATGTTTGAGATACTACTCCTACTGTAATATGCATCACATTAGCATTTCTTATATATCCATATCATATTGAGCTTGCTGCTGTCAGATTGAACTAAGCTTGTGGTCAACTAAAGCCATTGTTTATTTGTTTCACGTATGTGGCAATTAAGTCACAATGCTTGCCCATTTCACAGTTATATGTACAGATTTGGACACGGGTATTAATTGAGCCCTTAGGTATTTTTCCCTATTAGATTTCATTTTATTAGAATGAGCCCATATTTTCTGGCTTATCCTTGTGTTTTTAGATCCCAGCTCTTTCATAAAATATATACCACGAGCCCCTTAGTTTCATGTCAACTGCACATTGGATGCCAATGGTAGCATCGTAGTATAGTAACCTTCTCATTCAAGTTATTGATAAAATCGTTGAACAGGGGAAACACAGATTTGAGTCCTGAAGCTTGCTGGTAGAACTGCCCTTCCGGTGGATAGCAGTTCATTAATGAGCACTCGTTATGGTCATTCAAACAACTACCTAGCTACATAATTGTACTGTTGGCCATTTTGTTTATCTTATCTATATGGGTACATTGAGAACCTGTTCAAGTCCTTTATGAAATCCTGCCTACACACTATTTTTTGCTGCTTTATGAGGTATGATCTGTGTATAAACACTCTTAAAAAAAGGAAATTAGATTAGTATAACTCAGGTTGGTTCCACAAATGCTTACCACTTTCTTTTCTGAGTGACTGGAAGCCATTTTTTAAAGTAAATAATCTGAATTTAGAAAAAGACTGATGTCAAGTATACTGAATTATTGTTGGCAGTTCTTTCCATTAAAAAAAATCAGACCTACATGTATTTGCTCTTTTCCAGTCTTTTGGCAGCACTCTGAGTCTCCATGCTTTTTTCACTGGCTTGATTCAGAGATCTCATTCACAATGCACTTTATTTCATTTAGAGCATCAAGGTGCCACATTGCAGCCTCCACACCAGTACTGACATCAGTTCTTTCTACTCCCCCCCCTTTTTTAGGCCAATATCACTTTTTTCTTGAAAAAATCAGAGTTAACATATTGGAGAAGTTCTGTTTTCTTTTTGACATTCATAAACATTACATCAGTTCTAAGCAGAATTTCTTTAATTCTGTTGAACATGTATTGAGCACCTTCTTCTTGTGAGACATTATTATGGACACTAGGAATACAAATACAAACACAGCTGGATCCTACCCTTTAAGCAGAATATAAGGGCATGATTCATGCCACATTTATTTTTGTATGCCTTTAAAACTACAAATGATATGGGTGGGAAAACTATCAGCTTATTCACCGAATCAGAAAATGCTAAAATGAGACTACCTTGATGCTTAGGAAATTCAGAACAAATAAAGGAAGTTCAGTTTTATATGGTTGATATTAAACTTGTGAAATTCATAGCCTTATGAAATAGAAAAGGCTGAAAATATATACAAGTTCATAAAAGACATAAAACATGTATATATTCATAGATTCAGTGCTTGATGTATTATTAAAGGAAATAATTAGTGTATTTGGGTAATGACAGATTTTAAGGGCCATGTCTGGGAGGGAAACTGTAACACACTTTGTTAGTGTCACTGTCAAAGATAAATTACTGGGCTGAATAAAGTACAGCCCTGAATGTGTAACTTTATTTTTCCCCAGTAAGGAGTGATACTGGGTTGATTTAATGAGTGCAGGATTCCAAGACGAGTTTTGAGAAAGAGAAAGACATAGCTTGGTCAGTGAAGAGGGATGGAAACGAGTAAGTCATGTGTAGATATTGTAAAGTAGATTTTTGTGGCTGGAGCAGATACAATATTTAGAAGGAATACGAAATTGGATGGTTGAAACGTTTATCAAGGGATAAACAGGAAAGATGGGGAAGTCTGGAATTTCATTTGATAGAGACCTTGGTACCATAGTGATAACATGGACAGCAGGGGAATGAAACCAGCAAGGGAGATTATTTTGGTATTAGAGTAAAAACAGATTGAAATTTATGCAACAAGATCCATGTCATAGAAGTTGGAATAGATTAGATTTGGAGGGTGAGGAAGAGGTTGGCTATAAAGGATAACTTTCTGACTTGTTGAATTCCAACTTGTGCAACTTGGATGAATGGTGGTGCTATTTATGCACTAACAACCATCAAGTACTGGAGAAGGACTAACTTTGGTTGGTCATGGGTTACGAATCCAGTTTTGGATCATGAATTCAGGAAGACCATGAACCTAGTTTTGGGTCTATTGAGTTTAACCTGCCCTGTCATCACACGGTGATATCAATAGGCAGTTAGTTAGCTCTAGTGATCTAGAACTCAGGGGTGAGGTCTGTAACAGAGATAACGTGGAGGTCATTCACTTATTTATAGATTTTAGCTTTAGTCATGGTGAAGCGTGAGATCCATCAAGTGAGAGACTATAAGAAATGAAGAAAATACTTAGGCTTTCCCTTTGGAGCACTAACATTTAGAGCCTGGGTATAGGAGGATGAGCTGGCAGTAGAGTCTAAGAAGAAATGGCCAGAGAAGAAAAATCTGAAAGTGTCATATTGCAGAAGCCAAGGGAAATGAATATTTTAAGAAAGAGTATGAAGATGAAATCCATTTCAGCAAATTATTTCTTAGATATGGGTGAAATATACAAATGGTGATTTTATTACTAAAAAAAGTGTGAAAGGTTTAGTCCTGCAACACTAACTTCAGGAATATACTTAATTGCAGTATTAGTCAAATCTTTTAAGACAGTGAGTTTTTCAAGATGGAAAGAGGAGAATGGAATGCCAGGAGCTGAGAATAAGGACACAGAGATAATAGTTAATATTTATTGAGTGATTACTTTGTGCCAGAATAAGCTTATTATACTAAGCACTTAACAGGCAATTATGTCATTGTGTCCATTTTACAGTTGAGGAAGAAGACTTAGAGTTAAATAACTTTCCCATGAACATACAGCTACTAAGGAATAGAGTCTGGATTTGGATCCAGGCCTCTCTGCTTCGAGGACCTGCACTCTTAATGACCTATGCAGGGGTGTCAAACTCACTTTCACTGGGGGCCACATCAGACTCACGGTTGCTTTCAAAGGGATGAAATAATTTTAAGACTATATAAATGTAACTACTCCTTAACTGTTAAGGAGTTGAAATTACATTCAGCCCTTTGAAGGCAACTGCGAGGCTGATGTGGCCTCCGGTGAAAATGAGTTTGACACCCTTGACCTATAGGTACTATAGAGCAATTTAAAATTAGTGAGCAAAATCAAGTTTTTTTTCCCTCCATTAAAGCCAGTGGTGGGGTAATTTTTTAAGAAATGGGTGGCATACTGTATCAATTTCAGTAAAGAAATACAAAAGATTGAGAACTATAAAGAGTTCTCAGTCTTTATGGGGTGGAGAATGAAATTGAAGAGTTAAGGAAGATAAAGTGATTAGCAGGTGATTGGGGGTGGGTGGGTTGGGTGGAGTGGGGGTGGGGGAGGGAGTGCACGTGGTGTGCTGTAGGTGCCACCAGCAGAACTCAGAATTGGCTTAATAAGAATCACAAAATAGATGAGCTCAGTTTTCTGCAGAAGACACCTTAAAAGATGTCTGTCTCTTTCAAGTTGAAAGCAGAAAGAGTGGGACTTGATGTATGTAGTCTAATTGATGATATTAACATATCTAAAGAAAGACTGTCACAGCAGAAGGTAGATGGGCAGCATGGAAACAGAGAAAGCTGGGAGTTGGAGAAGCAGGATTTGGAAGTCATTTTCGGGACTGTTCAGAGAGGTGGTACACTGGGTTTAAATGTCTGGACTATCCCAGCAAATGTTTAGTTATAATTTAGCTTTCTATCTATTGATTTCCTATAGGGAGAGAAGGAGCCGACTAGAGAATTTAGCTGTTGGGACCTCAGGCCAAGTGTTCTCTCCATTAGTTAGTATATTAGCAGTGTGGTTTTGTGTCATTCTATTTGTTGTTTTTCTGCTTCTACACAGCTCACAATATCAAGGTCTGACCTCCCCAGGGCAATGCCAGCTGGTTTTTCTAAGAGACATCTCAACCATATCAATAACAGTAGCTACTGAAAACATATTCAAGAAGTTTGACAGTTAAAACTAGCAAAAAAAAAAACCATTGAAGTGGTAGTTTGGATGGAGTGGTCAGCTGACACTTTTTTTTTTTTTAAAAGAATGAGAGTTACTACCACATGTAGTGTTTAAAGGAAGAGGAGACATGTTAAGAGGACAAATTCTGAGTGAATCTTTTTCAAAGCTTTTCCAAGGATAGAGAAAGCTGATGGGTATCTTTCCATTCAGGTGGTGCTTCAGGTGCAGACGTCCATTAACTTCAACAATTACAAGTAACACGCAGAACGCTTGTGTGTGGGCACAATTGTAGTCTTTCATGTGTCAACTCATTGAAACCTCACAACAGTCTTGTGAAGCAGGTACAGTTAGTATCCTAATTTTTTTAGATTAGGAAAGTTGCAGAAGGTCCCAGGTTGTAGCTCTCACCCCGTGTGGTGAATGTGCATCAGAATCTTACAAACCAGCTGGCAGCCAGAACTCCGGCTGGTTCTGCTTAAGGTTCAGTGAGGATGATTCCCGCTGTTCTAAATTCTTTTTGGAAGAAGCAGGATTTAAGCAAATAAATAAGATGAGAATACTTCTTATTTAAGAGAAGGGCAATTATATGCATTATGAACATTTTTGGAGTCATTGAGGACTCTATAAAACTACTTTTAAAAAACATTTAGTAACGTATTTGTATAATAAAAGCTTCAGCCACGTCATATATTCAGCTGTTCCCTAATTGGTGCAAGCCCTTTATGGTAGATTTTCCATACCTACCATTAATTACTATTTATTGGTTTCCAAGTCTGTCAAACTTAGGAACTTGAACTAGATAGTTTTTGTGGGCTCACTCCCTCAAAATAATAATTTACTATATTATAAAACCCTCATTTTTTTGTTCTCTCATATTGTAAAATCTCATCAAATACAAGAAAGAATATTTTCAGAGAAATTGTTTTATTAGTTCCAAACAAATATTAGGAACACATGTTTAATAACCAAGAGTTGTGTAGTAAAAGATTTGCTGTCTTGAAAAATAAGGAATGGTTTATATATAGAATGTGGAAGGCAGAGTGTCGTTCTAGAAAGGACAGGAGCCATGGAATGAGACACACCTAGTTTTGAAATCTAGTTTTTTCATTTATTGGGAATGTAACTTTGGATAGATTACTCAGCCTCTCTCAGCTTTGATGTTCTCTTCTAAAAAATAGAAATAAAAATCCTACTTCACAGGGTTGTTGTGAAGATTGAATGACACAAGCAGAGTACTTAGGGCAGGTGTTCAGTAAACGGTAGCATCAGTCCCTCCTCAAAAAAATGAACAATGGAGCCTTAGCCTGTGTGGCTCAGTTGGTTGGAGCATATTCCTGTAGACTGAAGGGTTCCAGGTTCGATTCCTGGTCAGGGCACATGCCTAGGTTGCAGGTTTGGTCCCTAGTCCGGGTGTGTACAAGAAGGAAACCGATCGGTGTTTCTCACATTGATGTTTTTCTCCCTCCCTTCATGTCGCTCTAAAATCAGTGAACGTGTCCTTGGTACTAGATAGCATAGTCATCCTGAGGGCAGGCTGTGGAGCTGGACTTTGTGTTTGAATCCTGGCTCTGCACACTTTCTGGTTATGTGGTTTGCAGGAAGCTAATCTCTGCCTTTCAGTTTCCTCTCCTTCAATATGCTGATGGTAACAGTGCCAGCCTTGTGGGGTGATGACTGTCAAAGACCCCAACTCCAATTTCATCCCCCTTCCACAGCTGTCTTGGTTAGTCTGGAATTCACTTTGTGACTACATTCATTTGTTCATTTAAGCACTCAAACATAACAAAGATCATAAAAATATATACTTTTTGAATATAACATTTAGAAATTGTTGAATTTTTTTATTGCCTTCATTGTTGGAAGGGCTATTTTGTAAATGTCACTCTGTGATGAGTTAACTACTTTTTACGATGAAATCTTATATTGTTCTCTAGCACCCGCCCCCCACCCTCCCACTCCATCCTGTTTTCCACCACTTTTAGGCAGTGGATAGTTCTGGTTAATCAGATATACCAGTAAATAAAGAGTTATGATATATATCAAATATGGGTCAGGAGGTTTTAAAGGAGCAGCATATTACAGAACTTGTGATATCTTAAAGTGAAACTGAATATAGTTAACTTTAATGATTAGGAAGTCTTGTCAGGACCTTATGATACTTGGCCATCATTCGGAATACTGGTGTAGAAAAATGCTAAAGGTGCTAGTTAACAGAGGGGTCCTCGTTGCTAGGATGCTGGACACAGTAGTTGGAATTGTAGTCTTTGCAAATTACTTAAATTCACAGAATTTTTGTTCTCTGTGTCTCCCATTCTTGTGGGTTTATTCCTAAATTTTCTGATGTTTAACAGTTTTCTGCAAGCACACCACCAAAATTGTGCAATATCCGGAGTGCCAACAATGTATAATAAATCCCTCCAGCTGTGTTGGCACCACGTCCCAAAACAGTTCATTCAGGACAATTCTTTAACCGCCCCCACTGCTTATTTGTCCATTAAAAATGAGATGCTTTGGTGCAGTATGGTTATGGTTCTTCCTCCATATTTCATTTTAACACCCCTTTGGTGAAAGGTCTGTTACACTAAGAATGTAATAGTTTGATATTTTATGGAAAATTCTATTAGATTAATTTACTTATCTTTTTCTGTCTATACTTACATGTACCTTTTTTCTAAACTATTTAAAAAGTAAGTTGCAAACAATGTAACACTTCTAAATATTTTAGCATGTCTCTCTTAAGAATGGGGTCATTTTCCTGTATAACCACAACACTAATCATAACTAAGATAATACTAATTTAGCAATAACACCTAACATATACTTTCCTTATTTGTCAAAAAATGACTTTTATAGCTGACATTTTTTCAATCCAGGGCCCAAATCAAGATTCATATATCACTTTAGTGTTAATTATTCTAGAATAATCACATGTTAAATTTGACAAGTCTAGGTTCACCGTCTATGGAATGTCCCATATTTTACTAATTGTTTCATCATGATTACATTTAGGTTAAACATTTTTTGTTGAGTTATTACATCGGTGACATCATGTGATTCTTATAGCATCACACGAGGAGCGATAATGTCAGGTTGTTCACTATTGCTACTGCTAAGGTGGTAACTACCAAATCTGTGCATTACAAAGATACCCTGTCCTCTTTGTTATTTTTCTTTTTTAAAATTATTTTTTGTTTTTAACAAGTAATCTGTGGGAAGCATCCTGAGACCTTGCTGAACTGACTTATTAGTTCTAGGAGTTTGCTTGAAAAATATTTTCCTTGGCATTATCTACATAGACATTCATTTCATCTGCAAGTGGACAGTCTTATTTTTTTGCTTCCAATCCATATGCCTTCCCCCATCCCCTTTTTATTGCTTTTGCACTGAACAATTTCCAGAACTATGTTGAATAAGAGTGTTTTGTTCCCTCATCCTTGGGATGAAAGCATTAAATCTTTCATCTTTAAGTATAATGTCAGCAGTGGGTTTTTTCTAGATGCTGTTTATCAAGTTGAGGGAAATACTCTCTGTATTCCCATTTTTTGAAAATTAAAACAAAATTTGCATGAGGTATACTCTCCCTTCCAGAAGCATGCCCATGCCTATCCCTTCCCCCTCTTATTTCCCCACAGGCTTGCATCTCCTAAACTCTAAGGGTCCCCACGAGACTTGCAACCAGAGGAGCAATGGGCAGTGACAGCTTGTCCTGGGCTGACCCCAGAACCTGTCTCCAAGACCCCCTTTTCTCTGACTTCACAGTGAGCCAGTGTACTCCAGCCAGTCTCTCTCTTATTGCTTCCTCTGTCCTAAGCCATTCCTTGTTTCACTGTCCCCAGCTTTTTTAAAAAAAGATTTTGTTAATTTATTTTTAGAGAAAGGGGAAGGCAGGGAGATCAAGAGAGGGAGAGAAACATCAATGTATAAGGGAAACGTCGATCAGTTGCCTCTTGCATGCGGCACCCCAACTGGGACCGGGCCTGCAACCCAGGCGTGTGCCCTGACCAGGAATTGAACTGGCAGCCTTTCACTTTGCGGGGCAATGCCCAGCTGACTGAACCACACTGGTCAGGTCTCGCTGTCCCCAACTTTAATAAACACCCTCTAAAAATAAAAAAAATGCTGAATGAGTATTAAACTTTGTCAAATGCTTCAGTTGATATGATCATGTGATTTTTTTCTCATTAGCCTGTTAATATGGTGGAGTATATTGATTGAATTTCAAATGCTGAACCAGCCTTTCATCCCTGGAATTAACCCCACTGGGTTATGATGTATAATTATTTTTAAATATTGCTGAGTTTTATTTGCTAATAGCTTATTAAGGATTTTTATGTTGATATTTATGAGGAGTGTGGGCCTATAATTTTATTTTTTGTACTCTCTTTGTCTGGTTTTGGTATCAAGTAATTATAAGCTTTGTATAATGAATTGGGAAGTTTCCTCCCTCTACTGTATTCTAGAAGAGATTGTTTAGAATTGATGTTAATTTTTCTTTAAAGATTTGGTAGAATTCTGTGAAATCATGTGGGTCTGGAGATATCTTTTTGGGGAGTTTTAAAATAACTAATTCAATTTCCTTATTAGTTGAGAGGCTTTTCAAAAATTACCAATGGATGAGTTCTGGTAGTTTGTAATTTTTGAGGAATTGATTCATTTTATTCTAAGTTGCTAAATTTGTGTGTGTAGAATGGTTTGTAGTATTCCCTAATTATATTTTCGATGCTTGCATGGTCTTCAGTGATATGCCCTGCTTCATTCCTGACACTAATAATTTGTATCTTTTCTCTTTATTCTATGTCAGTCTTGCTAGAGGTCTATCAATTTTACTGACCTTTTCAAAAAAAACCAGCTCTTTGTTTCATTTATTTTCTCTCATTTTTCTGTTTTCAATCTCATTGATTTCTCTTCTCATCTTTATTATGTCCTAACTTCTGCTTGCTTTGGGTTTATTTTGTGCTGCCTTTTTTTTTTTTAAGCATCTTGAGGGTGGGAACTTAGATTTTTGATTTGAGACTTTTCTTTTCTCATGTATGCATTTGTTCTTATAAAAATTCCTCTCAGCACTGCTTTAGCTGTGTACCATAAGTTTTGATGTGTTTTATTTTCATTTCTCATTCAGTTCAGTGTATGCTCTGATTTCCCTTGAGAAATTTTTCTGTTTTATGCATTATTTAGAAATGTGGTTTAGTTTAAAAGTGTTTGGAGATTTTCCTGTTAAATTTTTGTTGATTTCTAGTTTGATTCCATATGGTCAGAGAACACACTTTGTAGGATTTTTATTTTTTAAAACCTGTTAAGGTTTGCTTCCTGACCCAGGATATGGTCCAGGTGACATGGATACTTTTAAAAAAATTGGTATTCTGCTGTTGTTGGGTGATATGTCTGTTAGATGCTGTCGATTGGTTATATTGAGTCTCTCTACATCCTTGCTTATTTTCCGTGTCCCGTCAGTTGTTGGAAGAGGAGTGTTGATGTCTCCCACTAAATTGTGGATTTGTTTCTCTTTATAAGTCTGACAGTTTTTGCTTCACATGTATTTGCAGCTCTGTTGTTTAGTGCATACCCATTTAGAATTGCTGTGTCATCTTATTAGATTTATCCTTTGGGCATCATCCCATATCCCTGTCTATAATAATTTTCTTTGCTCTGCTGTCTGATATTAATATATTAACATTAATATAGCCATACCTGCTTTATTAATATATAAATATTATCTGATATTAATATAGCTATACCTGCTTTCCTTTGATTAATGTTTGCATGACATATTTCCCCTCCTTTTATTTTCAAAGTGTCTATACTGCTACATGTGAATTGAGTTTTTTAAATTTTTTAGTTATATTTTATTGATTATGCTACTACACCTGTCCCGATTTTTCCCCCTGTGCCCCCTCCCCCCAGCACCCCCCCTCCCTCAGGCAACCCCTACACCATTATTCATGTCCATGGGTCCTGTGTATAAGTTCTTTGACTACTCCATTTCCTACACTGAACTTTATATCCCTATGACTATTCTGTAACTTCCTTTTTGTACTTCTTAGTTCCCTTACCTCCTCACCCATTCCCCTATACCACCCCCCATCTGCTTTTTCTTAAAGAAGTCCCTTTAATATTTCATATAATAATGGGTTGGTGATGATGAGCTTATTTAGTTTTTTCTTCTCTGGGAAGCTCTTTATCTGTCCTTTGATTCTAAATATCTTTGCTGCGTAGAGCAATATTGACTGTAGGTCTTTGCTTTTCATGACTTTGAATATTTCTTGCCAATTCCTTCTAGCCTACAAAGGTTCTTTTGAGAAATCAGCTGACGGTCTTATGGGAACTCCCCTGTGGGTAACTAACTAGTTTTCTCTTGCTTTTAAGACTCTCTATTTATCTTTAACCTGTGGCATTTTAATTATGATGTGTCTTGGAGTAGACCTCTTTGTGTCCATCTTTTTTGGGACTCTGTGCTTCCTGGACTCATATGTCTATTTCCTTCACCAAATTACGGAAGTTATCTTTCATTGTTTTTTCAATAGATTTCCAATTTCTTGCTCCTTCTCTTCTGCTTCAGGCACCTCATGATGTGAATGTTGGAATGCTTGAAGTTGTCCCATAGGCTGCTTATACTATACACATTGTTTTTGATTCTGTTTTAAAATTTTTTCTTACTGTTGTTCAATTACAGTTGTCCCCTTTTTCCCCCATTATTCTCCCCTGCCCTACCCGCCCCGCACCTTCCACATTCAGTCCTCATCCCCCATTGTCCTTGTCCATGGGTCCTTTATACATGTTCCTAGAGTTGACCCTTCCCCTTCTTTGCCCATTATTCCCCTCCTCCCTCCCCTCTGGTCACTGTCAGTTTGTTCTTTATTTCCATGTCTCTGGTTCTGTTTTGCTTGCTTGTTTGTTTTATTGATTGGGTTCCACTTATAGGTGAGATCATATGGTATTTGTCCCTCACCACCTGGCTTACTTCAC
>CM052539.1:152181746-152262872 GCA_028533065.1 Trachops cirrhosus
ATATGGTATTTGTCCTTCACTGCCTGGCTTATTTCGCTTAGCATAATGCTTTCCAGCTCCATCCACGCTGTTGCAAAGGGTAGGAGCTCCTTCTTTCTTTCTGCTGCATAGTATTCCATCATGTAAATGTACCACAGTTTTTTGATCCACTCACTTACTGATGGGCACTTATGCTGTTTCTAGTACTTGGCTATTGTAAATTGTGCTGCTATGAACACTGGGGTGCATAGGTTCTTTTGGATTGGTGTTTCAGGGTTCTTAGGATATAGTCCCAGCAATTGAATTGCTGGGTCAAAAGGCAGTTCCATTTTTAGTTTTCTGAGGAAATTCCGTATTGTTTTCCACAGTGTAGCACCAGTCTGCAATCCCACCAAGAGTGCACTAGTGTTCCCTTTTCTCCACACCTTTGCCACCAATTGTTGTTTGTTGATTTGTTTCTGATGGCCATTCTGACCTGTATGAAGTGGTATCTCATTGTGATTTTAATTTGCATCTCTTTGATGGATTCTTTTTTCTTCTTGTTCTGATTCATTGTTTTTTGCTTCCTTATGTTCCAAATCATTGATTTGATTCTTAGCTTCATCCACTCTACTGTTGTTTTCCTGTAAATTGTTCTTTATTTGAATTAGTGTATCCTTCATTTATGACTGGATATTTTTTTATGCTGTTGAGGTCCTCACTAAGTTCCTTGAGCATCGTTATAACAAGTGTTTTGAACTCTGCATCTGATAGATTGCTTATCTCCATTTTGTTTAGTTCTTTTCTGGAGTTTTGATCTGTTCTTTTATTTGGGCCATGTTTCTTTGTCTCCTTATTTTGACAGCCTCTATGTGTTTGTTTCTCTGCATTAAGTAGAGCTGCTATGACTCCCTGACTTAGTAGTGTGGCCTAATGTAGTAGGTGTCCTCTAGGGGCCAGTGGCACAGCCTCCCCTATCACCCAAGCTGGGTACTCGAGGTGTTCCCTTTATGTGGGCTGAGTATACCCTCCTCTTGCAGTTGAGTGTTGATTGCTGTTGGCAGGGATTTTCCCCAGCCAGTTAGATGCAAGGACTGGCTGTGACCACTGACCACAAACCTCTGCCCTCCATGGAGCATCAGCTGTGCAGGGGTAGGGTGTTGGTGCTCTGACGTGGTCTGTAGCTGTCCACTGTGTGTGCAGGCTTTGGAGTTTCCTGGGTAGTGCAGGCCAAGGTCAGCCCCCACCTATACTCTTCCTGGGGTGATGCTACATGGGCTATAAAGCAATCTGTGATGGTTGCTAGTTGTGCTGGGCTTGGAAATTCCTCAGTGAAGCCAAGCTGTGAATCTAGGCTGGCTGCTAGTGCTGGGCCTGGAGCCACTTAGCAGGAAGTACAGGGGCTAGGGGCTTACTGAGGCCAGCTGTTGCTGTGTGAGAGAATTTAGGAAGTTGTGAAGCATGAGCCAAAAATGGCCATTCATATGGAAAAGTCACTGTTAACAGCATGTGTGGGCTCCATCAGCTGGGTGGGATGGAGTCTCAGGGGTTCTCCAAGGAAGGACAAACAGTGTAGCCAGGATGATGGAGTCTCAGATATGGCAACTGCCTGCTGGCCCTGTGGCTCTGTTGTGGGAGGGTTCATGAAAGGGACAGTGGCCTCTGCCCACCTTTCTGTCTGGGAAAAATCTGTCCCCCAGCTATCGCCTTGATGCCAGACACTTCAGTTCCTCCTTGTATGCCACTGGTTCCTTTCAAGCTGCAACCCTGGTGCCGGAGCTCATAGAGTGTGAATCTAAGTCCATGTGTGGGTTCTTTAAGAGTAGCTGCTTGGGACTCCAGAAGTTTTCCACTGATTGAATCCCTGCTGGATTTTGCAGCCAGAAGTTTTGGCGACTTATCTTCTGGCACTGGAACCCTGGCTGGGGAGCCTGGTGTGGGGCTGGGACTCCTTGCTCCCAAGATATCCCTCCCAAATTTGTATCCACCACACGTAAATGTGGAACCAGCCCATTCCATGTCTCTGCCCCTCCTACTACTCTGGATTGAGGTGGTTTCTTTAATTCCATAGTTGTCAGACTTTCTATTCACCTTGATTTCTTACAGTTCTGAGTGATGGTTGTTCTGTAGTTTAGTTATAATTTTGAGGTGGTTGGTGAGGAGGTAAACCATGTTTACCTATGCCACCATATTTTTTAGTATATTTTATTGATTATAATATTACAGTTGTCACATTTTTTTCTCCCCTTTCTCCCCACTCTGCCCTCACCCCCCCCACAGGCATTCCCCCCACTTAGTTCATTTCCATGGGTCATACACATGCGTTCTTTGACTTCTCCATTTCTTACACTATTCTTAACCTCCCCCTATTTTATATCTACCAATTATGCTTCTTATTCCTTGTACCTTTTCCCCTATTCTCCCCCTCTCCCCTCTGATAACTTTCCATGTGATGTCCATTTCTGTGATTATATTCCTCTTCTGGTTGTTTGCTTAGTTCATTTTTGTTTTTGTTTTTGAGATTCAGTTGTTGATTGTTGTGAGTTTGTTGTCATTTTACTGTTGTTTTGATCTTCTTTTTCTAAGGTAAGTCCCTCTAACATTTCATATAATAAGGGCTTGGTGATGATGAACTCCTTTAACTTGACCTTATCTGGGAAGCACTTTATCTGCCCTTCCATTCTAAATGATAACTTTGCTGGAATGAGCAATCTTGGATATAGGTCCTTGCCTTTCATGACTTTGAATACTTCTTCCCAGCCCTTTCTTGCCTGCAAGATTTCTCTTGAGAAATCAGCTGACAGTCTTATGTTATAGCCTTTGTTTTGAAGTCTGTTTTGTCTGATATATATTGCTACCCCAGGTTTTTTTGTTGTTTCCATTTGCACGGAGTATCTTTTTCCATCTCTTCACTTTCAGTCTGTGTGTACCTTTTGTTCTGAGGTATACATGACAGCATGTATATGGGTCTTGTTTTCTTATCCATTCAGCTACCCTCTGTCTTTTGATTGGAGCATTTAATCCATTTAAAGTTATTGATAGATATTTACTGCCATTTGATTCTTTATACCTATGTTCCTTTCTCTCTCTATTTTTCCCCCTTCTTTTTCTTAAAGAAGGCCCTTTAACATTTCTTACAATACTGGTTTGGTGGTAATGAACTCCTTTAGCTTTTTTTGTGTCTCTGGGAAGCTTGCTATTTTGCCTTCAATTTTAAATGATAGCCTTGCTGGATAGAGTAGTGTTGGTTTTAGACCCTTGGTGTTTCATCACTTTGAATATTTTATGCCAGTCCTGTCCTGAACTGTTTCTGTTGAGAAATCAGCTGACAGTTTTATGGGAGCTCCCTTGTAAGTAACTGTCTTTCTCTTGCTGCTTTTAAGACTCTCTCTTTATCTTTAACCTTGAGCATTTTAATTATGATGTGTCTTGATGTGGTCCTTTTTGGACTTATCTTGTTTGGGACTCTCTGTGCTTCCTGGACTTGTATGTCTTTTTCTATTACCAGGTTAGGGAAGTTTTAGCCATTATTACTTCAAACAGTTTCTCAATCCCTTTCTCTCTTTCTCCTCCTTCTGATTCCTCTATGATGTGGCTGTTTTTATGTTTGATGTTGTCCCAGAGGTCCCTTAGACTTTCCTCATTTAAAAAAATTCTTTTTGTTGCCCTGGCTGGTGTAGCTCAGTGGATTGAGCACGGGCCTGTGAAGCAAAGGGTCGCTGGTTCGATTCCCAGTCAGGGCACATGCCTGGGTTGCAGGCCAGGTCCTCAGTGGGGGACACATGAGAGGCAACCACACATTGATGTTTCTCTTCCTTTCCTTCTCCCTCCCTTCCCTTCTCTCTAAAAATAAATAAATAAAATCTTTAAAAAAAATTTTTCAAAAAAATTCTTTTTGTTGTCTCATGCTTGGGTGTTTTCTGTTACTTTGTTTTTTAAATCTCTGATTTGATTTTCTGCTTCATTAACCTGCTGTTGATGACTTCTAGTGTATTCTTCATTTCAGATATTGTGTTTTTCATTTCTGTTTTTTTAATGCTTTCTGTGTCCTTTTTAATGCTTTCTATCTCTTTAAGTTCTCACTGAGATCATCCAAGCTTCCCCTAAGGTCCTTGAGCATCTTTGTAACCACTGTTTTAAACTCTGCATCTGGTATCTTGGTTGCTTCCAATTTATTTATTCTTTTCCTGGGGATTTTTCTTGGTCTTTCATTGGGGCATGTTTCTTAGTCTCCCCATTTTGTCGGCCTTTTTTGTGTTTGACTCTGTGCATTAGGTAAATCTGCTGTGACTCTCAAAGTTGTTATGATGGCTTTATGATGTAGTTTTCTCTGGGGGCTCAGGGGAGTAGTCTTCCAGATCACCTGAGCTAGGTGCTCCAGGAATGTGTCTGGTATGGGTTATGTGTGCTCTGCTCTTGTAGTTGAGTCTTGAATCCTGTTGGCATGCTCATGAATGGAGTTAACCCTCAGGTTGGCTATCAAGATAGATGTTGATCACAGTGTATAACTGCCATGTAGGGACCATACCCCAAGGTGGGGTTGTTCCTGGCAGGGTCTGGTGCCTCCTGGAATTCTCTGGATGTGTCACTGCTTGTGTGGCCAGTTGGGTTGAGCTCTGGTGTGGTCAGATGCCCAACACTGGTTGTGTTGGTTCTGGGTCTACATGGGTGAGGTTCTGGTGCAGGTCAATGTTAGATGCTGTTTGTAACCAGCCTTAGGCTGCCCATGTGGAGCTACCATGCTGTTCACTCTTTGTGGCTGCCCTACAAAGACTGTGTGTGGAGGGCGGGCAGGAGGGGCCACGCTGTGTACAAGGTTCAGCTTCTTCCAGCTCCAAGCCAGGGGCAGATCAATAAAAGGTCTAAGGCATCCTGAGGTCTACCTCTACCTGTTGACTATTTTGCCAACCCCTGAAGTCACCTGGTCTTTCTCCAGATCCTTCTAAAGAAAGACTGTAGAGTGTGCCCAGGTTGGCCAAAACCACAGACCCTTCTATAAGACATGAGCTTGGAAGGGCCAACCAAGGTCAGGAGGATTCAAGCTAGCGTGTCTCCTGCTTAGGGGCAGCACAGTTAGGCACTGAAAGAGGGGGAAAGGGGCCCCTACTCCAGAGCCATACCTTAGTCTCTGCCAGATTCCAACTGTAGTTCCCCCAGTGAAATGCACTGCAGTTTCAGGTTGGGTGCAGCCAGTCAGCTCCACTGCAGGAGCAAGACACCAGTACTCAGGAGAACAGAACAAAAAAGTCTCCCCTTGTGGGTGGTGCCACCGAGTCTGCAGTGGGGAACACTTAGGCTGCTTTCTATCTTGGCTACTGTAAATAATGCTGCAGTGAAACCAGGGGTACATACATCTTTTCAAATTAGTGTTTTGGATTTCTTTGGATAAACACCTAGAAATGGAATTGCTGAATTATGTGGTAGTTCCAGTTTTATTTTTTGAGGAAACTCCAAACTGTTTTCCATAGTGGCTGAACCAATTTACAATCCTACCAACAGTTCACAAGAGTTCTCTTTTCTCTACTTCCTCAACAACACTTATTGTTTGTTGATTTATTGATAGCCGTTTTGACAAGTGTGAGTTGATATTGTGGATTTGATTTGCATTTCCCTGATGATTAGTGATACTAAGCATCTTTTGATATGTCTGTTGGCCTTCTGTGTATCTTCTTTGGAGAAATGTCTGTTTAGGTCCTCTGCCCATTTTTCACTTGGATTGTTTCCTATTTTTAATCCTCACCTGAGGATATGTTTTAATAGATTTGTGTGTGTGTGTGTGTGTGTGTGTGTGTGTGAGAGAGAGAGAGAGAGAGAGAGAGAGAGAGAGAGAGAGAGAGAGAAACATCTTTTGGTTGCCTTTTGTATGTGCCCTAACCTGGAACTGAACCCACATCGTAGGTATGTGCCCTGACCAGGGATCGAACCTATAACCTTCTGGTGTACAGGATGACACTCCAACCAACCGAGCCACCCAGCCAGTCTGTTTTTGGTTTTGAGTTGTATGAATTCTTTATATATTTTGGATATTAACTCCTCTGGCCTGTAAAGTTCTTGTTGAAAAATCAGCTAATGGTGTTATGGGAGCTCCCTTGTACATAACTAACTGCTTTTCTCTTGTTACTTTTATGATTCTTTCTTTGCCTGTAACCTTTGGCATTTGAATGTGACTTGCTGTGGGCTTCTTTGGGTTCATCATGTTTGGGACTCTCTGTGCTTCCTGGATATGTATGTCTGTTTCTTTCACCAGGTTAGGGAAGCTTTTAGTCATTATTTTGTTAAATATTTTTTAACCCTTCGTCTATCTCTCTTGTCCTTCTGATACCCCTATGACATGAATGTTGGTATGCTCGATGTTGTCCCAGAGGTTCCTTAAACTATCCTCATTTTTTCCTTTTTGCTGTTCCAGTTGGGTGTTTTATACTACATATCTTCCAGATCACTGATTTGACCCTCGGCTCCATCTAATAGAAATTGATTCCCTCTAATATATTCTTCATTTCAGTTATTGATTGTATTCTTCATATCTGAATGTCTTTTTTAATGATTTCTATGCTTTTGTTGAGGTTCTTACTGAGTTCACCTACTTTTCACCTAAGTTTTATGAGCATACTTATTATCAGTATTTAGATTCTATATTTGGTAGATTGCTTGCTTCCATTTTTTTTTAGTTCTTTTCTGGAGTTTTTTCCTGTTCTTTCGTTTGGTACTTGTTTCTTTGTCTCCTCATTTGGCTGACTCCCTGTGTTTGTTCCAGGTATTAGGTAGAGCTACTACATCTCAATCTTGCCAGAGTGGCTTGATACAGTAGGTGTCCCCATGGCACAGTCTCCCTGGTCACCCAAGTTGGTGCTCCAGGGGAGTCCCATTTGTGGGGTGTAACTGAACCTTCCTGTTGTAGTCAAGCCTTGATCGCTGTTGGCACATCAGTGGGTAGGATTGAGCCTCAGGCTGACTGTCTTTGAGTGCTCACCATGACTATCGCAGACAAGCTGTTGTGCAGGGCCAGAGCTCTTGGAATGGTGTTGCATTAATGGGGCTCTGGTGCCAATCAAGTCTGCCCTTCAGCAATGCTGTTTGTGAAGCTGGTTTAGTGGTGCTCTGGTGTGGTCTGAAGCTGACCACAGGGTGTGTTGGTTCTTCAGCTTCTTGGGAGGGGCTTCAATTCAGGCTAAAGTCAGCCACCATTTGTGCCTGGCTTGGTGGTGGGAGCTACAAAGTGCTCTTTGGTTGGTTGCCGCTTGTGTTGGGCTTGGAGGCGCTTGGGAGAGGTTTGCTGTGAACTGAGGTTGGCTGCTACCAGTGTTGGACTTGGGACCCTTTGGTGGGCACAACAGTGTGATCTCAGGCCTGCCACGACTTGTGCTGGTTTTGTGGCCACTTAGTTGAAGCTGCATTTCAAGTCAACACTGGCTGAAGCTTATGCCAGGCTTGGGGGCCACCTGATGGGAGTTTCACCTTGAGACCATTTGCAGCTTGGGCTGGGCTTGGGACTGCCTACCAAGTTGTATGGGGCATGCTGATGCCAGCTGCTGCTCATTTGGGGTCTGTGGTCCTTTCAGAGAGTTTTGGAAAGTCTGCAGTGTGAGCAGAGGCATGCCACTTGTATGGAAAGCTGCGCAGAGTAGCTCAGACTGGACACTTGAATGGGGTGGGGCAGGGTTTTGGGGAATCACGGGAGCAGGGTGAATGTTGTTAGCCAGGTTAATAGGAGCTCAGATTTGACACGTGCCTGCACCTGCTGGCTGGGTAGGGGAGGGCTCAACAAAGGAGCAAGGAAGCCTGTCAGGGCTTCTGTACTGAAGAGATCTGCCCTGACCCCTGACCCCCAGCTCTCACGCTGAAGCTAGTCAATTCACTTCCTCTTTGCATGTATTTGCTGCTTTTCAAGCTGTTGCTCCCGTGCTGGAGCCCAGAGTGAATGAGTTTGTGATTGTGTTCATGTTCTTGAGCCCCTCAAGAGGAGTGCCTGACACTCCAATAGGCCTCCATCATCTCACTTGAATGCAGTCCCTGATGGATGTCACAGACAGATGTTACGCGGGTACCTATTCCCAGCACTAGGGTCCTGGACTGGGAAGTGAGGTGTGGGATTGGGACTTCTGGATCCTCCGGGGGCACCTTCACAACTAAGATACCCCTCCTGATTCTTAACTGCTACACCATGGATGTGGGACCTGGTCATTCCTTCATACCAGTCTTATTGTGGGTTCCTCCCTGTGGCCTTAGTTATAGCTAGTTCAGCTAGTCTTCAGATAGTTTTCAATGATAGCTGTTCTATAATTTAGTTGTAATGTGGATGTGGTCATATAGGAGGTGAGCACAGTGTTTACTCCACCATCTTGAACCGAAGTCCTTCATGACCTTATTTTAAAACTGTGTTTAGAGGCACTGCTTTTACAAGTACAGTTGTTATTTAGTGTACTGAAAGGTCCAAGTATGGTGAATGATTTATTTATAACATATAATTTTAAAATTAATTTCTGATGAGGTTTCAGAAATAAGAATTTTATATCCTTAACTATGTTTCATAGATTCGTTGATCATAAAGGTACAACATCTGGCGTTATGGAGAATTTCACTTTTTACTGGGTTTTATTATTTTATAAAAGTGGCCGCTGTCATCGTCAGCACTGACAGATCCAGAAGAATCTGCTGTGGCAGTGCGCGGCACGGTCAGGTTTCATGCAGCAATGGGCTGGTGCAGCATAGGAGGTGTCACCATGGGAGCTTCATGTTTAGTTTTATTTTTTTTTTTTTTCATGATACCGTACTAGGAAAAGACAACTGAAGCTAATCTTGAGGGGGAAATCTTCTGGGCCATATCATTCTATTGTATAACCTTACCTCATAAAAGTTGTTTCTCAACCTCTCTAGTTTCTAATGCTTGTGTGGGTCTACTGTGTATGTTCTCCACATGTTAATTATTTGGACCTTTTGAGGGGGCCAGTTTATTTGGACTTGTTTTAAAAAGTGTTTTTATAAAGAATTTCTAGCTCTTAGTTTCTTTCTGTGACTTATATATCTTCTCAAGGAGTTAGAGATTAATTAGACTTTTCATTAAAAATTGAGATAAAAATTATAAAGAGCTTACATTTCTACAACAAATTTACCTTTTCAATAGCATTTTCTTATTTATCTAATTTTTAGGCCCACTCTTTAAATTGATTAATTTCTTCCAGAAGATTTAGCTTATTGTAGTTTTAATGTCAGAATGAATTAGTTTTTTACTTTTACTTCTTCTGGTTCCAGATGGAAAGCCCAGAATGGTCTTCAGGCATATAAAAGGGACATGCTACAGGCGGTGATGGGAAGGTATTTTCTGTTATTCCTGGGTATGAGATAAGGGAGATGGGGAGTTTCAGTAGAAGAGATAGGAGGACTTTTGGCCAAGATGGAGGCGTAGGTAGACACACTGTGCCTCCTTGCACAACCAAAAGCAGGACAACAACAATTTAAAAACAAAAACAACCAGAACTGACAGAAAATCGAACTGTATGGAAGTCTGATGACCAAGGAGTTAAAGAAGAAACACTCACTCAGACTGGTAGGAGGGGTGGAGATGGGCAGCGGGGGGAAGAGGACTTGCGTCAAGGCAGCGGCTGGCAAAGCGGGCGGTCCCATATTCACGTGCAGATAAACCAGGAGGAACTACTGGGAAGTGGGATGGACCCCGCAAGCCAGGGCCCCAGCGTGGGGAAATAAAGCCTCAAACCTCTGACTGAAAACACCTGTGGGGGTTGAGGCGGCAGCGGGAGAAACTCCCAGCCTCACAGGCGAGTTTGTTGGAGAGACCCACAGGGTTCTAGAGTGTACACAAACCCATCCACCTGGGAATCAGCACCGGAAGGGCCCAATTTTCTTGTGGGAAGTGGGGGAAGTGACTGAAATTCGGCAGAGAGGGGAGCAAGCAGCACCATTCCCTCTTGGACCCCTCCCCCACGTAGAGCATCACAACGCAGCCACGTGGGTTGCCCCGAACTGGTGAAGGCCTAAGGCTGAATGCCTAAGGCTCCACCCCTCACTATGTAAGAGGAGTGCTGAGACAAAACAACAACAGCAACAAAAAAAAAACCCAAGTGAAAGAACAGATCAAATTGCCAGAAAAAAAAATACAACTAAGCAATGAAGAGATAGCCAACCTATCAGATGCACAGTTCACAACGCTGGTAATCAGGATGCTCACAGAATTGGTTGAGCTGGGTCGAAAAATGAAGGAACAAATGAATGTTACCCAAAGTGAAATAAAGCAAAATATACAGGGGACCAACAGTGATGGGAAGGAAACTGGGACTCAAATCAGTGGTTTGGAGCAGAAGGAAGAAAGAAGCATTCGACCAGAACAGAATGAAGAAATAAGAATTCAAAAAAATGAGGAGAGGCTTAGGAACCTCTGGGACATCTTTAAACGTTCCAACATCTGAATCATAGGTATGCTAGAAGGAGAAGAGGAAGAGCAAGAAATCGAAAACTTATTTGAAAAAATAATGAAAGAGAACTTCCCTAATCTGGGAAAGGAAATAGACTTTCAGGAAGTCCAGGAAGCTCAGAGAGTCCCAAAGAAATTGGACCCAAGGAGGAGCACACCAAGGCACATCATAATTACGTTAGCCAAGATTAAAGATGAGAGAACCTTAAAAGCAACAAGAGAAGAGGAGAGAGTTACCTACAAAGGAGTTCCCATCAGACTGTCAGCTGATTTCTCTCTCAAAAGAGACCTTGCAGGTAATAAGGGACTAGAAAGAATATTCCAAGTCATGAAAGGCAAGGACCTACACCAAGATGACTCTATCCAGCAAAGCTTTCATTTAGAATGGAAGGACAGATAAAGTGCTTCCCAGATAAGGTCAAGTTAAAGGAGTTCATCGTCACCAAGCCCTTATTATATGAAATGTTAAAGGGACTTATCTAAGAAAATGAAGATCAGAAATATGAACAGTGAAATGACAACAAATTCATAGTTATTAACAGCCGAACCTAAAACAAAAACAAACACAAACTAAGCAAACAACTAGAAAGAGGAACATAATCACAGAAATGGAGATCACATGGAGGGTTATCAGTGGGGGAGTGGGAGGAGGGGGGGAAGTACAGAGAATAAGTAGCATCAGTGGTAGGTATAAAATAGACAGGGTGGTTAAGAATAGTATAGGAAATGTAGAAGCCAAAAAACTTATATGTACAACCCATGGACATGAACTAAAGGGGGGGAATGCAGGTGGGAGTAGGTGTGCACAGCAGAGGGGAATAAAGGGGGGAAAATGGGACAACTGTAATAGCATAATCAATAAAACATCTTTAAAAATAAATAAACAATTAATTTAAAAAAGAAAAGATAGATAAAAGATATCTGGAGACCATTCCTCAGACAGTAAAATGGATTTTTGAAAAACTATAGAATTTCTGGAGATTTGAATGTGAAGATTTTAAATACTATTTTTATGGCATAATTATTAGCACAGTAAGGGAATGGACAGGAGATGTCTTGCATGTGTATGAGTTTGTCACTGGACTGTATCTTCTCCCTGGGACTGGTTTTGTAGCCACGTGACTTTGGGTTGGACAGGCCTCACTCTTAAGGTGGCTTTGTGCTCAGTTTAATGATTTGCTGTCATTGGCTTGAAATTCTTAAGTTTTGAACAGGGGCAGATGTGCAGTAATCTATGAGCTGTGATAGAAGCAGCCAAATAACATGAGCTTCAATCCCTATATTGTTTTCATTATGTCCATTAAAGAATCATTGGAAGAATATTTAATGTTTGAAAAGACTGGAGGGACAGATCGTGTGTTAAGAAAAATGAAGTTTCTTTAGCAACCAACTTTCGATACAGGGACCTCAGAGAAATTTACAGAAGTCATTACAGTTGTCTATGAAGGGATACAGTCGTTTGCAGGGGAATGTTAGAGTTACGGTATTCTTTCCATAATGGAATAACTTGGTAGAGAGTGAGTGGTTCTTGAGATATTATTATTTTAAAATGACTCAACTTGGCACAGAGTGAAACATTCAGCTTTTCTGTTTTTCTAAAACTGATATATTATTTTTAAAATTCTTTTCAGTTCTGATTCTGGTTTTAAATTTTGCTATTCTTAAATCACACTGAGGAGAATAGTGTAGAAGTTTTTTTTTTAAAGCTAGTCCTGGTCTATGTGGCTCAGTTGGTTGGAGCATCATCTTGGAACCTAAAGGCGGTGGGTTTGATTTCCAGTCAGGACACATACTTAGGTTGTGGGTTCAGTCCAGGTCTGGGCGTGTATGATCCCTAGTCCAGGAGTGTATGGGAGGCAACCGATCCATGCTTCTCTCTCCCATCAGTGTTTCTCTCTCTTCCTGTATCCTTTCCTCTCTCCCGTCCTCTCTTTCTAAAAGCAATGAAAACATGTCCTCAGGTGAGGTTGAAAAAAAATTTTTTAAAGCTGTTTTGTTAGGTCATAGAACTTTCTGAAAAACTGTAATGTAATTTAAATGTTGGGGTTTTATTTCAAGCTTTATGTCATTCTTATAATGTTTGCTCTCAGTGGGGCTTTCTGCAGACATGTGTGAGCATGTGCAATAAAATGTAGTATATGCACATCTATATACATTCAAACATCTAAATGCCCCCTCTGTGTTAGGCATCTGTGCTTCTTCCTGCAGAGCAGGTACAAGTGATAGACACAGCCCTAACTTAAGGAGTTCACAGTCCACTAGGAGAGACAGGGACAGCTAGACAAGTAAATAGGAAATTGCGGTCAAGTATATATGATATATAAAAATATATCCAGCATGCTGTGAGAGCACAGAAGTGGAATATCTCTCTTGGATTTAGAGATCAGGGAAGACTTCCAACAAGGATGCTGATCTGAGTTTTAAAGGAAACAGGGATTGGCCAGAGAAGGACAGGAGAGTCATTACAGATAGGAAATAGCACTATGAAAAGACACGGATATAAAAGAACATTCATTTCTGTATGTGACAAATATTTATTGAGCACCTACTATGTGTCAGGTGTGTGTAGTACCTGCTTTGGGGACATATTGGAGAGTAAAAGCTGACACACTTCTTGCTCTATTGTAGTTTAGAGTCTGTATGGAGAAGGAGACGAACAAAATAATCACAAATCATTGTAAAAACTATAATTGTGTTCAAAGCAGTGACGGAGAGGTCCAAGGGGCTGTGAGAACATGTAGTGGAGTTGGAGTTGGGGCAGTGTCCCAAAGAAGTGGCAGCAGACCTGGTAACTGAAGATGGGCTTGTAAGCAAACATCTCACACAGTGGCAAGGAGCTCACTTTTACTGTTCTCACAAAGCACAGGTTCTCGGGCGCCTGTGGAGGCCTTCAGGGAGCACAGACTGGCGGCCGTACGTGGGGTCTGTGTGGGGGAGTGGCAGGACCAAAGTCACGGAAGGCTGTGCATACCATTCTAGGAAATCGGGTTTTGTCTTGAAGATGATGGATGTTGTGAACCATTGAAGGATTTGAAGCCACGCTGAGTGAAGCACAATCAAACTTGTAATTTAGGAAGGTCATCGTGAGAAAGGTTGCTGTGGAGGAAACGTTGGAGAAGGCAAGACCATGTTAATGTGTCCTTTTTTTTTTTTTGCCAAGTAATATGTGATAGGTTCTGTACTTTTAATCAATATTTTAGTTCCTTTATTTTTGCCACATCAATGACCATTCTTCTAAGGCTTTTTGTTGTGTGTGATATACATGTGGTGAGAACCCTGGTTTTTACCGTTAGTAATGTGCCTGGTTTCTAAAGATTTCCAGTGGTCTGATAAGAACAGGAGTTGGAGGAAATATATCACATATTTTAAAGTGCTATGTTACAGTTCCAGAAATAATATTGACTAATGTTTCCAGGAAGGAAAAAAAAACAACTAGGAGAATCCTAGATTATGCTTCCATTTGCATTTTCATTGAAAAGATTGCTGATTTTAAAAGTGAGAAGCTCTGCTTCAGTAAATGGCAATAAAATTAATATTTTCATAAGTGTGATTTGTCATCTAAAAATGCAGAGTGTTGGACTGGCTGAGCTCTGACCTCTCTGGCTGTTGTAATGATTCTGTGTTTTTCAACTGGTAGTCAGTCACACTTCTGCTTTCTTGTACTCACGAGTAAAATGAAGGCAGTGGTTCTCAACAGTGGGTGGCTTTGCTGCCTGTGGGACACTTGACAATGACTGGAGGTATGTTTTGTTGTCACAACTGGAGGGTTGCTACTCACAA
Organism: Trachops cirrhosus; assembly: GCA_028533065.1. Classification (NCBI taxonomy): domain Eukaryota; kingdom Metazoa; phylum Chordata; class Mammalia; order Chiroptera; family Phyllostomidae; genus Trachops; species Trachops cirrhosus. The sequence goes on from CM052539.1 coordinate 152,195,911, forward strand.
CTAATGACTAAAGGCCAGGAATGCTGCTACACTTCCTAGAAGGCAAGAAACAGCCCTGCACAGCAAGAATTACTCAGCACAGACTCTGGGCATGATGGATATGCTATGGAATAGATTGTGGTGGTGGTTCATGGGTGTATGCTTATTTCCTAACTATTAAGTTGTAAAAATCAAATATGTGCAGCTTTTGTATGTCAGTGATAAGGTTGAGAAACCCTAAGTTAAGGCAGGACTGATAAGACTTGCTTTGGTTAAAATACAGTACTTGAGCAGACATGATGTTCTGTGTCTACCGTTGTCTCAGTCACTGGGCTATGTGCTGTACAGCATATGGTGTATGCTGCAAAACGTACCACAGGCTGGTGGTTTGAACAACAACCATTTCCCTTGGTTCTGGAAGCTAGAAGTCCAAGGTCAGGGCGCCAGCAGAGTCATGTTGTGGTAAAAGCCCCTTCCCTGGTTTATCGGTGGCTGCTCTCTTGCTATATTCTCACACGGTGGAGAGAGCAATCAGTTCTCCTGTGTCCCCTCATACGGAAGGGCCCTAACCCCATACATAGGGCCCTACCCTCATGAACTGATCACTTCCTAGAGGCCCTGCCTCCTCATGCCACCACGGTGGGGGTTAGGGCTTCAGCATACGGATTTGGGGGACACAAGCATTCAGTCTGTAACAACTGCACTGTTTGTTCGCTTGTTCGTTCACTCACTCAGAGTACTGCCCAACAGCAGTAGGCACGCCATCTTTGTATCCTGTGGCGTTATCTGGTGCAGAGTAAGCCTCGGGAGAGACCTGCGGGGCCCCATGAAATAGCTTTCCTCTTTTTCCACTGGGCTCTGCACTAGCCGAGAAATAAGACAAGAATCAAAACATTACCCTCTTTCTAATAAAATCTAAATGAGAAGGTTCAGCTTGTATTTGGCAGGTGGGCATCCAAATTCTGGCCTGAGAATTAGAAGGCTTATCCAGTCTTACCCAGTCCTGGCAGCACGGGTCTGAGACCAGCCCCACGGCAGGGACTGTCATTAGAGAACTAGGTCAGAACTGGGTTCTCTGTGGTTGGCTCCTTCCCAAAAGGAATAAGGAGGGAGCTAAGCCAAGCACGTATAGTTTTTCTTCCAAAGTTGCCAACTAATCAGCCATTTGTATCTCTCCTTGGGCTGAAGGAGGAAAAGCATAGAAGGCAACACGCATAGAAAGGAAAAGCATAGAAAGCATTAGTATCCAGTTTGACACTAATGGAGCTCCCTCCATATAGAAGGACACATCAGAGATGGAGCAGACGCATGTCCGTAACAGGCCGTAATAAATGCTCAGGGATTGTGGTAATCTACACACACCATTAATGCCTGCACAGTCTTAAAGGGGGCAGTTTTGTTTCTGGATTTATGTACAATTATTGTGTCTAATCTACCCATTAGTTAACCCAGAGCCAAATGACTACAGCCAAAATAGGGAAAAATGAATTAGAATTTTAGATGATAAAGGGCACCTTAAATATTATTTAGTCCAGTGGATCTCAATCTTGGTTTCACATTGGAATCACTTGGGAGAATTTAAAAAAATATTGATACCAGGGTACCATCCCAAACCCTTAAAAATAGAATCGTGGGGGATAGGACCTGGACATTACTGTTTTGTGAAAACCACTCAGAGGATTCTACTGCACAGCAAAGAATCCTCTGCACAGCAAAGACTGAGAATCACTGATCCAGTCTAACCCTCTCATTTTATCCACAAAAACTGAATCCCAGAGATTTTTGGTGACTTGCCTAGGACTGTAATTAGTGAGAGCTGGAGTAAGAATTTGGCATTCTGCCTCGGCGTCCAGGACTTCTTATTGAAAACTTTGGTGCATCTATTTTTTTCTTCCATAATTTTAGCTCAAAAGAATTTGCAAAAGCAGTAGTCTCTTGTCAGGAGACTTGGATTTTAATTCTAGGTCTGGTGCTAGCTGGCTAAGTCATCCAGCCTCAGTTTCCTTGCTTTTTAAACTTAAGGGGGTGGAGCCTGTCTGTATTTTGCTTGTTAGTACACAGACTCATAGATAAACAGCAGGCTGACAGCTCTGGGGTGCTGAGGGGTGGAGGGATCGAGCAAACAAGAAAAAAACTCATGGACATGGACAACAGTGTGGTGATTGTGGGGAGGAAGCGGGTGGGTGGAGGTGGAAGAGGGTCTGGGGGCGATAAATGGTGATGGGAAAAATAATATAAAAGAGAAATTAACAAATAAAAACATTTAAAGTAAAATACAATCGAAGGGTTCTACAAGATCATTTCCAAGTTTTTTTCAGTCAGTAAAACTGTTTGCTTCTATAGTTTCAAATATGCATGAGCTTTATTGCTCCTTAAATGGGGGTTAATTGCTGTTGTTTTAACTTTTATTGAGAACCCACTATCTAGCAAGTGTGGAGCTGGGTGCTTTCATAAACATTAAATTAGTTTAACTGAAATATTTCAGGACAGCGCTGGTGGGTGGTTCAGTTGGTTGGAGCATCATCCCTGTTCACCAAAAGGGTACAGGCTGGATCCCTGGTCCACGCACCTGTGGTTAGGACGCCTGAGTCCCTCCCTCCCTTCCTCTCTCTAAAATCAGGAAGACCTATCCTTGGGTGAGGATTAAAAAAAGAAATATTTCAGGACAGGTTTCTGATGATGAGTCTTGTAAAGTAATCATTACAATCTAGATATTACCACCATTTAAAATTATAAGGCCTTTAATAACTGAGCTTCTTTGTTTTGTTAATTCATTGTAGATACAGCCTCGAAGGCCATGTTGATGTGGTAGTGAATGTCAGGAAAAATGCTGCCAATTCTTCTTGGATATTTCCAAGTCTGGGTATATTCAAATATCTGAAGAATTACTTGAGTCCTTTTAATGTACTCCTAATATTTCTCAACATATAAATAAAACAGGAGGCAAAAATCACTTTATCCAGTTATATTTAGTTATTTTTGTGTTCATTTAGATATTTTCTTACAGTAATCAACTTAAGGAAGTACTATTTGAAATTTAAATTATATTAAATTTAAATTGTTAATTTGAATTGTGTCAGCTTCTGGCTCTAAGGGCAGAGTTTATTGTAGTCCAGGGATTAAGCTTTGTACCTCCCCATTCCCTGCCCCATATAGCTCTGCCCCTGGCACTTAAGAAGTGCTTAATAAATATTTGTTGGCTTAATTACTGTTTTATACTCTGATAGTAAGAGTCCCCTGTGGGGTTTTTTTGTATGTGTCACAATGGAATTTTCATTTTGGCACTATCTGGTAATGAATTATAATAGAAGGTCACTAAGACTAATGAGTGGATTAATGCATTAAATGTTTCTACTAGTGTTATTTATGGTCTCTTTTATGCTTGTCCATTATTTTATGACTGGATAAGATTCTCCTAACTTTTCCTTCCTGAACAAACTGGGGTGAAGCAAGAATCAAGACCCTGCTATTTTCAGCTGTTTTCAAAGAAAAGGAATACTCTCTTTAAGTAATCTTGTATTTTTTTTAACTTCTATTTTTATCAAAAAAGTATGGCACAGTTAATTCTTTAGGAGTCTCATTTGTCTTTCATTTTAACTTTCTACGTGTTGTAGATCTTTTTTTTTCTAGTCTAGATAAAAGCTCCTACAGGAAGGCAAATATTAGAGATGCTACTTTATCTTTTGCCACAGTTCTCTATAGGATTTCTGTGCATGTCAAATGGTGATTGTCATTTTGAGATAAAAATGTTAAAAATTTAACTCATGTTAAGTTACTCAGGTTTGAAATAATGTCATGGAAGTTTTCTCTTTTTTTTGAATTTGCGGATTCTTTTTTTTTTAAGTACCATGATTATTATTTATTACTATAAAGTGAAAGTTGGTTTGGTGGTATATAATGTACAAAAAAGAAAATATTTTAATTAGTCTAGGCATATAAAATCCAGGGATATAATAAATAATTAGGCAAGAATTCAAGATAGAGGTTACCTATTGCAGTGATGTGGTAGGGGGGCAGGGGGCAGGGGGAGGGAGGGGCAGGGAGAGGGAGGTGAAATTGGGAATGAATGCACAGACTTCAGTTATATTGCTAGTTTTAGTTTTTAAATTCAGTGGTGGGTACATGGGAGCTCATTATGATTTTCTTTATGCCTTTATGAAAGACAAATATTTCATTATTTTTAAAATGGTCAAAGTAAACTGGATGAGAATAGGTTGAATATATACACCATAAGTGTAATTTTTCAGCCTGTTGGGATGCTGATACGAATTATTTGTTGAAAACTTTGCAGAAACAAACTCTGTAGTAAAATGTGAATAGTGGAATTATTTGGTAATAGAAGGCAGTGCTTGAAGTCTGAAAGACAGTTTGAAAGAAAACAAGAATGAGAAGAGGGATGCTTACTAGGAAACACGGAAGTGAGAGTCAGTTGCCAAATGACAATTCACTCAGCAAGTTTCTTGTTATAGTCAGAATATTGTCACAAAATGAGCCGCAAGGGACTACCTTGTACTCGATACAAACGTCATTAGTGACACCTGCCAAAAGTCTTAGAACTGGGAGGAATTCCAGACAACAGGAAAGCAAAAACTAAACTTTTCTAAAGGAAGAACCTATATAGAGTTCACTTAAGTCTTTGGTTTTATTGTTCACAAAAGCTGATATATCTTCTACAAAAGCATGTTGCTTTGCATCAAGTCTTAAATTCATGCCTTTCACTACCTGTAAGATCCCATATCTTTCTGAAGTAGAAGCCACTCAGAAGCCAAGCTGTAAACCTCATACCCTGTCGGCGCTGACAGAATGCTCGAGTGCAGGGCTTTCGAGAAGCCATCCGGGCTTTTTGTTGGCAGGATTACAGGGACATCCTGATTAAATAAGTCTTTTGGGAACTGGACTTCCTTCTAAGAAATTGAGTTTAAAATACTTAAAAAAGAAACATTTCACTAGTCACGAAAAGCATATGTATATGCATCTTACGTGATAAAATATTTTCGCACAGTTGCCAGTTAGTTTATCTCAAAGTTGATCCTTGTAAAGCTGTCTTCTCAGTCTTCACCCACTTATTTTCTTCCCTTTTCCCCTCAGTACTGACCCCTTTTCTGCTCTTGTCATCTAGTTCCATCTTTGCCTCCCTACTCCTTCTCCATCATGGAGAGTCAGAGAACCTGGTATTACTCATTTCTGACTGATTGATTATTCTTTAGAGTCTCTGTTCGGTTGAATGGTGATTCCAAAAAGATATGTCCATGTCCTAACCCCTGGAACCTATGAATGTGACCTTATTTGGAAAAAGGGTCTTCGAAGGTAGTTCAGGTAGGGTGGTGAGATCGTCCTGTATCCAGGTGGGCTCTGAATCCAATGGCAGATGTCTTATAACAGAAGAGGAGAAGACACAGAAGAAGGAAAGGCCATGTAAACACAGAGGCAGAAATTGGAGTTAGGTAGCCATAGGCCAAGGAAGCCTGGAGTCACTAGAAGTTGAAGAGGCAAGGAAGGATTCTCCCTTAGAGCCTCTGGAGGGAGGATGCCCTGTTGACACCTTGATTTTAGACTTGTGGCCTCCAGAACTATGAAATAATACATTCCTGTTTTTTGGTAGTTATGGCAGCCACAGTAAACTAATACAGGTTTCATGAGACTTCTTTTTGGTGTCAAGAAAAGTGGGTCCTGATCTTTTACTTTTCTGGACCTTTGTTTCTTCATCTGTAAAACAGGAACATTAGATTAGACGACATCTAATTGAAGTCCCCTCAATCTGTATAAATCCTTAAAAACAAACCCATGGCCTCCAGTGGGGAGCCTCTCACTCCCTTGCCGATCCGGGGATGCATTTGCTGGTGCACCCGTTCATGCTCTGCAGCAGCCGCACGGCCCATGCCGTGTGGCCTGCACACACAGGCTCTAGGAGGGAGCCTGAGACAGACAGCAGTCGGGGACCAGCCAAGTTACCCGGAGGACTGCTTAGCAGCTGCCTGCAGGCTCCAAAGCACGGTGCTCGATTATTATTGTATTTATTTAATTTTTTATAGGGGATTTTATTTTATTTTTATTTTTTTTTAAATTATTTTATCGTTGTTCAATTACAGTTGTAGTTTCTCCTCACCCCTCCCTCCAACCCCCTCCAAACCCTCCTCCCTCCCTTGCTTCCACCCTCCTCCTTGGTTTTGTCCAGGTGTCTAAAATATGGAACCCTTCACGAATTTGCATGTCATCCTTGCGCAGGGGCCATGCTAATCATCTCTGTATCATTCCAATTTTAGTATATGTGCTGCGAAGCGAGCCCCGAAGGACGGTACTTTCACATGGAGCAGGAACTCCGGACGCTGGCTCTTCCGTGGCTTTGCTGAGGAGATGGACTTTGAGATGGGAGTGTGCCATTCTCCCAGTCACGCAGCACCTGGATAAAACCTCTTTCCTTTACACCAGCATCTGTCTCGCAAGTTTGGCTTTTGTGGCGACAGGCAGCCAAACCCGTTTTTCGTTCAGTAACATGTACTCACCTGAAACTGTGACCACAGCCAACATAATGAACATATCGATCACTCCCAAAAGTCTTGTGTCCTTTTGCAATTTCTACTTTCCAGTCTCCTTGTGCCCCTTTTTTTCTTCTCCACCTCCACCTGCAACTACCAGCCTGCTTTCTGTCACTATTGATTAATTTAAAATTTCTAGAGAAGGGTTTGGCAAACTATGGTCTGTGACCTAAATCTGGCTGCCTGCCATTTTGTAAATTAAGTTTTACTAGAACACAAAAATACTCCATCATTTATGTATCAGTGGCTGCCTTCGTGTTGTGATGGCAGAGTTCAGTGTTTGTGACAGAAACCTTATGGCTCACAAAGCCTAAGAAACTTAGTATATGACCTTCCACAGAAAAAGCTTGCTGAGAGCTGTTCTGGAGTTTTATGAGACTTGAAAGTATGCACTTTTTGCCTGGTTTCTTTTATTCAACATAGTTATTTTGAGGTTCATCCATGTTTTGCATTTATCAATAGTCCACTGGTTTTTATTATTGGGTAGTAATGTTTGTTATTGGTTTTTATTACTGTGTGTGGGTCTACCAGTGTGTTTATGTCTTCACCTGTTGATGGACATGGTGTCACTGCCAGTTTTTGGCTCTTGCGAATACAACTGCAGTGAGCACTCATGTACAGATGTTTGTGTGGGTATGTGCTTGCTTTATTGTGGGGTAAATCAGTGCCTGGGATTAGAGTATCTGGATCATGTGGTAGTTGTGTGTTTAAATAAAAAAAAAACTGTCAAGCTATTTTCCCAAGTGGTTGTACCATTTTACATTACCTCAAGCCGTGTGTGAGTGTTTTAATGCCTTCACATCCTTGCTAGCACCTGGTATGGTTAGTCTTTTTAATTTGAGTCATTCTAATTAGTCCGTGTGTAGTGATATCTCATTGTGCTTTTAATTTGCATTTCCATAGTGACTAATGATGCTGAGCATGTTTTCATGTTCTGATCTGCTATCTGTACCTCTTCTTCAATGAAGTGTCTTTTCACATCAAGTGCCCATTTTTAATTGGCTTGCTTTTCCTATATATTGAGTTTGGAGAGTTCTTTATATATTCTGGATAGTGGTCCTTTATCAGATATATGATTTGCAGATATTTTCTCCAAACCTGTACCTTGTCTTTTCATTTTCCTAACAGTATTTTTGCAGAGCAGAAGTTTTTAATTTTGATGAAGGCCAATTTATCTGTTTGTTCTTTTTAATCATGCTTTAGGTATCATCTAAGAGCTTTACATAACCCAGTGTCATAAAGCTTTCTCTTATGTGTTCTTACAGATACGTCAGTTTTTTATTGTTGTTCAGTTACAGTTGTCCCACACTTCCCCCCGTTGCTCTCCCCTGCTCTGTCTCCCCCACTCCCACAGCCAGTCCCCCCATTCCCATGCCCATGAGTCCTCTATTCATGTTCCTTGGCTTGCCCCTTCCCCTTAAATTTTACATTTATATTTATGATCTATTTTGAATGAAAGTTAAAGTGGAACACATATGATTATATTACCATGGCAATATCTTATTACAGTTGTAGGTAAAAGGAGTCCCACTGTATTAGTGAGGATTCTGCAGCGAAACAGAACCGATAGGGTGTGTGTATATATAGAAGGTTTGTTACAAGCAGTTGGCTCACACAGTTGTGGAGACTGGCAAGTCCAGACTCTGTATTGTGGGCTGCAGACTGGAGGCCCAGGAAAGCCAGTGGCACAGACGGAGGCAAGGTCAGTGTGCTGGAGAACTGCCTCCTGTTCAGAGAGGCTGGTCTTCCTGTTCGGTGTTGGGCCTTCAACTGATTGGGTGAGACCCACCAACATTATGGAGGACTGCGTGCTTGACCAATTTAAGTTCGCCAGTTTGAATGTTAGTTCCATCCAAAAGCACCCTTTAAGTTGAGACATAAAATTAAGCATCACATACACCAAGCAGTAAAATGAATAGTTTTGAAACTAGTTCCTTAGGCAGCATAATATATGAATACATCTTTTTTTTTTCTCTGTGGGTTCATAAAATGTTTACTGCAAAGGAAAATGCTTTCTGCCTTCTCATCATTTTGTGATTCTTTGAGGTTTTTATGGCAAAACTATAGATTTTCTGAATTATTAGCTAATCAATGAACTCTAAAAGATATTTATTTCAAATACATTGTGGCCTGCTTGTATTCCAAGAAAGAAACAATAAAAGCATCATTACTCTTTTTGTTTGAAACCATCAGAAGATCTCACTTGACATTTTAGGTTCGTTGTGTGCAAAGGATTCACTGAAATCCTGTTTGGTTCTTTATTAGCAACATTCTTAAAAAATTCCACAGTTGGTATGCCTCTGTCAAGAACAGCTGGGGTCCCTCTGAGGCAGCCATCTGCACAGGGAGACAATCCCCAGGGTGGTTTCGTTGGCTTAGATTAGCCCAGACACGCCAGAACACTGCGCCTGCATGTGCTTCGTCCTCGCTGCGGGGCTGGCGTTCCTGGGAGTGTTTCTTAGCACAGCCTGTCCCCCAAAGGCCTGTGGCTTCGTTTCTCTGCAGGGGTCATTCTTGTGCTGGTAGTACCTTTTCTCCTTTATATTTTCAAGTGATAATTTAAAAAAACCCATCAAACCCATAGAAATGTCATTTGAAAAATCAGCATTATCATATTACCAAATCTCATTTATAAACCAGTAGGCTAAAACCGTACAGGCCTCTGCTGTAGTCATAAATTACCAACGTAGCCAAATAGGTATAACGCTCCTACAGTCCCCATCACCGTGCTGAACGTCTTAGGTTTTGTTTTACGGCTGCTCCTACATGCTGCTCCCTATTGTTTCTAGAACTTCACATGTAATCAGGATTTCTTTTCTGGAATGGTTGATCCTGCCCTTTCTGTTTCACATGCTTTACAGGCAGGCATGGGTTCTTCCTCCTTGTCCCTCTGCATTGTTCCCTTCCCAGGCAGTGTATCCCAGGCTCTAGGGACAAGAGCTGTGCTGTACTTGGCCAGCCACGATGCTCTGCTCTCATTTATAAAGCTACTACTGCATGTGACTCACAACCTACCTGCTGAATTTTTTCACTCTGGAATTAACACATGTTGGTCTGTTATGAGGGCTGGTTCTGAATTTTTTTCCTGCTTGTTTTTTCAGGGAAAGCACTTTTAGTTCAATAGTTTGATATATCAGTCTTTTGGAGAGTACTCAAGAGTATACAGTAAGCTCTCTATTTTTCTTAGTTATTTGACATTAATTATTGGAATAGAAGTATCGAAGTAGCAGACATGTTCTTTTTTAAAAATAGGTTTTAGAAGGCATTCTTCTAAAATCCTCTCCTGCCCTGGCTGGTATGGCTCAGCGGATTGAGTGCTGGCCTGTGAACAGAAGTGTCGCTGGTTGAATTCCCAGTCAGGGCACATGCCTGGGTTGCCAGCCAGGTCCTCAGTTGGAGGCCTGCAGGAGGCAACCGATTGATGTTTCTCTCGCACATCAATGTTTCTCTCCCTCTCTTTCTCCCTCCCCTCTCTCTAAAGATAAATAAATAAAATCCGCTTCTATGAATATTAAACTTAATTCTTTATCAGTTTATCCGATTTTAAACATCTAAAGAAAGTATTAATATTTCAGTAAATAACAATATCTATTAGTCTAGGTTCCAAATAAATAAACTACTTAATTTCTTAATATAGTGCTTATATTTTGTAGACCAATCAGGAAAGTACCACCCACAGGACATCCCACACCTTAACCTTGGCCATTGAATCAATGTGAGTTCATTCAGGTGATGAAAATCACAGTGGATTGCACAGAGAGGATGTTTAATGTAAATAACTGTTACATTCTAAGAAGTAAGGGACTATAAAATAGAAGGAAAAGTTTAGGTCATTCCCCGGGACTAAAGGAGAATACCCAGGAAGGACAAAGGAGGAAGGTGGTTTCCTCTCCAAGGCTGGGGCTCAGATCTTGTTGGAGAAAGAGTAGTTCAGCTCACAGGATAGCAGAGAAGCTTTCTGCTTTGCCCTGTAGTTTCTTGATAAGCAAGAAGCAGCCTCTGGAGTGCAGGGGAGGTGCGGGCAGTCAGCAGTTAAGGGTGTGGGGGTCCAGAAGGGCAGAGGCTTGGGTGAGCAGGAGGGCAGGGTGCAGGCGGAGACCCTCAGAAGGCTGGTTTCCATGAAGAGAGGGCTGTAGAACAGTCATCACCAGGCCGGGCCAAGGAACCACATATCCTGGATGCATGGTTGGGCAGAGCCCTGACGGGTGTTCACGCCCCTGTACCCCTCTCGTGGGCTCCTAACTGCAGGGAAGCCCTTTCCCCTGCAGTGTCCCTCCAGTGTCCTCCACTGAGAAAACCTAGCAGCATGTTCACCGTAGAGGGAACATGCTTAAAGGAGTTCCGTCTGCTATGGCAGGACGTATATTACAGGGAAAAGTGGGGGTTGAGAAGCAATAAATTGATAACTAGCACATTTATAGTCTCATTGTATTCCAGATCCCCTTTTTTCTCTTTACTGGTTAATGTCAGTTGCCAAGTGACTCCCTCCATATATGTTAAACCCCATAATTGTGACGAAGAAGAGGTAGTGCAGGGACAGAGCCCCATCATCTGAACCTCCTTGTCCCCATTCAGGAGCAGTTAAATGGGTAGTTGAGATGCTATTAAACTGTCAGTGCTAAACTTGTTACTTCTTACCCCTACCATGCTGGGGTTCACCAGTGGCACTGATTTTGAGATTGGCTGGCCCACCTACAGGTCCGTCCAAGAGAAATGAGAGGAATTATTACAATTGATTAAAGAAAAAGAAACATGATGAATATATTTTCTTTTATTATATTGGGAAATATAAATTCTTATATATAAATACTAATAATTTGAGTTTAAATCACTTCTCATTGATATTTAGAATGTTTTATGATGTTTTGACTGATTCATAAAAAAAGTTCCAGAATGCCATATTGGTTTCTATAAACTTGAAAATGAGGTTCCTGAACAGGCATGGTTGCCTGCAAAAAGTAACTTTAAAAAAAGATACATTTTAAAAAATTCAGTACACACTGAATTTTTAGTACACACTCAGTACTGACTGAGTCGCCCTTCAGATGCTCATAAGATCTTACTTTGCTCAGATCAGGTTGACCAGTTAGCATCCTTTCCTTGGGAGTCCTGAGCGTTTCATCCCCAGATCGACAGATGGAGGTGACAGATATCTTCCGCTGCTTCCTCAGCGTTAGTCTGTCAGGGGTACCTGTCCATCCACCTAACTGCTGCTGGTGACTTAGCTGGGGTCTGCACAGCCGTGCGGCTATGTGCGAGTGGAATGGCAGGAGGCTGCCTGAGTTACCGTGTTCTCGTTTCTGCGTGTGCTGCCTCCCACTGGGAGTTTCTTTATTCTCAGTTTTTCTAGCTGTAGTTCTAAAAATCTACTCTCCAAGTGTGGTAACTCAGCCTGTGCAATATTGGTTTTTGCAGAGAAAGGCAGGAGGCTGGGATGGTCTCATAAAGTGCCCATAAGGTGAGGTCAAGGCTTATCAAGAAATCAAAGGTAATGACTGTCATCATCATCATCATCACCATCACCACTATCACCCATCTTTAGATAAAAACCTGTGGTACTCACACAGCATTTTCTCCTCGTAATGATTCATGACCAGCGACTGTCCCGTGTCTCTGTCCCTCCATCAGGCTTCTCTCTCGGTGTGTCCCTGTGCTGCAGAGTGCGGACACTTCGCAGGCACCGGCTGAGTCTCTGTGCTCTGACAGCAGCCGTCCTCCTCCTTCTCACCACTTGGTGTGAGTGCTTCAGCGCACCCTCAGCGCCTGTCCTCAGGCGAGGACGCTCTCAGCCAAACCCTCCCTAACCAGTCTCGGCGTTAAACCAGCTCTGCAGAAAAGCTCCCGGTGGACAAGTAGGACTTTCCAGATTGAGTGTAAAGAGGTAGCTATATTCACTCATGAAACCCTTTTTTGGCCACTTAAAACGAATGACAAGCCTGAGAGCTGTCATTCTCTGCCTTTTCCCCTACTCTGTTTTCACTATTGCCTATTTTAGCTTGACTTACTTATCTGGAGGTTTCCCAACTCTCTGGCCCTCAAAGGAGCTCTTTCCCAAGTGGAGCTGTCTGACTACAAATCTGAGGAGTCCCATTGTCCCTGTGCACTCAGCAGCGTGACTCTTACCGTGTCCAGGCTCCCCCGGCAAGGGGGTGCTGCTCTTCCGGACTGTCTGGGTGACGAGACTGGTCTCGGTCACAGGGGAACGCTCTGCGGCAGTCAGGCCAGCCCACCGCCCCTCAGACGTCCCACGCGTGGCCCACCTCTGGATGCTCGCTCAAGGCATGCCACTTTCTTTTTCCCAAATCCTCGCTCTTTTTCAGGTTACATTCCCCGTTCCTGTGGAGCCTTTTCTGAGAAAGCCTTTCTAGCCCTCTTTTCCTCTAACCTCATATAGTATATATAGTGTGCGCCTTACAGCTTAATATTTATCTTTCCTCTTGCGGTGTTCATGATGTTTGTGTGGCCCAGACTGGATCGTAAAAGGAGGAACTGTAGTTCTTCTCTGTCCCCCTAGTTGTTCATTGGTAGTTACTTGTTAAAATATCTAAGACTCGTTGAGTAGATCTTTCCCTTGAACCAGAAGATTTGGCTTCGGGTAGGCCTCAACATGGTTAAAAAAGTAGAGAGCCTTCACCACACCTGTCTTTAGACTGACTGCTGTAAATTGGCAAGTGTGGTGAATACCTTTTCTATCGTCGGCTTATGGCACTTTCAGAAATGCTGTTTTTATGTGCCAGCGGCCATACTTTAGGTTGCCCAGATGTGGCCCGGGGTAGTGCGTCTGCCAGCAGAGGGCTCCTGCCTGGGACAGGTGCTCGGAGTGGCACTTTCCTCCGCCTCCTCTCCTGCCTCTTTGACTCAAGTCCAGATGTGAGTGTGAAACGGGGAAAGGGGTGCCCGCTTGATTGTTGAAGTCTGCGTGGTGTTTCAGATTAGGTTTATCTGTGCCCACACTGCGAGAGGAACAGGCAGAAATGGAAGTAGTAGGGAAGCAGAGCTAGCCCTGTCGCCCTCCCCATCCTTATTACGGCCGCTGGGGCGTGGCCCCCGCTAACTCCTCTCCTCCTGTTCTCCCTCTCGCTGGTTGCGTTCTCGCTGCTCTGGCTCTCCCGCGTCTTTGCCTGGTTAACCCCCACTCAGTCCTGAGGCAGCAGCAGAGCTGGGGTTCAACTCCAGGTGCATTTGACCCCCTTGTCCTCACCCTTAACCCTCAGGATCTGCCAGCTTCTTTAGAAGCATCTTGTTTCTTCCTCCACTCAGCCATGTGACTTTAGATCAGAATACGCTGAGAAATCTGTAATGGCCTCTTTTTAACCCCCATTTCTCCTCTTTCCAGTCCATCCGCACGTCTTTGCCAGACCAAATCCTCTAAAATCCTCCTTTTATTATCGCTTGCCTCACCAGGAATCTTTGGTGGCTCTCCATTGCTACTAAAGCCTGAACACACTGGCCCCGCATCCTCAGCCCCGTCCAGCCTTCACCTTCCTGTCAAGGTTTGTCCTCCTTTGTTTGCTCTCTGGTGGGTTCTTGGAGCCCCGAAGGCCCAGCGGACACACTCCTGCTCTGAAACTGGTCGGCGGCGGTTCTGCTCGCCGCTCCACCGGCCGGGTCTTCCAGCCGCCCTGTAAACTCCTCCAGCCAAGCCTGCGGTCCTGCTTCACTGCTTGGTGAATCCCCTGTGTATATATATTCTTACAGTTGCACTCAACTCTTGTTTAATTCTACTTTATTTTTATCTTGCCCCCCCTGATTTGACTGGAAGCTCCTTGAAGCATGACTGCATGTTGTACTTCCTTTTATTTCCCAGTACACCTGGTTTGGCGGTGCAGACCCGGCAGACAGTCAGTAAACACGTGTTTGCGAGTGAGCAAATAAGCCATGCTTCTGCTTCTCTGTCCCGTCAGGGTTTCGCCTTACATTAATATGTTCCGTTGCCTAAGGAGATTATACAATTTGAAAAATGACAATGCTGGGGTCTTGCACACATTTCTGATTGGGGACTTCAACATATTGGGCAATATATGAACTTTAATGTTCTCATAGATTGAAGTGCAAGAACATTGGTGTATTGCCTGCCAGTGAGGCAGGGTGGAAGATAAGGCCACATAAAATACTGGTTATAGTAGATGTATGTTCTTTTGCTTTTAGCTGTGATCTGCTATTCAACTTAGTAAATAAAGCACACTGCAGAAACAGCTGAATAAGAATATTTACCATAACTAACAATCAAGGCCCTTGGGAATAAAATAAACTTAATTGTGATTCATAAAATCAGTGAACTGAACTGTGGATGCATTTCCCTCCGGCCGCCCGGTTTTATTTCCTATGGTTTTACCTTTCTAATCACAGTTTGCTCCGGGCGAGGCATTTCGTGTGTCACGGGGACACACAGTCAGCAGTCATAAAGCTGTCTGGAAAAGCAAAAAGCTCATTTCTCCTCAAAGGATCTTTTTTAAGAATCAAAATGCACAACTGATTCTAACAATAAATATTTTAGTAACTGCATACAATAACTTAACTGGAAGTATAAGTTATTCCCTACCTTTATTTGAGTTCTTTTTCTCTTCTCTTTGTGCTCTACAAGCAAAAGAAACTCCTTCAAGGAAATGTGTCTGCTGTGTATTTACACTATGTTATAAATTGGAATATTAACTGAAGTTAATGACGGAGAATGTCAGTGTAAATGAAGAACATTATCTAAGCCTTATTAATTAATGGGTGAGTGCCCTCGTGACGAGGGAACACTGGCCGTCACAGGGTCCGGGTCCTAGAACTGACTCCTGTCTTGTTAAATGATGTGGAGAAAGTAATGAACTCTTCTGTTCCTTTTTTCTTTAAACCAGAGAACTGGGATGAGAACATAATTTTTTTTAGTGTCTCGCAAGGCATTTTGAAACACCAAAAGGGGAGGATAATCAGAAAAATTATGAACCAGGACTTTAAAAGAATAATGGAAGTTACTTAGTAGTTTAGTAGTTTTGATTGGTCTTTAGTTGAGAAACAGCTGAAAGTGTTGGACCAGGTTCCTTGGAAAGAAACGAGATGCATATTTATTTTTCACGTACTGAACACAATTGGTTTTTGTGATCTCAGTGTTGTATAATCTGTTTAATTATTGAGAAAGTGGTTTCAGCTCCTTTGAAAAAAATTCCAGATAAATTAATGGGTTCGTAAAGTTTATTTTAAATGTTGTATTGTTTTTTTAAATGGATGTTAGGTACTATAATGAGACTGTCTTCATTTTTCTACAGATCAGTTTTGTGATTGAGTGACTCATTAGCAAACCAAGATTCTACTTAACAGGAATATTCAGGGAACAAACTTAAGAATGTATGTAAGCTCTTAAGAAAAGGAACCAGGGAGCATGTGTGAAGGACCCACGGACAAAGCCAGAGTGGGGGAGGATTAAGGGTGGGAGGTGATGGTGGATGGGGCGGGGGACAGTGGTGGCAAGAAAGTGGAGACAACTCTACTTGAACAACAGTAAGAGATAATAATAGCCATCCTAAAAAAAAGAAAGAAAAGGAACTGGGGATTTTTGAAGAAATGGCAGACTCCTGGACTGGAGTGAGGGAAAGCACAAGATAAGCCAGGAAGGAAGTCTTAAAAAAAAACGATGGGTAATGTTGAAAGCACACATGTGCTACCTTGAAGGAGCTCCTGAGAGCTAAAAAATCTGGAACAATTTGAGCAACAAAAATAATGATAGTAATGGATTACGATTTATAGAATAGAATGAATATCTGTGAGTCAATGTTATATAAATAAATATTTGAATAAATAAATGAGGGAGAAGGAATAGCTCTTGCTTACCTAGAATTCTAATTAATACATATGGAAGGAGTAAAGGAGGTAAAAATATCACTGTTTGGCAAACACCAGGGCAAAGATTATTGCGGACCAGACCCACCTATGGATGCTAAAATTAGTGGGTAGAAGTATGATGAGAAGCAGGGTATTTGTGTAGTTTTAAAATACGTCTTCATAAGATACTTAACTATTTCAAAGAGAAAAATACTAACTTTACAGTGGAAATACCACATTAAACAGGTTTGAGCTAAATCAGTAGTCTATACCTTCTGATAAAATGCTCTGAAAACGGTGCAAATCACTTTTATGGTTTTTTTCTCATTGTCTTAAATTATACATTTTATTTCAAAAAAAATAAATTCACATGCAGTTTTTTTTAGCAAGGTATAATTGATATATGACGTTATATGAGTTTCAGGTGTACAACATAATGATTTGATATTTGTATGTATTGCAAAATTGTGACCATGGTAAGTCTACAGATTTTTGCTTGTGATGAGAACTTTTAAGATTTACTCTCTTAGCAGTTTTAAAATATGCAGTACAGCATTATTAACTATAGTCACCATGCTGTGCTCTACGTTCCATGACTTACTTATTTTATAACTGGAAGTTTGTGCCTTTTGACTCCCTTCACCCATTCTGTCCGTCCCCCACCCTCTGCCTCTGGCAACAGCCAAACTGTTCTCTGAATCTATGAGCTTTTTAAAAAATTTATTTATTTATTTTTAGAGAGAGGGAGAGGGAGAAAGAAAGAGAGGGAGAGAAACGTGAATGTGTAAGAGAAACGTCTATAGATTGCCTCTCGCGCGCACCCAACTGGGCACCAGGCCTGTAACTCAGGCACGGGTCTTAACTGGGAATTGAACTGGTGACCTTCTGGTTCTTGTAGAATTCTTTATACATGGTGGGGCAAAAGGAGGTTTACAGTTGTTTGTATGGGCAATAATACAATACTTAGTAAATAATAATACAAGAATAAAGTCTTTCATATACTCACAACTGTAAACCTTTTTTTGTCTCACCCTGTATATTCTGGATTATATGGAGTTTTCCTTCAGTCTGTTAATACAGTGAACTCTAATAATTTTTTCATCCTCACTCAAGGATATGTTTATTGATGTCAGAGAGGGAAGGGAGCAGGAGAGAGAAAAACATCGGTGTGAGAGAGAAACATCCACTGGTTGCCTCCCACATGTGCCCTGACTGGGGATCGAACCCATAACCTTTCAGTGTACAGGACGACACTCTAACCATCTGAGCCACCTGGCCAGGACACTAATTTTTTTAATTAAAAAAATTGTGGTAAAATACTCACGACATAAACTTTACTATCATAACCATTTTCAGTGTGTAGTTCAGCGGTATTAACTACATTCACACTTTTGTGCCGCCACCACCGCCCGTAAGCCTGGAGCGCTGAAACTGCACCCGTCAGTCGACAACTCCCCACTCCCTCTTACCCCCGGCCCCTGGCAAACACCGTCCCACTTTGTGTCTCTATGAATTTGACTGTTCTAGGTGCCTCATATAAGTGAAATCATATAGTATCTTTCTTTTCGTGACTGGCTTTTTTCACTTGGCATTATGTCCTTCAGGTTAATCAGTATTGTTGTATGGATCTCCTTACGATTTAAGGCTGACTAATATTTCATTTTGTGTATATACCGTATCTTGTTTATCCATTTGTCGTGGACACTTGGGCTGCTTCCACCTTCTGGCTTTTGTGAGTAATGCTGCTGTGGACACGGTGTACAGCGGTGTCCTCGGGACCCTGTTTTCCGTTCTTTCGGGCTTACTCCCAGCAGTGGGGTTGATGGGTCATTCTGTGTCTAGATCCCCCTCTTCCTCTCCCTCTGCCCTGCTCTTCTCTAAGCCCTGACTCCCTGAGGATCTTTTCCATTTAGGGATTTAAGTTTTAAAAGTTGTCATATATTTGTTTCTCTAAATAATGTAGTAAGTCCTTAGTTAAGAAGATTGTTGAGAGACTAGAGTATAACAATTCCTGAATTTCCTGGCGAAGTGACCAGAAACCCTTTTGTTTCAACCCTTGCTATTGCAGAAGTGCGTTAGTTCATTTTCCTCCCTTAGCAAATACAGCAGAGTGGATGTAGTTGAATCTCTCTGCCAATTCAGGATCTCGTGATGCTTCAGGGCCGTCACTGTGAACAGAGCGTGGTGTGCAGAGGGTAGAGGTGATTGGGGATTGGGGCAATGTACTAACCCCTCTGAACTCTTCACAAAACCAAATCCTTGATATGACTTTGTTTTATTTTATTATTTAGGTGTTTATAAGCAAATCACACAACGTAGTATTTACGATAATATGTGAAATGTGTTCACTAAGCTTTGTTTCTCATCTGGCCCTCCTCACTGTTTGTCCCTTATTTTCCTTCCTTCCGCAAGTCTGTCCCCTCTCGCCAGACGCCGGGCCTCCCCGGCTCTGAGTAGGCCCCTTTCATGGGTGTGACTTGTAGACCAGACGGGTCTGGGGTGCAGCATTCCTCCTCCTCCCCCAGCTGCACTTCTCTTTCTTTTACTACACTTCAAGGAAGGAGAATAGAGCTTTGGAGGAAAGCAGATTAGAGAAAGAAAGAGGTAGAAGAAACAAGAAAAGAAAAAGCAAACAAATTAATTACGGAGAAGCAGAAAGGAGGAGGTGGGGCAAGGAGGGTTCAGTGAGATTAGGTGAGGGTGGTTAGAGACGCTCCAAGTCGGGTGTCTGGGTTGCTTCCATATTTGGACTAAATAGAACCCTGACCCCTCTGGGTCTGAGGATCAGTTGCCAGGAACTTCCTGTAGCTGTGACCATTAGGTAACTCAGCCAGGGGTCCCTTGGGCTGGAATGAACTTAATTAGCATTCTGCAACAAGCATTTCTTGAGTGCCTGCCACCCACAGCCTCCTGTACCGAAAAACCATCATTCTAATACTAGTCACCAACAGAAAAGAATAAACCTTCGTTCCAGGTGTTTTGTTCACTGCTCTCTGGACAGAAGGGAGTAGTCCCCCAAGTTCTCCAAGTCCCTTCTCTGTCCTGTCTGGACACATCTTTCTCAGATCCTGGGGCTGGAGGACTGCAGGGTCTGCCCTTTGTCCCTTCAGCTGATAAGCCTGTTTGCAACGCGTGGAGGCAGAGGGCCTACATGCCAAACTGTTAGACCCCTGTTTCAGGTAACACAGACATGAAGATGCCTGGTATGTTTTAAACACAGTTTCCCAGGCAGGTGTGACAGGTTCTTCTCACATGATTTTTGTCAGCCCATAGGGACTGCATGATGTATGTCCAGGCTGGGAGTGACCTGGGACCCCAGAGGCTTAACATTTTCAGTGTACCTTTTCCATGTGTTACTGCAGAATGAAGCTGAATACATTTTAAGGTAATTTTAGTTGCAAAAAATTTGCGGCATCTAAGCCTACTTTTTTTTTAAACAGAAGTTAAGAAACGTAGAAAATACAGGCAGGCTTGATTGATCTATCCAATGTTGCACTGTTTGTGGCTTAGTTTGCTACTCACATTTCTGATCTGAAGTTGCTGTTCTGCAAATTAACTTATTTAAACAATCTAAGGTAGTTTGCACTCTACATGTGATTCCTCTCCTAGAATTTTCAGTCTGACCAGGAAATAAAACAACAGGAGGAGCAGGTGTCATCCACAGCGAGCGATTTACCTGCATCATGAGGATGTCATAGTGGTTCAGGGTGATTTGGCCCCCCGGAGACGTCCGGAGACGTTTTCATTGTCCAGCCTGAGGAGGGGGTATCGATTGTCTACTGGTATCTAGGGGGTAGAGGCCAAGGATGTGGTACACACGCTAGAGCATAGGACAGCTCCTGGACTGCAGGGAATTATCTGGCCCAGATGCCGGTGGTGCTGAGGTTTAAAAACCCCGTCACAGATACGCAAGGAAGGTATGGATGGATGGATTGGTCAGTCAACTGCATTAGGAAAATCCCAAGGCAATGCCCGTAATTGTGGCTACTGTCTGTGAGGTTTTCTGTTTTATTTTCTTCCAGATTTTTATTTTGAAATCATTTTAGACTCATAATCTGAGTAATTTTCATCTTTGTGTCAGTTTCCTTAGCACTTTGTACATGGGAGGCTTTACTAAATGTTGAAGGAAATCAGAGGGAAGGAAAAAGACCCATCAGGAACAGATCCATTTAGGTTTCACGTTCACGTGAACTGTGAGAATCACTGAGGGTTCAGAGCAGAGGGGAAGGCTCGGAGAGAAGCTTCTTGGTTTCCTAGAAAGATTGAGCAGGTTACCTATCCCCTGCGCCTGCCTCTTTCCTTGGCTTCTGCCTTCGGTTGCTTAGTGCCAGTGGAGTGGGAGTCAGGGAGAACATCGCCTACTTAGGACACTGACGAGCTCTGTCTCGCAAGAGACCGTTTCACACCCCACACCTCACCCCGGTGCTGGGAGTGGCCAGCACAATCCTGTTGGCCATCACTTTTAAATGTGTGTATGTATATTCTGATTAAAACATAGAAACCTAAAGTCAAAGTCCTCTGTAATTCTGAAAATAAATTGGTATATATTCTTCCAGTTAGTAAATGTATGTATTAACATAATTATTAAAGATAAAAATGAAATTACTTTTATCACGTTATGATACTGTTTTAAACTTGTGTTTTTACTATTTTACATCACGGTCATTCTTTATTTATCTAGTATGATAGAATAAATCATTTTAAGTTGTCTGTTAAGGATTATAGTACCACCCACCTACTTCAGAGGCATTAGAAAGACTCAGATATAAACTAAGATCGTAAGTGTGTTGAGTGTTCTAGATGGAAATACCGTGATGCTGTGTACCATGCTCTATTTTTAATTGCTTAAACAATGTGGAATGATTCTATTACTGGTTTCTTTTGAGATGTTTCCGAAATATTTTTAAGAACATTCTGAGTCCTTGGAGAGAAACCACTGTGGCCACGTTACTGTTATTTGTGTAACAATCTTAGATCCCGACTGCCTGTTTTGTGCTCCTCACAGGCAAATACGTGTACCAGCCCATGACCCCCGTGGAGCAGCTTCCGAGCACTGAGATCCCTGCAGAGCCTCGGGAGCCCACAAACACCATTCAGATCTCAGTCTCCCTCACTGAACACTTTCTGAAATTTGCATCTGTCTTCCAGCCTCCGCTCCCGCCTGATTCACCAAGGTACTGTATGATCTCAGACCTCTTTATTGACAACTACCAGGTTAAATGTATTAATGGGAAGATGTGTTATGTGCAGAAGCAGCCGGCACCGCAGTCCCACAAAATGAGCCCTCAGGAGGTCTCTGCACACGATGCCTTAATTTCAAAAGAGAGCAATACACCAAAAATAGATCACTGCTCTTCTCCCTCAAGTTCTGAGGACTCTGGGATCAATGCCATCGGGGCTCACTATGTGGAATCGTGTGACGAGGACACAGAAGAGGGAGCAGAACTGAGCTCAGAGGAAGATTACAGTCCAGAGAGCAGCTGGGAACCGGACGAGTGCACCCTTCTCTCTCCGTCGCAGTCCGACCTGGAGGTGATCGAAACGATAGAAACCACCGTGTGAGAGTCGGGACAGGAGGCCGCGCCCTCTGGTCCAAGCTGAGCTTTGTACTTTTATTGGCTAGATCACTTTTCCAGTGCAGTTGGTATTTTCTACCCCTAACAACCGTAGCAATTCAGTGGTCGCTGATTAGCTTCCCTCTTAAATTAGTGTTATATTTGTTTTCTTTTATAACTTGACTTATTTTCTACGTAGCATCTGGTGTCATGGATTGTGACCCAGCCTTAATTTCACTGGGAACTTTGTAAGCGATGAAGTGATGATCACAGACTATAATGGACCAAGTTGAGGAGCCACCCGAGTGAGGGGACAGTGATTTCTGAATGCCCAGTTCTTCACAGAAAAGCCTTGGCACCCCTCCGGCCCTGCTAGGCCCAGGCGGGAATCGGCTCCCGTGAGGGGGGCGGCCTGTGCCCTGGTAGATGCCATTCTGTCCCTTTCCCCTTCTCCCCACCATCTGCTTGGGTTGGGGCCAGTTGCCTGGCTTCTAGGAGGGTAAGGGGGTCCAGCTTGGCCGCTACTTACGGCCAGTGTCTGAACGACCCACCATGACCTGGGCCGCACCAGACCTTCATTTACAAAGAGATGACATCTTCAGTTTCATGCTCAGTCCAGCTGTAGCTGAGCCACCTACGCTGTGCAGTGTGCTGTGGGGAAACAGAAAGAGTAAGGCCTGGCTCCCCCATGAAGGGAACCGTAGTGCAGCAGTGGAGCTAACACATGCAGGTAACATTACCCAGAGTGCTCTGGGAACCCAGGGGAAGGAGAGCTGTACTTGGTTTGTAGCTGGGGAATGTGTTACAGCATTTGAGCTGCTCTCTTGGGTGGGTTTCCTAACATTTCCCTGCTTTTCTTAATTGTTCTTGAAATCTGAAAAAAAAAACTTTTAGGAAGTTATATAAGTATTATATTTAGGAGGCAGCCACATCTGATGTCTTAAGAAAATATCAGTAATAGTTTAGTTAGCCTGGAAATGCTAAAGACAGCAGTCCTTTAGGGATTAGGGATTAGGAATGAATCTAATAGGTTTGACGAATTTGCTTCATTTGGTTGTATGAAGCTTTAGAATGGCTTGGGTGAGTAATGGGTTAGAATTCAGTATGATGCATGTTTTTTTATGCAAATACAAAAGCAGCTGAACTAGTTCACTGCTGAGTCAGGAGAAAATACTTTGTGTAATATTCACTCACTTTACCACAGTAATATTCATGGTCTGTTGTACATGTTATCTCTTCTCACACATGCAAAATAGTGAGTAATTCTTATTTAGCTCTCTTCAGAATTCTACTCCTCATCTCCACTTATGCCAGGTGTTCTTGTGTGAGCTGGTTATCTGCCATTTCTCCAAATCTCCTCTGCGTGAGACATGGCTGAGAATCCGGGAAGTTTAACATGTGGCCTAGTGACACTCGAACTGTCAAAGCTGGAGACAGAGAAGTAGTTCCTACGTCCTTACCATCCGTGAGTGTGCCCTCGCGGCGCCATCTCATGCTGTGTCACCACCATGGCACCTCTCTTGTGTGCTACATTAGTTTGTATTTTTTAAAAAATAAGAAGAGGCCTGTTGTGTTCTTCTCTGAAGCCTCCACTTGGCTTCCCTCACAAATCACTCTGGGCAGAATCTGCTTTCCTAGTTGTATGTGTAGTTCAAGTGATTGGCTAGAACGCTTTATTAGGTTGAAGTGCCCAGAACACCCATAGGGTTTGGCACGCAGAGTATGCATATCCCTGTGAGAACAGTGTCCATTAAAACTTTCCATGCTGGGTGAGAATGCAGCGTAAGGTTCCCACTCGCTGAAATGTAAGGACACAAGTCAAACCAGTAAGATGGTGAGAAGAGCTGCAGGAACAGGAGGGCACAGGAGAGGGTGGGGGAGGTGGGGGAGGTGGGGGTGCAGCCAGGGGCTTCCCCACCAGCCTGGCCCACCCAGCCCAGGTGGCTTAGGGACAGACATCGGCTGAGCCTGCGTGAGGCTCTCAGTGCCTCTGTGATTGCGTGGCCAGCTGAAGGCGAGCCCAGAGGCCGTGCAGTCAGCCACTGTGTGTTCGGGGTGGTGACAGCAACATCAGGGCCCTGTCTGCACCCCCACCCGCCCCCAGTGGGTAAGCTCATTGGATTCCCCAGCGTGCACTCTCTCTCTGTTCCGTTCCTACCAGTTCTCTGCTCTGGGCCCACATCCCTGTCTCTTACGTGAACTGGACTCAACCACAGGTCTTTAAGGCCATGGAAATACATGGTCACGGGGCCACGGTTCTGAAGCTGACTGCGTCGGGGTCGGGCCCTTTATCAGTAATATCTATAACTTTTAAAACTCCCGAACTGCCATTCAGAGTAGCCACAATTTTAATGGAATTTTTGGATTTAATAATGGTTGATATCACTTTAAAAATTTGCACAATCTCTTTATAATTAAAAACTCACTAAGCTTTCCTTACTACTGTTTTATAGAATTGGAGATGTTCCATTGGATTCTAAATATTAGATGCTCCTGGATCCCAAAGTAACCTTTTCTAAACAAGCACAAGCAAGAATTTCTTTTGTCCTAGCACTGTCGATATTAATAATTCTCTAGAAAATCATATATGATCGAACCAGAATTGTTTTTTTTTATGCTTGCATTCCAAAACAACTGATAAGGATATAGAAACATGTACTTTCAACTTCAATTCTAGGCCTATTCTGTTCTATATTATATAGAAGAATTTCTCTGTAATCCTGATATTAGATTGCTCATTTGTATAAGCATATTTATAGGCATTTTAGAAAACAGTTAAACGTGTATTATATCATCCGACATAGTCATGTTAAATAGCCTTTTGGTTAATACTTGGGCACTGAGAGACGAAAGCTTTATGACCTGGACCTGGTGGTGTGCTCACTGGGAGCAGAGGCGTGGGCTGTGTAGCTGGAGAAACTGCCCTCTGGGGCCTTTGTAGAAACCTGGCCCCACTCCTACTTTTCGAAAGTTGGTGTAAAGCTGTTAGGTAGAAGATAGACAATAAGAGCTGTGTGGAATTTAGCTTTCTTATTTAACCAAGATTGACTTTAGAATTTTCAGGTTTCAAATAATTCTCATAACTTTTCTGAGAAATGACAAAGGAATTAAAATGCTTTGTGGTTGTAGTTAGTTGGTACATTAACAAATAAGGCTTTACCATCATATCTAGATATATTTTTTAACCTTGTAATTTTCAATATTCAAAAAGAGAATTTGAGGGAAATCCTGAAGAAAAAAAGGTTGCTGTCCTAGAAAGGGAGAACTTGTAGTTTATGGTAACACTACACAAAATAAAAGACCACTAAAACCAGAACCAAACTGGAAGTTATCCTGAAGTACCTTTTGGGTCTGATCTAGGATTTGATTCTGACTTGAGGGTGGGGTTTTATTCCTTAACCTCCACTTCCTGGCCTGTTGGATACATCACACTTTTTTGGGAACTGATCATGACAACAACTTTTGTGCAAATTTCTCTATTTGGGTAATAGGATATAACCAGATAATTTAGAAAGCTGTCAAAATACCAGGTATATTTGGCAGTATAAATACTACTAGGTAAGAAAAACGATGTAAGATAAAATAATAATGATACAGTTGGTTCTTGGTTATTCCTTCTTGTTTGCAAAATTTTATTGAAACATTTTGGTGTTTTACATGGGGAAAACAAAAATTTTAACAGTCTTCTTTCCTGTTCCCCTCTCCAGAGGAGCTGTGAACCAAAATTAAGGTGGCCAGTTGTGTTTTAGGCTTTTTAGAAAGTAACACGTGGTTAGTGTGTTGCCCTTGAGGAGGGGGGAGCAGGAAGTGGGAGTTCCCCTCACTTCATCAGGGCTGCGATTGCAGGGAGGTTGGTGTTCCCCACATCCAGGCATAAGTGCGAGAGCACTTCTCAAAATTAATTTTGGAATTATGTACCTCTTAAAAACTTTATATGTCACAGATTCCTTTCAGTATCACAGATATTGAGAGTGGACTGTATTCAAAAAGGGCCGTGTTTCTGTTAGCGTTTGAGTTCCTTTTTCTATTAGGATCGGCACGGTTCTCTCCTAACACTCTGAACAGGTCCGGAAGCAAAGCGTCACCGGAGGTTTTGGTATTGAACTTCCATATTATTTTGTTCACACACACTTTTTTAGGCCGTTCATACCTTAAAATACTCACTTACTGTGCTGTTTTTAAAATGTGTTTTAAAGTTTTAAGCACAATGTTGACCATTCTGTAATTTCCTAAAATTACATTGTTTTCCTACAGACAGCTCAACTTTCCTTTCTGTATAATACTTTAGGAAAATAACTACCTTGTAAAATAAATGTGATTTTTTTCTTTTGTACCAGTACAAATTTGTTATTTTGGAGTTCAGAATATTCTTTCCCTGCAGTCTTCCCCTTTTGAGAGGTTCTGATTTATATAACACAATGAACTAAAAACAAAGCTACATTTGTAAAATGTGAAACATTTATAACGTGGGCTTACATTGTGCCTGGAAATAAGCAGTTTACACCATTATCTCATTTAAACTTTACAAAAACTTCACAAAGTGCAGGTAAGTGTTGTCAGCCCTAATGCACCACTTGTGCTGACTCCCCGAACCCTTCCTAATACGAGCTTTTTGTTGGCTGCATTAGGCTTATACAAATCACACATCCTCCCACAGACAGCGTTTCTCCCACACAAAGCTGCAAGCTCTGTATTCAGTTCACACTTGTCACGTAAGACCGTTCACCCACAGGTCCTCGGGCAGGCAGCCCAGGCCAGCGTCCAAACCGCAGGCTGGCCAGCCGGGGAGCTCAGTTTTTGCCTTCAGCACAGTCAAAAAAGAAGAACTTGTGGGGCTGACATTTATTGAATAACCTCACTGGGATTGCTAAATAAATTCTTTTATTAGTCATAGTAATAATATCATTGTTAGTATTAGTAATTATAGCTCATCACCTATCTTATTGCTTTCTATGAGTAATCCCCACAGCAACCCCATTTCACAACCAGGAAAAGCAGTCAGGAAGGAAATCTTTTTGCCCCAAGTGGCACAGCTTGTAAGTAGGAGAAGTCAGGATCTGCACCCAGGCTGTGGCTCTGGAGCCCGCGCGCTCAGCCCCTGGCCTCTGTCGTCCTGCAGCACCTTCCCGCCCTCGGTGTACTTGGAGGCTGAGTTGGGTGGCTGCTCAGCAAGCCTGGGAGGAGGGCAGCAGGGGTTCCATCCCTGTTCCCAACCCAGCGAACCCTTCCCCACAGGCTGGTGGCCCACGCCTGCCCCAGGGTGCTGCTGTCCTCCAGGCAGTCTTGGAGAAACGCCCACAGGCTTCCTCGCCCTCTCCCCCCTTTCTGTGCTCCACACAGACCTCTCCCAACACGCGTGCACACACACGCACACCGTCTTTCCGCAGCTATCCCAGTGCTTTAATCAGGCCAGTGCTGCTTCCATGTTTAATCGCATCTGACTCGCATTCAAGGCTGGCTCTTTCTGCCTTCACAAAAGACAGCTTGTCTTTTAAAGTGACTTCTGCAGACAGCTAATCTCATCTACTGTGTGTGCATTCTACTAATTTAACCCTACATAATAGTGTTGCCAAGTTCTAGAAGGCATTTCATTGTAGCCTCTTACAATTGCTGACTACACACACTTTTATTCCTCAATAAACTTTAATTTAGCGTCTCAGCCTCATTACAGTTCAGTCACTGGGAAGGTAATGCCTTTAACCCTGGGTGTGCCACCCAGTCCTGTGTGAGCCGTGGGTGAGACAGGGTCTGAGGACGCAGGGTCTGCTATGGTCTGGCCATAGCAGGGTTCAAGCAGAGGCAACTGGAGGCCAAAGGCAGATGTGGGAATTTGGCAGAAATGAAAGTGAAAGGTGAGGCAAAGTAAATATGCCAGGATGTTAACGGTGCCTTTCTGTTTGCTGTTTTGAATTTTTCCTAGTTTTCTAATATTAATTGATCATAGTTTTACAATCAGAAACAAACCAGTAAGCATCTCTGTGTGGGAGACGACAGTCGGAGGGCAGTCAGTGCAGCTGCAGCCTGGCTCTGCTGGCGGTGTGGGGTGGAGAGCCCACAGGTCGGGCAGCAGCTCAACCACTCGTGTACCTGCTGGACCAGAGTAACGGCAGGACTGGGGACTGTGGGCCCTGGGACTAACCGGCCTCCCCTGAGGAGGGACCCCATGCCAGGCTTCCAGCCACAGCTGGAGAGTTCTTGGGCCACTGGGTTGGAGAGAGAGGAGGATTTGTTTCTGTCTTTCTCAGTCCCTAGCCCGAAGCTCTGCTGTGAATTTGGAGACGGGAGCTCAGAAAGCTAGGGCCCTGGTGCCACATTTTAGCCCTTTGTGATACCTCGCCTGTCACCTAGTGCAAAACCCCAGATGACTGATCCCGAGAAAGAGATCTGGAGTGTCATTGCAAGATGTGACAGGAAACACAGCATCATGGGTCAGCGGAACATCACCTGTCTGAATGGGGACTCGCCTGCCATACCCACAGACCCTGTGGAGAGAGCAGGTGAGTCAGTCACACGTGGCAGGTAAGTAGCAGAGCCAGAGCGCCAGTGTTCCACTGATTCCGAGTCCAGCCGGAGTGACTTCCTCAACTCGAGCCTGTGCAGTTGAACCCTGGCCTGCTGCTCCTCAGGCCTCTCCTCTCCCTCACCTGTCCCCTGCCATACCTGAGGCCCACCCCCGACTGAGACCGGCCCTGGCGAAGCTATCTACGATGGCAGAAGTCAGGATAGTGTTTAACTGGAGGGGCGGTGGACCTCTGGGGTGTTGGTCATTTCTATTTGCTTATACACGTCTGTTCACTTTGTGAATTAATCCAGCTGTGTACATATGGTTTGTGAACGTTTCTGTTCATAAAAAGTTTACCTAAAAAGTGATTTTAAAGAAAATGTGGTGATACCTATTTAACAGTATTAAGCACTGTGCTGTGGAGTGGACAGAACATAGTCCTGACCTCGGGAGTGTAGGAGGCAGGCAGGAAAACACCCACCTGTGGAAATAAGGTGAGTCAAACTGCCGTTTTCCTTCGGTAGCTGGGGGAGGCTTCACAGAGTGTCAGCATGGAGGAGGCCGGCGGAGGAAGATGGCCTGGGATGCTCCAGAGCGGAGGGGCCGCTGGGATGAACTCTAATGTCTAGTGGCCGAGGCTGCCCTCTAGGAGCCCGCAGTACTCAGACCCCCTGGGGCCCTGGAGCTGGCCCTGGGCTGCCAGAGGACAGCCCACCAGGAGGCCTTCCTGCATCTCTGGGCTCATCCCACGCATCTGATTCTGGAGAGGCTCCTTTGGAAAACCATTTTCACCAGGCAGAGCTGCATAGGAACATACAGTTTCTAAAAGGATCCCCAAAGCTCTGAATTATTTATTCACAAAAGCATTCATCATTGATGAGGCCCTGTTGGCTTTCCTCTTCCACAAACCCCTTCCTCCCCCTCACCGTGGTAGACTCTGGTCGGAACTGTTACTCTGTAAAGTATCTTCCCACATGTCACTTGGACTTTGCTGTAGGTGGAGCAGATCACTTTTATTTTTATTTTTCAGAAGAGCAAACAGCCTCCCTCAGCTCTCAAGTGGGCCAGGGCTGTGCCTAGACCCTGCGGCTCCTTCCGACAGTCCGTTCTGCCCGGGGTGCACAGCTGGGTGCAGCTCTGTGCCCCCGGTGGTGGGGCGGGGGTGGTGGGGGACAAGTGCAGAGTGTGGGATGTGTGTGGGGGGGGTCTCGGGCTGGAGCGGGGAGCTGAGAGTGACTGTATTTTCACTGTCCATTCAGATACTTATTTTTTACCAGGTAACAAAGCTGTGATGGACACTGCTGTGTTCGGCCACCCAGAATCCACTCCCCCCTCTTGTCAGGGTCCTGATTTCCTTTCAGAGGATCATCCCTCCCACCCACAGGTGTAGCAGGGGAGGAGACATTAAGACCAGGTACCTGCCCTCCCCAAATGGTAGCCAAAGGGTCTCTGGAACCGCCTCACTCCCTGCCCCCAGGTCCTTCCTCTCACCACCTGTGAGCCAGTGCCTGACTAGAAAAGCAGCTGAGCTGGCTGCCCCTCGCCGCCCGGAGCCCCTGCTTCCTCCATGGCTGTGTGGGCAGAACGGCTGCTATTGCTGAGTCTAGAAATATTCCCACATCAGTCTCTGCCTCTAAGGAACTGCTTTGAATCGGGACCTGACATCACTGCAGACTAGAACATGTGCTCAGTGCCACGAGAGGGGATGGGGACAGTGAGTGGCAGGGAGTGGGGTTCAGCTCAGCCTGCACATCGCCAGTGCCCGGCGCTTAGAGTCGGCCTCTCATCTACCCTTAGGTAAGACAAGGCCCTTCAAATCCACTCCTGAGATTCCCCTCAGGAGGTGTGACCTGCACGTAGAGCTGTTATAGTGCATTCAGTGGCGCTGTGACTCGAATGACAAGTTACAGGAAACAGATGGGCTGGAGGAGAGTGATTGGCTGGTGTTGACTGGCCCTGATTTGGGAAGAGGTTTCAACACTCAGTAAAGTACCTTGGCTCATTTAGACTATAGAGTGAGGGACAATTTCCAAGATTGCTTTGAGAATATCAAACTCCTTAGCCTTAATTTTAAGCTCATCAAGAAATCTTCTGATCCATGACTTGGGGAGGTAGCATCTTGGCTCTGGAACCACAGTTCTGAGTTCAGATCCCTGCTCTGCCGTTTCTTGAGTGTGTCTCCTTAGTTAACTTATTTATTACATCTGAGCCTCAGTCTTCTCTTTCATAAAATGGGGTTGAGACCAGCTCATATAGCTGCAGCCAGCATCCAGTGGTGTTCACTTAACGCTCAACCACGTCCTCCCATCTGGCCTCCGCCCAGGTGCGGAGGCAGCAGCCTGGGCAGCAGGTTTCGCGGGGAGTTACACGTCTCAGAGGTATTGGGGGTTTGGTTCCCAAACACTGAAATAGAGCGTTGCAATTAAGCAAGTCATCTTTTTGCTGGTGGAGGGTTTTGCCTGCGGTTTGTAAAGAATACAAAACCTGTGAAGTGCCGGGAAGGGAATGTAGTGACATGAGGTATGCCTGCATAATCAAGGCTAGGCTGGCATTTCAGGGGCGTCTGCATGGCCTGCATTGCTTCACTTAGTCTTCACAACAGCTTTATGTTATACGAAACCGAGGCGTAGAGAAGTTAAGTGACTTGCCCAGGATCACGGCTAGTATGTGGCCAAAGCAGGATCACCTGTCTATTAAAGGTCAGCTGACTTGCGTCTAGTTTATGTTTCCTGTGGCTTGGTTGGCATGAGTAAGCCAGTCCATGTGAGTCTGATCATCCTGAGTGGACTGATGGAAACGGAGTGCCTCAGCCTGGCAGGGGGAAGCCTCTTCTCTGTGTGTGGTGACCTCCTGTCTTTGGTCCAATGACATACAAAGACCCAGGGCCAAGAAATGTAAAAACGCTGCTCTGGCGGCCTAGTCCCCAGCATAGCAGCACTCGGTGGTTGGGCCGCTCTGCTCGGAATGGAGTCGTGATAGAGCTGCTGCTGCTTTGAGTAAAGGTGCTGTTGTCACAAGCAAGGTCCTCGACTTTAAGCTAACAAAAGGGAATCATCGTAATAGGTGTTCTAAATGTCCTTTATGGCTTCATAGATTGAGAGGCAGCCAGCCAGCCAGCAGGCCTGCAGAACTTAAACAGAGGCATTTATTCTTGGAAAGGGAAAGTCTTAGACTCAAAGGGGTTTTCACATAAACATGTCAATAGGGAGATGCCCTTGCCCGCAGGTCCTTGGCTCCCTGCAGTGCAGGTGTGAGCTGTGCTGCAGCCTGGCCTGGCTGACCTTGTTCCTTGTTCCCAACAGCAGCAGAAGCTGAAGTCCCTCCATGTCACTCACTGGCTGAAGGAGACAAATGTGACAGACTCCAGAATGCGACCCGAGTGAGCTCCACATATTCTTTAGGTGTCCAGGGAAACAGGAAAATGTCCTAACAGGCAATGCACATTTTCTCAAAAAGCTGGATGGAGGTGTGTGACATTCCTCTGCTTAACAAGCAAAACAGAATCAACTGGTGAATTGCTGCTGCAGCAACATCACCGGAAAGGTGGGGAGGGGCCTCGCCGGGAGGGAGTGCCAGCCGTGGGGAGTGCCCAGCCATGGCAGTCTGCCTAGGGCCCGCTGCTCAGAGGTGTGGGAGGCAGTGGGGGCCCACTTGCCTTGGGATCGTCTCTGGTCTTGAGGGCCAGGCCCCAGAGAGGTGTCAGTCCTCAGTCACAGGTGGGGGAATGAGCTGCAGCTGGAAGTTCTCATTCTGGAAGATGCTGTTGAAAGCAGGGCCGCTCTGGGAGCCACTGAACGGCCGGTAGCTCTCGCTGCCACGGTTCTGGGACAGTTCTGTGAGGAGAGCCAGCTGCAAAGGAGGGGACACACATCAGCCAGAGCTGTGGGGAGGCTGGATGTGGAACAGACTGGGGGGAGCCTGAGTCCACTCATTGCCTGGAATACGCGAGGGGCGGTGCTGTGCTGCGGGAAGGGTGTACAGGCTGGGTTTGGATCCCAGTTCGCATCGCACAAACAAGTAATGTGACTGTGGACAAGTTACTGCATTTTTTAGGACCTAAATCCCCTCCCTTAGTAAGAGTGGACTGGGTACGTCCTGTAGCACTTCAAACTGTGATACTGTGATGATGACAGGAAGCTGATTCTGAACCTTCAGCACTGAGTATGCCTCTGCCACTGGTGCCCCAGCCTGCGGCCTTGCCTGGAGCTGAGGTTCCCCACTCTCCGCTCATCTCATCCCACTCCCTCTTGGTCGGTTCTCTGGGCCAAGGACCGGAGTTATGATCACTGGCTCTGACCGCTATCTTTTGTAACTTGGATGGCTTCAAACAGATGCCCAGCTGCTACTTCAGGGGAAACTCTACCTTCTCTTGAAAAATCCTCCCTATTCCCAGCTTCTCTATTTCTGCCAAGACAGCAGTGAAAACCTCACTGTTGGTGGCTCAGCTCTGAAAGACCTACCTGTCAAGGACAGAGTGGCAGGAGGAAAGGTTACTGCTAGCCCATCGGGACACACGGCTATGCTTTCAAAGGAGTTGCCCCTTTTACCCCAAAGAGGGCTCTGCAAAAGTAGGGGGCCTGACAGCCTGGCCCTCAAGGTACCCTGATGGTCAGAGAACAGGAATTCCACACCTAAGGTCCTGCCCCCAGAGAGGGCACCGGTGAGGGGCAAGCCACCACACAGGGCGGAATAGGCAGGAAGTCTGCGGGGACAGCTGATAGCCCCAGGTGACTGGTGAGTGCCTTTTAGATGCCAGGCACTACCCTAGCTGCTTTACATGTACTATTTCTTTCACAAAACTTTTTTTTTAGATTTAAGTAGTTGGTATATAATATTATATTAGTCTCGGGTGTACAATATAGTGATTTGACATGTTATGTCTTACAGTGGGATCACTCCACTAATTCTAGTAATCATCTGCCACCGTGCAAACTTATTACAATATTACTGACTATATTCCCCTTCATCTTTATCACCCACCCTGCCAACGGCTCCCCTCTGGCAACCATCCCTTTGGTCTCTGTTTCTATGAGTCTGGATTTGGTTTTATTTTGTTTGCTATGTTTTTTCAGATTCCACATGTAAGTGAAATCACATGGTATTTGTCTTTCTGTCTAACTTATTTCACTTAGCATAATACCCTCTAGGTCCATCTGTGTTGTTACAAATGGTTAAGATTTCATTTTTTTTTATTGGCTGATACTCCATTGTATATTTTGCTTCACTATTTGTCCATGTATTGGTAGGCACCTAGTTGCTTCTGTATGTTGGCTATTGTAAGTAATGCTGCAGGGAACATAGGTGCGCACATATCTTTTGAATTAGCGTTTTTGTTTTCTTCGGATAAGTACCCAAAGGTGGAATTGTTGGGTCATATGGTGGTTCTATTTTTAGTTTTTTGAGGATCCTGTGTACTGTTTTCCACAGTGACTGCGCCAGCCTGCATTCCCGCCAACAGTGCACAAGGGTTTCCTTTTCTCCGCATCTTCGCCAGCACATTATGTTGTTGACTCTTCGATGATGGCCATTCTGACAGGTACGAGGTGGTGTCTCATTGTGGTTTTGATTTGCCTTTCCCTGATAATTAGTGATGTTGAGCATCTTTCCATATGTCTGTTGGCCCTCTGTATGTCTTCTTGGGAGAAATGTCTTTTCATGTCCTCTGTTTATTTGAGAAGGATAGGTATGAATTCTTCTTTAAATGTTTGGTAGATTTCACCTGTGAAGCCATCTGGCCTAGGCTTTTGTTTGTTGGGAGTTTTTGATTCCTGCCTCAATTTCATTGCTAGTACTGGTCCACTCAGATACTGTTTCTTTCTGGTTACTCTTGGAAGGTTGTATGTTCCTAGAAATTTACTCATTTCTTCTAGATTGTCCAATTTGTTGTCATATAATTGTTCCTAGTATTCTTTAATAATCCTTTGCATTTCTGTGGTGTCAGTTCTAATTTCTTTTATTTCTGATTTTATATATTTGTGTTTTCTTTTTTTTGCTTGATGAGTATTGTTAGAAGCTTGTCAGTTTTTTTAAATTTTTTTCAAAGGACCAGCTCTAGATTTCATTAATCTTTTCTATTGTTCTTCTATTTTCTATTTCATTTATTTCTGCTCTGATCTTTATTATTTCTTTCCTTCTACTTAATTTGGGTATTGTTTGTTCCTTTTTTAAAAAGTTTCTTTAGGTGTAGACTTAGATTGTTTATTTGGGATTTTTTCCTGCTTCTTGAGGTAGGCCTGTAATACTATACAGTTTCCTCTTATAACTGCTTTTGCTGTATGGTTATTGTTTTCATTTTCATTTGCCTCAAGGTAGTTTTTGATTTTGTCTTTCACCCATTGGTTGTTCAGAAGCATGTTGTTCAATCTCCACGTATTTGTGGTTTTTTTCCCAACTTTTTTTTTCCTGTAGTTGATTTCTAGTTTCATGCTGTGGTCAGAAAATATGCTTGATACAATTTCAGTCTTCTTGAATTTATTGAGGCCTGTTTTGTGGCTTAGAATGTGGTCTATCCTGGAAAATGTTCCATGTGCACTCGGAAAAAAATGTGTAATCTACAGTTTTTGGATAAAATACTCTATAAATGTCTATCAAGTCAAACTGGTTCAACGTGGCATTTAAAGCCATTGTTTCTTATTGATTTTCTGTCTGGGTGATCTGTCCATTGAGGTAAGTGGGGTATTAAAGTTCCCCACTATGATAGTATTACTGTTAATGTCCACTGACTTTATGTCCACTGACAATCGCTTTTTATACTTGTGTGTTCCTAGGTTGGGTGCACAGATATTTACCTCTTCTTAGATTGATTCCCTTCAAAAGCACTGAAGTTTGCTTTGTCTGATGGAAGTATTGCTATGCCCCAGCTTGCTTTCTGTTTCTGACCACATGGAATATCCTTTTCATCTCTTCACTTTCAGTCTGTGTGTCTGTCACTCTAAAGTGAGTCTTTTGTTTGCAGCATAGAAATGGGTCTTTTTTTGTCTTGTTTTGACCCATTCAGCCTTTTCTGTGTTGTTTGGAGCATTTACTTCATTTACATTTAGAGTAATTATTGATAGGTATGTGCTCATTGCCATTTTGCTAATTGTTTCCTTGGTGGTTTTTGTTGTTCTTCACCGTTGTTCCTTCTCCTCTTGATTCTTTCCTTTTGATTTGTTGGTTTTCTTCAGTGTTTTGATTGGGTTCCTTTCTCTTCATTTTTTCTGTGTATTTTTTGTGTATGTTTGGTTTGTGGTTACTGTGAGGTGCATATACATATATCTATAGCTACAGCAGTCTATTTTAAGCTGACAGGCATTTGAGTTCAGTTGTGTTCTAAAAGCACTACATTATTTCTCACTGTTTTTGACATCATGTTTTATATCTTTTTGTTTTGTGCATCCTTTGTTCATTTATTGCAGCTAGTTTTTCTACTATTGTCTTTTAACCTTCATGTTAGTTTAAAAAAAAAGATTTTATTTATTTTATTTTAGATAGAGGGAAAGGGAAGAAGAGAGAGGGAGAGAACCATCAATATGTGGCCTCTCTCGCAGCCCCTACTGGGGACCTGGCTTGCAACCCAGGCATGTGCCCTGACTGGGAATTGAACCAGCGACCTTTCAGTTCTCAGGCTGGCACTCAATCCACTGAGCCACACCAGCCAGGGCCATGTTAGCTTTTTAAAGTGGTTGATTCACTGTGATTATTGTATTTTTGCCTTTACCAGTGAGATATTTTCCCCTGTATTTTCTTATTTTTGTTACGGCCTTTTCTTTTCTGCATAAAGAAGACCCTTTAATATTTCTTGTAAGGCCAGTTCAGTGGTGGTGAACTGTGGTTTTCACTTGTCTGTAAAACTCTCTCCAATTCTAAATGATAGTCCTACTGGATATAGTATTCTAGGTTGTACATTCCCTTCTTTGAGCACTTTAAATATCTCCTGCCGCTCCCTTCTGGCCTGTAGAGTTGCTTCTGAAAAATCAGCTGATAGCCTTATGGGCTTTCTCTTGTATGAGACGATGTTTCATTCTTACTGTCTTTAAGATTGTCTCTTTCTCCTTAATTTTTTTTAATCCTCACCCAAAGATATGCTTATTGGTTTTAGAGAGAGGGCAAGGAAGAGAGTGAGACAGAAACACTGATCAGTTGCCTCCCTCCTGTATCTGACCATGGATCAAACCTGCAACCTAGGTATGTGCCCTGACCAGCAACTGAAGCTGCAACCTGCTCCAACTGAGCCACCCAGCCAGGGCTCTCCTTAACTTTTGTCATCTAAATCTAGTATGCCTTGGTGTGTGTCTTTTTGGGTTCACTGTGTTTGAAACCCTGTGTTTGGAAGCCTGTTTTCTTCCCCAGATTAGGAAAGTTTTCAGACATTATTCAAATATTATTTCCCTTTCTCTCTTCTCTCCTTCTGGAATTCCTATAATGAAAATGGTAGGGCACTGATCTTATCCCAGAGATCTTTTACACTATCTTCATTTAAAAAAATATATTTTTTGCTCTGGCTGGTATAGCTTGGTGGATTAAGCGCGGGCTTGTGAACCAAGAGATCAAGGTTCGATTCCCAGTCAGGGCACATGCCTGGGTTGCAGGCCAGTTCCCAGCAGGGAATGCACAGGAAGCAACCATACATTGATATTTCTCTCCCTCTCTCCTTCCCTTCCCCTCTGAAGATAACTAAATAAAATCTTTAAAAAATATATATATATATTTTCTCACTTTGCTGTTCTTTTTGGATGATTTCTACTATTCTGCTGTTCTCCAGGTCACCAGTCTATTCTTCTGTATTAATTAATCTGCTGTCAATTCCTTCTAATGTACGGGTGGCAAACACAAGGCCCATGGGCTGAATCCAGCCCTCCACCTTGTTTTATCCGGCCCGGCACCTTGTTTCTACCTGGCGACAGTGCTGAGCTCTCGCTTAGCTGTTAGGGAGTAATTACATTTATACAGTCCTAAAATTGCATTCGGCCCTTTGAAGGCCACTGTGAGGCAGATGTGGTGCCCGGTAAAAATGAGTTTGACACCCTATTCTAATGTATTCTTCATGTCAGTCATTGTATGTTTCATTTGTGGTTGGTTCTTTATTGTGTTTTTTATCTTTGTTGAAGTGCTCTCTGAATTCCTCTACTGTACTCTCAAGTTCGTTGGGCATCCTCATGAGAGTTTCTTCAAATTATCAGTCAAATTACTTATTTCTTTTGTCTTAGGATTTTTCTCTGGAGTTTCTTCTTGTTTCTTCATTTAAGCATATTCATCTTTCTCTCCATTCTGTTTGGCTTTCTGTGTTTGTTCCTATGAGTTGCACTGAGTAACTAACCCTCTCCATCTTGAAAGAGCAATCTGTAGACTGTTTTGGAGAGCTTTGGCAGGCTAGTTGTAGTCAGGGCGGGCATGTGCCCTACCTGATGCATCACCTGACCTGGAGTGGGTTTCAGGTGGTGCGTATTTCCTTGCCCTTCTAATCTACCTGGGGCTGCCTGATTTAGACAGGGCTATAAGGTGTGCCCTTTCTGTGCCCTGTTGCTTTAATTGTCTGTGATCACATCATGACCTTGCGTGCATATCCAACTCACTCCACATGGGGCAGCCCTGTGTGTGGGCAACACAATGTTTTGCTAGCTCCACATTTTCTCTGGGTCGGTGGCCCCACATGTGTGCAACAGTGTCCCACTATTGCAGGGTTTTGCCTGCTCTACACACTCTAGGAGAGGCAGCACCACATGAGCGCACAGTAGCACCCCCAAATCTCTACACTTTCTCTGGACAGGGTAGCCCTGCACATGGGTACTACAGTGTTTTGTTAGCTCTGCATCCTCTTCAGGTGGGGAA
Organism: Trachops cirrhosus; assembly: GCA_028533065.1. Classification (NCBI taxonomy): domain Eukaryota; kingdom Metazoa; phylum Chordata; class Mammalia; order Chiroptera; family Phyllostomidae; genus Trachops; species Trachops cirrhosus. The sequence goes on from CM052539.1 coordinate 152,234,097, forward strand.
GCCACTTGTGTGCACAGACCAGTGGGTGCATGAAGCAGCACACCGCTGTACCTGCTGGGTCCTCCAACTGCAAGGGCCTGACGCCCCCGTTTCTGCTGGATCTAGCTCAGGAGGGGTGGCTGGGCACGTGCCAGAGTGCTCTGCAGGTCGGCCACAGAAGCTGGATGGAGCTCTCGCCTGCTATCCAGGTTCGGGGAAACATAAACAAGGGCATTCATTGGTTCCTCTGGTCTTGGGTTGTCTCCTCAGCTCCTGGTTCTCCAACTTCTCTATGGGGTCCCTCTCTCTTGCTTCTTGCGCAAAAGCTGTTTAATTGGCTCATGGTTGTCTCCCAGGAGGAGCTGCTCTAAATATAGGTGTATATTCAATGTGTTCTTGGGAGGAAGCGGGCTCAGCATCCACTGATGCTGCCGTCTTGGACCTGCTTCACCACATGTCTGTTATTTCTAATCCTCTAAAACAACCCCCTGGGTAAAACCCCTGGAGCCCTGAGAAGTTAAGTAACTTGCCCTGAGACACCCAGAGGTGAGTGGTAGTGTGGGATTCAGTCTCAGGTCCATGTGGCCATTCGTGCTCAGCTGAGCTGCCCACAGTTCTGCCTTCCTTAGAGATAATGCCTGTCACCTTCCAGGAGCTCTGTCTTCTAGCAGTCCTCTGACCCCTGGCAAGGGGTTCTCTCTTCACCCAGGAATAATGGCAGAGGTTCATGTGTGGTCATTTGTCACTTTTGTTGATAACTTACTACCAGTGGCTGTGGTGATAGGGGAGATGCCTTAAGGCCCCTAAGTTCAAAGTGCCAGTTTATCAGAAATAATCCAGCCCCAGCTGCTGGCTCAGAGACATGCATGTAGTCCAATTCACAATTCATAACACTGGCTCTGACTGTGAGTTACTTAGCTGGCCAAGGGCAGACAGGAAGTACACTCGCTTAAGCAGTCCTGCCAGGACTTGACTGCCACTGGAGAGGTTACAGAGAGATGTCCCTCACTGTGCTTGAGCTTCACCTTATGTGACTTCCTATCTTTTAGAACCCTCTCAGCTGCCCATCAGCCTGTGAAGTTCTCCACAAGAACTATTACACACAATACCAAGAATAGAACAGGAGACAGATGTTACATAAACTCCAGTGCTTTCACATTCAGACACTGTGAGGTGGAAAGATCAACCATAAAAAATATGTTTCCCAGGAAAGAGATATTTTTGTGTACTACGTCTGTAACTTAGTGATCTGGAAATTGGTGAGCCCTGAGTAACGGCTCAGTAGTTTGAAGCCGTGGGACTTCCTTAGAAGGCCCAGGAACCCAACCACAGGGGTGGAGCTTGGATGAGGCTGGGAGGGGAGAGAGGTAATGCCAGTTCAATAACACTGCTGGGCCACTTCAGGGGCCCCCTGGAGAAGTCTCCTGGAACAAAAACCTCAGCCCAGACCACCTCTCAAAGAGGTTACGCCATTCTTATCTGGGCTTCCATGCAACCGAGAAGGAGTTTGCCTAAGAATGGGGAGAGAAGTCCAGGCACAGAAGCAGCACATAGGCAGTCTGTGCAAGCTCAAGATAAGTTCAAGAACAAATCACGCCCAGCTGGAATTAAGTGTGACTTGAGGATCAGAGGAGGTGATAGAGTTTGGACTCCACTTTCAGGTGATAGAGAGCCAGGAAAGTGTTTTAAGCAAGTGGCTGAGGTGGGTAATATGACATTGGGTTTTGGAATAGTACCTGGGCAGCATTGTAGAGAAGGGACAGAAGGCCCGCAGTGGCCTCTGTGAGTGACAGTTTGTAGGGGAAGGGGAGAAATACACAGGAGATGACAGAAGATGCCTACAGATCTCCCTAGTAAATGGATGGAACGGGAGAGATAAGCCCAGGGTGCTGCCAGGTTTCTGCTCTTGGTAGGTGGATGAGAAGGCACCACCCAGAGAAAGGCAGTGGGGCAAAGAAGAACCGATGGAGAACGTTAATGACTGCATGTCTGAAGTTCTTGTGCGACACCCAGACTGATGTTATGGCATGACTGATGGTGGCACTCCAAATCTGTGCTCTTCTTCTATGGTTGTAGGAGGCCAGTAGTTTTAGCAAATGGCCTTCTTGAATAAAGACCAATTTTGCCAGCCTACATTGCAGTTGAGTGTGCCCATGTGTCTAAGTTCTGGACAACGGGGTAAGTGGTGTATACTTGTAGGGACTGCCCTTAAACAAAGGGCTTCTGCTCTTCTTCCTGTTCGTCCATCTTGCTAGCCAGAATGGAGATATCATGGATGGTAGAGCCACAAGACAGAAGAAATGTGGAGAGAGGTTTATGGAATGTGCCCTGGGCTGCCTGCATTAAACTTCTGTCTTGGTTAAGCCACTGTAACTTAGCAAATTCAACCAATGCTGATGTCCCACCGGGCCTGAGGCTTTAGACAGATTTGGCAGTCATCGATAAAAAGAAAGGCCACCTGGATGAAGGCTTAGGAAACACAGATGCCCTTCTGTGTCCTTGCAGCCCATGATAAGTGAGGGGCAGACATCTTTCTACTTCCTTTGCATCTTTTGCCAAATTCTGATTGCTCCCTGGGGCCAGGGCTCCACATGGCCATAAAAGGGTACTTTTAAGAGGACTTAAGGACACTGCATTTCCAAAATAGCAATTATAAATAAAGAAATAAAAATTTAAACAAGCTCACAAACATTACCCTGGAACTTCCTCGGTAGAGATGACAAAGCTGATCAAATGCTTGGATTTGCTGTGGATCCAGAACAGGTTCTGAGGTTGCCTGAGAAGTAAAAACAATAAGGTTAGTAACATCCATGGACAGACTCTAAACTTGGCCAATGGTGACACAGGACGTGCTGCTTCCTCCATTTCTCTGAAGAAAATCCATGCTACCAGCAATTAGTGAAAGATATTTTACTGAGCATTAACTAGAAATAGACAGGTCCTCTAAGGTCCCTTGGTGCCAACCCCTGGGCTTACCTCTCTATGGACCCTTTCCCCAGTATGCTCTCTAATTTCCTGTTCTGACCAGCTTCCTTTAGGGATTCTTGATTCCTCTTTGCTTTTACTCAGCAGAGAAATTTAGCTCCATCCAGCCCTGCCTTCCTGTATCCATCACTGAGTATACCCAGCAAAGATGGCCCTTCTTTGTCATAGTAGTGTAGTGGAGGGCCATTTTATAGGAAAAATCATGTCATTTCCCTGTCTCATTATAAAGCTGGTAGCTACTTATGGTGTTGTGGGCTTGGACTACCGCTTTTTAGAAGAGGTGAACTCTAACATTTCCATAGCAGTGTTGTGGTGGAACGTGCCAATACTGTGGTTCTATTCTTGGTGGATCTGATCCAACTCATACAGAGAAGATAGGGGGTCCGGTAGGGTGCAGCTATAGGCTTTGGAGTCAGAAGTAAATTGGAATACCAGTTCTGACACTATCCTGCTGTATGATCTTAGGCAAGTCACTTCTTTAAGCCTCAATGCCATTGCCTATAACTGAGAGAGGATAATGCTTCCTGAAGGAGGTCACTGAAAATTAAATTACATGAAATACATATTTAAAATGTCTTTAACTTACCTGGTACCTCACAAGGGCTCAGTATATAATAGCTTACTCTTACATTTAGAGATACCCTTAGTTAAATGTTGATTTCAGAAGTGTTTTTATATCTATGTATACAACTAGTAAAAAGATCTTTCTTTCCTCTGTATTTACTATGAATGCTTTTGGCACACACAAAAAAGTATTACTAAAGACCTAACATGTCTGAGGGGGAGGAGGGTTTCAATGAGAAAGGGTCTTGGTGGTGACACAAATGCCACTCTATGAGAAAGTGCTGTCATGTCCACATTTTTTCCCCAAGAAGGATCTGAACTTAAAAAAAAGATTTATATTAGAAGTTATGTTCCCAGACAAGAAAAAGCTGAAGGAGTTCATCACTACTGAACCATTATTATAAGAATTGTTAAAGAGATTCTTTAAGAAGAAAAGATCAATAATATGAATATGAAAATATAAGAGAAATTTTCACTGACAAACGCAAACACTTAGTAAAAGCAGTGAGTCGTCTAACTCTAAAGCTACTACAGAGGTTAAAAGGCAAAACTAGGAAGATCATGCATAATTACAAAAATAAGAGATACACACAAAAACACAAAATAAGTATAAAAGAATGACAAGAACATGACTGTGGAGGAGGTGAGTAAAAACTGTAGTGATTTTAATATGTATTCGAACTTAAGTGACTGCAAATTTAAAACAGACTGTATAAATGTAGCGTGATACACATGAAGCACATGGTAGCAGAAACCAAAAACTGACAAGAGATAAACAAGAAATAAAGAGAAAAGAATCCAAACAACAGTATAAAAACTTATCAACATACAAGAGAATAAGGAACAGAAAAGAGCTACAAACACAATCAAATCAATTAATAAAATGACAATAACTACATATCTTTCAATAATTAATTGTAAATGAACTAAAATGTTCATATCAAGAGACATAGGGAAGCTGAATGGATTCAAAAAAAACAAGACCCTTACATATGCTGACTACAAGAGACCTACTTCAAATTGAAAGACATACAGACAAAGTAAAGGAATGAAAAAAGATATTTCATGTAAATGGAAATGACAAAACAGCTGGGGTAGCAATACTTACATAAGACAATATAGACTATAAAACAAATGTAGCAAGAGACAACAGGCATTTCATAATGATAAAGGGATCACTCCAACAACAGTATATAAATGACTCTTGTAATCATCTATGCATCCAATGTAGGAGCACCTAGATATGTATTAATGGACATAAAGGGGGAGATCAACAATAATACAATAACAGTAAGGGACTTTAACTCTCCATTAACATCAATGGATAGATCATCCAGATGGAAAATAAAGGAAATAGTGGCCCTAAATGACACATTAGACCAGATGGATTTAATTGATAATTTTAGAACATTTCACCCCAAAGCAGCAGAAAATACATTGTTTCCAAGTGCACATGGAATACTGTCCAGGATATAGGAAAACATTAGGCCACAAAACAAGTCTCAATAAATGTAAGAAGACTGCAATTGTATCAAACAACTTTTCTGAACACAATGGTATGAACTAAAAATCAATTAGAAGAAGAGGACTGAAAAATACAAACACATGGAGATTAACTAATATGTTACAAAGAAATGAATGGGTTATCAATGAGATCAAGAAAGAAATCAAAAGACACCTTGATACAAAAAAAAAAAAAGACCCCAAATCTATGGGACATGGCCAAAGCAGTTCTAAGAGGGAGATTTACAGCAATACAGGCCTACCTCAAAGAACAAGAAAAATTAAACTATCCAACCTTACACCTAAAGGAGCTAGAAAAAGAAAAAACAAAGTCCAAAGTGAGTAAAAGGAAGGAAATAATAAAGATCACAGCAGAAATAAACAAAATGGAATCTAAAGAAAAGATCAATTAAACCAATAGCTGGTTCACTAAACAGATAAATGAAATTGATAAACCTTTAGTCAGAATTATCAGGAAAAAAAGAGAGATGACCCAAGTAACATAAGAAGTGAGATAAGAGAAATAAAAGCCAACACCACAAAAATACAAAGGATTATGGGAAAATACTATGGACAACTTTATGCTAAGAAATTGCGTAACCTGGAAGAAATGGATAAATTCCTAGAAACATACAATCTTCCAAGACTAAACCAGGAAGAAACAGAAAATCTGAACCGACTGATAACTGCTAATGAAATTGAATCAGTAATAAAACTCCCAAAAAACAAACATCCTGGACTAGATGGTTTCACAAGCGAATTTTACCAAACTTTCAAAGAAGAATTAACACCTATCCTTATCAAACTATTCCAAAAGTTGAAGAGGAGGGAAGGCTCCCAAACTCAGTTTCTGAGGCCAGCACAAAACCAGATGAAGAAACTACAAAGAAAAAAAATATAGGACAATATCCACGACGAATACAGATGCAAAAATCCTCAACATAATATTGGCAAATTGAATTCAGCAATACATTTAAAAGATCATTTAACCTGATCAAGAGGGATTTATTCTTGGTACTCAAGGTTGGTTCAATATTTGCAAAACAATGAACATGATACACCACATAAAAAAAAATGAAGGATAAAAATCATGTATCAATGGATGCAAACAAAGCATTTGACAAAATCCAATACCCTTTTATAATAAAAACTGGGCAGTGGGGATAGAGGAAACGTACCTCAACATAATAAAGGCAGTATGTGACAAACTCACAGTTAACATCATATTCTATGGTGAAAAACAGAAAGCTTTTTTCTTTAAGATCAGGAACAACACAAGGATGTCCACTTTTACCACTTTTATTCAATATAGAATTGGAAGTCCTAGCCACAGCAATGAGACAAGAAAAAGAAATAAAACATGCCCTAACTGGTTTTATTTCTTTTTACATAAACAAACAAACAAACAAATAGCTAGCTGGTGTGGCTCATTCAGCTGGGCATCATCCTGCAAACTGAAGGGTCACTGGTTCGATTCCTGGTCAGGGCATGTGACTTGGTTGCAGGCCAGGTTCCTGGTTGGGTGCATGTGAGAGGCAACTAATCAATGTTTCTCTTGCATATCAATGTTTCTCTCCCTCTCTTTCTCTTTCTTTCCCTTCTCTAACAATAAATAAATGAAGTCTTTTTTTTTAAAAAAAGAAATAAAATGCATCCAAATATGAAAGGTAGAAGCAGAACTGTCATTATTTGCAGATGACATGATATTGTATATAAAGAACCCTAACAAGTCCCCCCAAAACTATTAGAACTAATAAATGAATTCAGTAAAGTAGGATACAAAATTAATATTTAGAAACCCAGTGCATTTTTATACACCAATAATGAACTATCAGAAAGAGTAAAGAAACAATTCCATTTACAATTGCATCAAAAAGAATAAAATACCTAGGAATAAGTTTAACTAAGGTGGTAAAAAACCTGTACTCAGATAACTATAAGACACTGAAGAAAGAAAGTGAACACCATACAAATAAATTGGAAGGATATACTGTGCCCATGGATTGGAAGGATAATATTTTTTAAATGATTGTACTGTCTACCCCAAGCAATCTACAGATCCAATACAATTGTTATCAAAATACTAATGACATTCTCAGAAATAGAACAAATAATCCTAAAATGTACATGAAGCCAGAAAAGACCATGAATTGTCAGAGCAATCTTCAGAAAGAAGAACAAAGTTGGAGGTATCATGCTATCTGATAGCAAACTATACTATAAGGCTATAATAATCAAAACACCATGGTACTGTCATAAAAGACAGGCACATACATCAATGGAACAGAACAAAGAGCCCAACTAATCTATGATAAAGGAGGCAAGATTATACAATGGGCTAAAGATAGTCTCTTCAGTAAATGATGCTGGGAAAACTGTACAGATACAAATAAATGACACTAGACCACTTGCTTACAACATATACAAAAATAAACTCAAAATGGATTAAAGACTTAAATGTAAAACCTGAAACCATAAAACTCCTAAAATAAAACATAGGCAATAAATTCTTTGACATTGCTCTTAGCAATATACTTTTGGACATTTCTCTCCAGAAAAGGGAAACAAACAAACAAACAAACAAACAAAAATCGGGTTACATTCAACTAGAAAGTTTTTCCACAGTGAAAGAAACTATCAGCAAAACAAAGAAGCAACTTACTGAATGGGAGAAGATACTCACCAATGATACATCTTTTAAGTGGCTAATATTTCAAAATCTATAGGGAACTCATACAAGTTAACACCAAAAAAAACCCAAACAATCCAATTAGAAAATGGGCAGAGGACCTGAACAGACAGTTCCTCAGAGAGGACATACAGATGGCCAATAGACATGAAAAGATGCTCAACATCACTAATCATCTGAAATGCAAATTAAAACCACAATGAGGTATCTCCTCACACCTTTCAGAATGGCTATCATCAACAAATTAATATATAAGTGTTGGCGAGGATGTGGAGAAAAGGAAACCCCTGTGTACTGTTGGTGGGATTGTAAACTGGTGCCACCATGGAAAGCAGTTAGAAAGTTCCTCAAAAAATCAAAAATAGCAGCATCATATGGATCAGCAATTCCACTTTGGGGTATGTATCTGAAGAAAATGAACACTAATTTGAAAAGATACATGCATCCCTCTGTTCACTGCAGCATTATTTACAATAGCCAAGTGTCCGTCAGTGGGTCAATGGATAGAGACGACATGGTACATATATACAGTGCAATATCACTCAGCCAAAAAAGGATGAAATCTTACCATTTGTGACAACATGGTTGGACCTAGAGGGTACTATGCTAAATGAGATAAGTTAGAGAAAGAAAAAAAACATATGATTTCACTTATATGTGGAATCTAAAAAAGCAATAAATAAATAGAAATTCATAGACACAGAACACAAATTGATGGTCACCAAATGGAAGGGGGTGGGGGTGGGTGAAAAAGGTGAAGGGATTGAGAAGTACAGAGGGTGGTTATGAAACAGTCATGGGGATATGAAGTACAGCACAAGGAATATAGTCAATAATATTGTAATAACTATGTATGGTACCAGGTGGGTACTAGACATATCAGGAGGATCACTTCATAAATTATCTAACTGTCTAACCACTATGCTGTACACTTGAGACTACTGTAAAATAATGCTGAATATCAACTGTAATTGGAAAAAAACCCACTAATGTAGGAGAGTTTTCCCACATGGAGTAAAACTAAAAAGCGATAAAGATGGTATCTGGGAAAAAAAGAGGTTATGTAAATTTAATATGTTTTCTAGGAAGGACTTTGCTGCTTCTCCTCAAATTTTTCACTACCTCTAGGGAAATAAACCTACAAAGAGCTAAGAGAATGGAAAGCAATCAGCAGTGCCAGCCTAATGTGAAACGATCCCACAGCCCCACCTCCTGCTTTTAGGTCCAGAAAGCAGCTGTCAGAGAGGAGGCTGACATCTCATGAGCTTCCAGAGCCCCACAGTGGTGCCCCAAAGATAAAGTCAAGGCTCTGGAGACCAGCTCAGGGCGTGGTCGCCTTAGCTCTTCTTGGTGCTCTCACTGACATGGGGACAGCTGAATGTGGGGATGGCTCGACAGAAGTCCTGAGAAGGGCAGTGTGACCCAAAACAGCAGCCAGGAAGAGAAAAGGATGGGGCCCTCAGGCTCTGCTTTTCATCCCGTTCGATTCCCATCTCTAGGTCTGCCAAATCCATGGAGAATCGTTCTGTGATCTGAAAGTGTTTAAAGTTGCATTGACACTTAAAAATATTACTTTTCTCAGTATAATTTTGTAGGAAACCTGATCATATTCTTGGAGAGAAAGTGTGGGGGGTATCACATTTCTGAGAGATACTTAGTAAAACACTCAGGAGAGATTAAAGCTAAATGTGATCAGAAGGCTTGAGAGATACTACGAACCTAACACAAAGCAAAAAGAAAAAAAACATGTTCGAGAGACTTAACAATGGAAAACATGGTCTTGTCCCCTGGTTTTCCTAATCCCTTCCATACTCCTGGCACCAACTAGGGAGCAGGTGGGTTAAGGAAAAGGATGATACATGACTTTCACTGGCCATTCAAATGTCAGCGGTGGGGCCAGCCACACACCCAGTCCATTTGACAGGGGCCCAGCCATCCTGACCTCGACTTTTCTTATCCTTGGTTGCTCTGTGATAAGGCTTACAAGGAAGCCCAAAAGGAAATATAAATCAGGAATACACCAAGTAAGGCACTGGGGAGGTGGGATGGGCAAGGCAGGTTAATTGTAAAGGTTGGAAAGGCCAAGTTAGCAAATGATAACGCAGCAGGAGCAGGAAATGGTGTCCTAATGGAGGTGCTTTTATAAAATAGCCCTTTGCCTTGGAGGGATATTGTAAGAAAAAATCTCATGCAATGAACTACTGTACTTCTTACAAAAAACGTTAGATGGTACAGGCCACCTGTGACAACCTACTAAAAAATTCCCTTCAGACCCTGCACTGAGAAAAGCTGTATTGGACACTACAGACCAGCAATTTTCAAGTGTGTGCCACAAGAATTTTTAAAACATGCTATACCTGACTATTCAGTCAGAGGCACTGCCCTCATTTCCTTTACACCGTCAAAGAAAAAAGTACCAACAGGCAATATAATAGCTATCTGGTATGAATGAATCAAAATTACACCTTTTTTGTCAGATTGGCAAAAATTTATTTTTTGGTGTGCCGCAGAATTTTAGTAATTAGTTTATGTGAAAAGGAAAAGGTTGAAAATCACTGCCATAGACTTGTCACTAATTATGTTGTCTTTTCAGCTTTTGTCACTAGGGAACTCGGGGCTAAATGATTGACTGCCTTTAACTAGGAACTGCTCAGGACTGGGTGGCAAACGTGTGTGTGCTATTATAACCTGGTTTTATATTATTTTCCATGGACACAGTTTTTTTTTTTTAAATCTAGATTTTTCTCATTTATTTTATCCTATTGGATATATTTTGGAAGCCAACTCAAATTGTTGGGGAAGGTGAAGGTCACGTTAGTTCATAAATAGAAAGTGCTACTGTTAAAAACAGAATCACGCTTTCATCCCCTGGGGACATGCAGATGGCACCGGGTGAGACGCTCCAGCCCCTGGGAGTTTGCTCACTGAGGCAGAAAGTGCAGGAGCCTTGGTGATGGTCCAACCTGCAGCGCTTCTCAAACTTTAACATGTGTAGGAATCACTGAGAGGTCTTGTTAAAACACAGGTTCTGGTTAGTAGGTCTGGAGCAGGGTCTGAGATTCTGCGTGTCTAACACGGTGCTAATCTGTAGTGATAGAGCAGCTGCGGGGTGGGGGCTGGAGTCTTCCTTGTCCTTACTGAGTCTTAATGGTAACAGGACACTCTCAGGTTATGGGTGTTTTGCCTCCTCCTGACTCAGCTGTACCAAAGGAACCAACCAGTTGGCACTTCTTTTTTTCTAAGTTACCCTTATCAGGTATGTTGCTTTCAACACTCATGGAGTTCACATGCATCTTGGCAGGTGTAAGAAAACTGAATAAGAATGTTCCTGCCACATGGTTCTGTTAAAGTGTTACTGAATTGTAAGCTCTACATCTACTTTACTAAATAAACAAACAGGATTATATAAATTGAGGAAGAGGCTAGGAGACTTGGCTAATGTGAATAAAAATTTTGCAGCCAACTAAGCATCATAACTGGGGCCTCCACCTTATGAACTCTGGTCCTGAGGGAAAAGCTGGAGTAGCGGAACCAACTGGTAAGGGCGCATGTGCACACACACACTTTCAAACATGACATGCCCAGGTGGGTGTGCAGGGGTGGCTTACCACGATCTTATTCTGCCTCTAGGTCCTTAGACTCCTTGAAGACACCATGAGAAGGGGTCTCCAACAATGACACCCTTCAGAAAATGAAAAATGTGGTCATTCTGTGGCACGTCCTTTCTTATAACAAGCCATCAACACGGGCAGCCAGACACTGAACTGGAGCCAGTGCTGGGCTGCCTGGGCTGCTTCTGGAAGCAGTCACTGCAGGACGGGGGCCCTATTCTTTGCCAGGCCACACCATCTCTGTGGTAAAGCAGCTGAAGACAAGTCACCTAAAGTGAAACGGGAGGGCTATTTGTAGACATGCCAAGGACCTAGTAGATGCTAACCTGTCTTAAAGTCCTTGGAGGTTTTTTTTTTTAAGGAAGCATATAGGTAATGACTAATAAATGACCAGGCAAGCATTTCTGTATTCTCCATGGTTCTATGGGCTTGAAAAGCTGGGTGTGGTGGGCATGAGGGGAGGGCCAGGGCCCTAGGAAGGCAGCTGGTGCACCAAGGCCCGTTAAGCTGGTTCACGCCCTGTGCAGGCCCCCGGCCTGTCACCTCCAGGCATCGTGAGCTGGGATCCAGTTCTGTGGTTCAATGAGTAGCTATGGAGTCCCTACTGTATTAGGCCTGTGATACAAAGGTGAATAGTTCAAGAGGAGCTTAATGTCTCACAGATTCTGGGTCATTCAAAGTCCACAAAAAGATTGCATCTTCTTCAGTGTTGATGAGCAAAGCTTAAGAGGTCACTGAGGTATAACTCTGTGCCGTATATTTGCCAACGTGGGCATTGTTTCAAACGTACTCTCACATTAACTCCAAAACCCATCAGAATGCCCCTGAAACGACAGCATCTGGGGTCCAGACTAGACTCTCGCATGTGATGAGACCTGGAAGTCTCAGCTCTGGCCCCTCTCTAGAACACTGTCTCTGAGACCCTGATCCTGTCTGTAGACCGGCTGCTGCCCGACCCGTGCGTGACTGTGTTGCCGCACTCGCTGCAGTGCAGTCATCTGTTCATCTTCTCCCCGTTAGACTGCACACAGTTTGGACGTCGGCCAATCCATCTTTCCGCTCCCACTGCTCTACCCTTGCGGCAGGTGTTCAACAGCACCGGCTGAGTAACCCCATGGCCCACTTTATTCAGAACTGTCCGTTTCAGGCATGAGAGCAAGCAGCCACTTGCTCTCCTGGTCCAGTGTGAAATTGCCGACATTCATCTTCCTACTTTTAAGAACCTGGATTATATAAAGATTCTTTGTGATTTATGGCATGTTTGTCCTCTATCTCAGTGAAAATATCTATTTTATTTTATTCAATTCACTGTGGGGGGAAGTATTATTTTTAACATATCAGAAAACCAAAGGCTTGGTATAAATACTTATACCAACCCTTTTAAAAAGGCAGGGAAATTTACCACAAGGGTGGGACTTGTTCAGAGCCTTTCCGTGGTTGCCCAACACTTCCTAGTGCAGAGCACTCCACCCAGTGTGAGCAGGGCTGCTGGGGGGCAGGGCCTGCTTTCCAGGAGCTGGGACACTGCAGCAGTTGGTGGGTGAGAGCTTGTGTTCTTGGTGCAGCGGTCCCTAACCTCCGGGCTGTGGGCTGGTACTGGTCCGGGCCTATTACAAACTGGGCCACACAGCAGGAGGTGAGCTTGAATCACCCTGAAACCAAACCCCACAGTCCATGGAAAAACTGTCTTCCACAAAACCAGTCCCTGGTGCTAAAAAGGTTGGGGATTGCTGTTCTTATGTACATCTGCCCAAGCCCAAACCCTGGTGTTGCCCGTCACCCAAACTATACTATGTAAATAATCTACTCTCTCAGCTCAGGGTACTCTCAGGTTTTTTTGTTTGTTTGTTTTTGTAATAAAGCCCAACGTGCTGTAAGGTCTCACTAAGTGTTGCTAACTGGAAGGCATAGGAGGTTTCGCAGGCACTGCACACAGAGCCAGTCTGCTTGAGATCCTGGCCACATGTATGTATCCTAATGTGGCCCCTGAAATGGAAAACAAGGAGACATCAGAGCAAGCGCTGACAAAATCAGCAAACCTGGCAATGAAAGGGATGGGTATGCTGCAGAAAAGAGAATGGGAGAGAGGGCAGAAAGCTTCATGAAAACGGCAGCAGGACAGGACCCTGTCCGTCCCACTCACCTGCACCCAGCACTGTACACACGGAGCAACTGTGAAATGACTACCTGCTGGTCAAATGGATGAAGGGATGGGAAGGGCAAGCAAGCAGATTCCTTACTTCTTACATGTTCCCTGGACTGTTCATAAGCCCTCCGCAATGCAGTAAGAGCACATGGCATGGCTTCTGACAGGTTCCACTGGGATCTACACCAACCAGCTGAGGGGTTCTGGCCAAGTTATTCAGCTTCTCAGCTTCTCTCAGCCTCGGTTTCTTTATCTGTAAAGCCTACTCTGCAGAATTATTGTGAGGATTAGAGATAATGTATGGACCTGGTGACTATTTGATGTTTAATAAATGGCAGCAATTACTGGATTACTGTGACTGTTTTATCTGCACTCCTAGGAGAAGTGCCTGGAAGAAAGAACAATGGGCTGAGAAGCAGGAAGCCTAGCTCTGTGCCTGTCACAGCTTTGTGTACAACCTGAGCGTTTGCTTTGCTCCTCAGCCCGTGTTCGGATTTATCTGAGGGCGATGTCGCCTTGGACCATGCTCTACCATCCAGGGAAGATGTGGCCACCATTAGGTCGTGGGCATTTTTTTAGTGCATGGAAGTTTCAAGTATGATGAGACTACACTGAAGCTGATCATGGCTTTTATTGCATAATCCAAAGCAGGCAGACTAGGGCCAGCAACTAGAGGGACTGTCACGAAGACCCACAATAGCCCTGAAGAGAAATAATAGATTCAGTCCAAGATGATGTAGGGAAAAATCGATTTGCCAAATCAGTGTCAGGCATAAAACAAAAGCAGGAAAAACAACATTTGAGCATGATCTCAGTTTGGACATCAGTAAACACAAAGCACCCGTCCCAGTACTCCCAGGCCATCTACCCCACCAGCATAGAATTGATTCAGAGTGATTTTCCAGTGGGAAAAGAAAGAAAACCACATTTAAAACTATATGCTAGTGCAAATTTATTTCTTCCCATATAATGAAGTCCAGTGATAAGAGCTGAAAATTAAACTGTAGCTGCACATCATGAGGAAGAAACAGTGCCAGTGCTTAAATGACCTTGTAACGCTCAGCATTAAAGGAAATCCGGTGGAAAATTAGGTCCTGATAATCTAGGAGAGCCCCAGGGAGAAGGACGCTGGGCTAACAGCACACCAGCACATTTCAAAGCTCAGTGACTCACAGACACGGTGGAAGTGAGAGCTGTAATTACATCCGCTGGAAGGAAGAAAACAAACCAGGACTTTCAGGACCCACAGGCCTCTTAACCAGCTCATCAAGCTTCGAGAAAGGAAAACCACCATGATCCACTGCCACCCTCAAGGCTGGGTTTCTAGGAATAGGAATAATACTAGTCCCAAGTGTTACTGGAAGGGGGACCTGGCCCTAAGTGTGTCTGCCTAGGGTCAGCTAGTAGTGTGCAGGTTCTTGACTTCGTGCAGGGAAGACTTCATAACACAAGTGCAGGTGATTTTTAGAGGATATTTATGGCTTACTAAGAAGTCAGAGAAAGGGGGCTTTGGGGACAGGGTTGGGGCATTAGCCTGGGACAAGCTGCTGCTTGCTGCCCATTGTTCCTCAGTTGCAGGCCCAGTGGGGTCCCTTAGGTTTTAGGAGATGCACCCCTGTGGGGGAAGAAGAGGGGCAGGGAAAGGTGAGGACAAGCTCCTGGGAGGGACCATGCATAGGAGGACCTCCATTTTCAGGGTTTTAAAGGCTGGGATTTTAGGGGAGGACTTGCAAAGCATCTCATACAATATTTACCTGCTTTATGCTGATGTCCCAAAATCAGGTTTATTCCCTTAAGTTCATCTGTTCTTGGGTGTGGTTGGCAAATGGCATTAATTGGATTTCTGTTATCTATCTCCCTGAGTAGGGTGATTTAAGGTATTTACTCTCTGGTTGGGAGAAGTGCAAACCACTTACTCTTCTTTAAAAAAGTGTATTTTATTATCATATTACAGTTGTCCCAAACTTTCTCCCTTTGCCCCCCTCTGCTCAATAACCCCCTTCCCTCCAGCATCCCTCACCCTTTAGTTTATGTCCATGGGTTGAGCATATAAGTTCTTTGGCTTCTCCATTTCCTATACTGTTCATAATATCCCCCTATTTTGTACCTACTAATTATGCTTTTTAATCCTTGTACCTTTTCCCCAATTCTCCTCCTTCCCCCTCCCAGCTAACAACCCTCCAAATGATCTCCATATCTATGATTCTGTTCCTGTTTGTTTGTTTGCATAATTTGTTATTTTTTTGGCAAGGGGAGGGGGTTCAGTTATTGATAGCCATGAATATGTTGCCTTTTTAATGTTTCTAGTTTTGCTCTTTTTTTCTTAAATTAGTCCCTTTAATATTTCATGTAACAATGGCCTGGTGATGATGAGCTACTTTAGCTCTACCCTGTCTGGAAAACTCTTTATCTGCCCTTAAGAGTCTAAATGATAGCTTTGCTGGATAGAGCAGTCTAAATTGTAGGTCCTTGCTTTTCATCACTTTGAATACTTCTTGCCTGCAAAGTTTCTTTTGAGAAATCAGCTGATAGTCTAATGGGCACTCCTTTGTAGGTTACTCTGCTTTTTTCTTGCTGCTTTTAAGATTATCTCTTTATCTTTAACCTTTGGCATTTTAATTATGATGTGTCTTGGTGTGGTCCTCTTGGGGTACATCTTGTTTGAGGACTCTGTGCTTCCTGGACTTGTATGTCTATTTCCTTCACCAAATGAGGGAAGTTTTCTTTCATTATTTTTTCAAATAAGTTTTCAATTTCTTGCTCTTCCTCTTCTCCTTCTGGCATCCCTATGATTCTGATGCTGGCATGTTTGGAGATGTCCCAGAGTCTTCTTATACTATCCTTGTTTTTTTTTTTTTTAATTCTTGTTTTATTTTTCTGTTTTGGTTGAATGTTTATTTTTTTCCTTATGTTCCAAATTGTTGATGTGAATCCCAGCTTCCTTCCCTTCACTGTTGGTTCCCTGGAGATTTTTCTTTATTTCACTTAGTGCACCCTTCATTTCTTCTTTTATGTTGTTGCCTTCCTTTACTCGATGAGTTCTTTGAGCATCCTGATCACCAGTGTTTTGAACTCTGTATCTGATAGGTTGGCTATCTGTTTTGTTTAGTTCTTTTTCTGGGGTTTTATTCTGTTCTTTCATTTGGGCCATATTTCTTTGTCTCCTCAATTTGGTAGCCTCTCTGTGTTTGTTTCTATGTATTATGTAGAGCTGCTTTGATTTCCTGTAAAAGGCACCTGTAAATTATGTGGGACAAGGCCTTAGGTAATCGCCATAGTGGGGCAACCCATTTCACTGCTTTATGGCTCTGTGTGTGGGGAGGGTTGGAGAGGGGGACTGTGCAGCTGCCTGGATTCTGGGGGTTTGCCCGGCAATCACCCCATTTCCAATCACTTCATCCAGTCCCCATATGTGACTGGTGTCTTTCCAGCTGTTGCCCGGGTGTTGAATCCCAGAGTGGGTGGGTTTGTATGGGCCCTTTAAGCGAAGTTTCTTGAAAATCCGGCAATTTCTTCTACTGCCCAACCCCACTGGTTTTTACAGCCAGAAGTTATGGGGATTTATTTTCCTGGCACTGGAACCCTGGGCTGTGCTGTCTGGCCTGAGCTGGGATCATTTGCTCCCAAGGTGTCCTTCCTGCTTTTTTATCTACTACATGTGAATGTGGGACCGCCTGTGCCTGTTCTGCCACCACCTCTCCGCACCACATCATGCCTCCTTACCTCTCCATCCCATCTCCGCATCTCCACCTCTCCTATTTGTCTGGATGATTGTGGCTTCTTTAAATTCACACTAGCACATGAGAAGGTCAAACCTAGTTTGTGAGACACGGGAAACCTGACATAATTCTGCAACATGATTGTTGGTCTTTTCTGCTTTCTAAGAGCCTCATACTGGCATTTCTAGCAGTTGCTGGTAGATGGGGGTGGAGGTGGAGTAAGTAGTATGAGTAGAATGAGAACCATTTTCCCACTTTTTTACCTACTCACCACTGGCCTCACTTTCAAATCTTTCTCTGCATCCATTATAGGACCCAGTCAGACTTTTGCCACCTTAACTCAAGCTACTTCAAACTAGAGGTCCTTAATATTTAATGCTTTTGTCTTAAATGAAACTGTGGCTTCAGAGATAAGAGTGAAGCCACACTCTCCCCACTCCCCCCGCTGCAAACAGAAAACACCTTTCCTAAAATTCCCATCCACAACACAGTCTGCTCTTAGACAGAACCTGACTTCTCACACACCCTCATTGCCCAAGACGTCAAAACTCTCAGTAGGTTACAGCTAATAATGAACTAGGTAATGAAATAATGAAAACATCTCTTGAGATTTCACTTACGGTAGTAATCATAGCTCTAGAGTAACCAGCTCTAAAGGAAGAGAGTACTTGAAGTTGGAGAGGGTGAATGGCCAGACCTTTAATACTACAATGAAAAAGAAATAACACAGTGACTTTTCACAGAAGTAGGAGGAAAATGGTGGTTTTGTAAGACATGAGAAGGAGGAGTAACCACCACCATCACAGCAGCTAATAGTAACTGAGCAAGTAATTACTATGTGCTAGCTATTGTTGTAAGCACTGCACACGTATTATCTCATTTAGTCATCACAAAAATGCTAGGAGGCCAGTACTTTTGTTCGCCTTATTTTACAATAGAAGAAACTAAGGACCTAGATTCTGAGATATAAATTTGGGCAGTCCATTTCCAGAGGTTTCTTTCACTTGCCATGCTCTTGGTGTTAGTCTGGAAGAAGGCTGACAGAAAGTCACTTTCAAGGGACACAAAAGGCTGTGTAAGGAGGAAACTAGGAATAGCTAGGAGTCAAAGTCCCTATGCCATGCACTTGGAACACTGATGGCCCGACTCCCTTCTAGGGATCCTTGTGATTCTGCTTTCTAGTTAAAGAAACTCATCTCATCAGGCTTGTGAAGCCTCAATAAAAGACCCAGAAGAGAGGGAGTGGCTGATGAAAATGAGCTACAGCTATTAGTGTCCTGCTTAAAAATGAATTTCAGAAGCCTGGGCTAAAGAAAGCCCAGTGAGAGCCAATGATGTTAAGAAATATGCTGGGGAAACTAGAGTTACAGCCAAGATGGAGGCGTAAGTGGAAATGCTTCACTTTTCTGCACAACCAGAAGGATAAAAACCAATTTAAAAACAAAAACAACCATAACTGCCAGAAAAATCAAACTGCATGGAAGTCTGACAACCAAGGAGCTAAAAAGAAGAAACATTCATCCAGACTGGTACAAGGAGAGGAGACGGGTAGCCAAGACAGAGAAGGATGTGTGGCATGATAGCCGACCGGGCAGATGAAGCAGCAGCTGGAGGATAGGATTTCCCAAATTCGAGTGTAGATAAGCCAGGAGGAACGACTGGGGAGCAAGACAAACCGTGCAACCCAGCATTCCAGTGCAGGAATCTAAAGCCTGAAAACATCTTGCTTTAAAGAACTATGGGGGCTGTTGTGCAGGAGAAACTCCCAGCCTCAAAAGAGAGTCCATTGGAGAGACCCACAGGGTCCTAGAACATACATAAACCCACCCACCCAGGAATTAGCACCTGATAGGGCACAGTGCACTTGTGGAAAATGAGGGAAGTGACAGATAGTGGGGTGAGAGCCAAGCAAACTAGCAAGTGGCATTGTTCCCTCTCTGACCCCTCCCCCACATACAGTGCCACAATGCAGCAAAGTGGGTTGCCCTGCCCTGGCGAATAGCTAAGGCTCCACCCCTCACAATGTAACAGCTGCACCAAGACAAAAAAATATGGCCCAAGTGAAAGAACAGATTAAAACTCCAGAAAAAGAACTAAGTGATGAGGAGAGAGACAACCTAGCATATGCAGAGTTTAAAACACTGGTTATCAGGATGCTCATAGAAATGACTGAATTCAGTCGTGAAATGAAGGTTATGAAGAGTGAAATAAAGGAAAATCTACAGGAAACCAACAATGAAGGGAAGGAAACTGGGACTCTAATAAACTACTTGGAACAAAAGTTAGAAATCAACATTTGACCAGAACAGAATGAAGAAACAAGAATTCAAAAAAATGAGGAGAGGCTTAGGAACCTCTGGAGCAACTTTAAATGTTCCAACATCTAAATCATAGGGGTGCCAGAAGAAGAGGAAGAGCAAGAAATTGAAAACTTATCTGAAAAAATAATGAAGGAGAACTTCCCTAATCTGGCGAAGGAACTAATATAAGGCCAGGATGCTCAGAGTCCCAAAGAAGTTGGATCCAAGAAGAAACATACTAAGACACATCATAATTAAGTTACCCAAGATTAAAGATAAGGAGAGAATCTTCAAAGCAACAAGAGAAAAGGAGGCAGTTACCTACAAAGGAGTTCCCATGAGGCTATCAGCTGATATCTCAAAAGAAACCTTATAGGCAAGAAGGGGCTGGAAAGAAGTATTTGAAGTCATGAAAAGCAGGGACCTTCATCCAAGATTATTTTATCCAGCAAAGCTATCACTTAGATTGAAAGGGCAAATAAAGTGCTTCCCAGACAAGGTCAAGTTCAGTATCACCAAGCCCTTATTATATGAAAGGTTAAAGGGACTTATCTAAGAATAAGAAGGTCAAAAACTATGAACAGTAAAGTGACAACAAACTCACAACTATCAATGACTGAACCTAAAAAACAAAAACAAAGTAAACAACTAGAACAAGAAGAGAATCACAGAAATGGAGACCACAAAGAGGGTTATTAGCAGGGAGGGGGAGAGAGGAGAATGGGGGGAAAAGGTACAGGGAATAAGAAGCATAAATGGTAGGTACAATATAGACAGGGGGAGGGTAAGAATAGTATAGAAATGGAGAAGCTGAAGAACTTATATGTATAACCCATGGACATGAACTAAGTGGGGGGAGGTAATTAGAGGGTGAAAGAGTGCAGGGTGGAGGGGGATAAAGGGGAGACAAAAATGGGGTAACTGTAATAGCATAATCAATAAAATATACTTAAAAAAAAAGAAAAAATGAAACCAGGAAAAAAAAGAAGCTAAGGACAACCTGAGTCCCAGGAATGGCTGGTGAGGTTCTCAGCCATGTGAGCCGGAGGAAGAAGGGTGTCTCCCAGGCTGTAGGAGTTCCATCTGCCCTTAACCCCAGAGGAACTGTGGAAAAGTGAAGGAGTGAATCAGTATGTTGTGCATGAGGTCCTGTCCATCAGGAAGCTTCTGTCGCAGGTTGGAGCATTTCAGGCTGCCTTCCAAGCCCAGGGGCCTTTGGCTATATTGGAGTACTTTGATACAGTCTACAGAATTCTACATCACTTTTGAAGTATAGATCCTGGCCTCAAGGAAGATGCCCAGAAACTTCTAATAAAAGTACTATTCTTCCATGTTCAGGAGCTTCCAGCTATCCTGGATGATGCAACTTTTGAGTGTATCAGGTAGAGAGGACCACCTAAATGCCCTCAAAATGAACCACTATGCTCTGATATGCCTCTTGGAATCATTTGAGACCAAGACCAGCCAGACAAGTCTTGTGGACCTAAACTCTGGAGAGGGTGGGCAAGAAAGCCTGGACCAAGTCAGCTTATGGCTTTGACTGGGAAGAGGAGAGGCAACCAATTCTTCAGCTTTTTACACAGCTGCTCCAGTTGGACATTCATCACCTGTGGAACCACTCAATAATTGAAGAGTACTTTGTTTGGTTGGTTGCTGGTGGCTGTTACCACCTTCTGGAGAACCCTCCCATTAATCGTCTGGAAACCATAATATGCCTGCTTGGTATAGCCCTGACACATAACCGTATGTTCAGTGCCACTGTGAAGATCATCCAGATGCAGCAGCACTTTGAACGCCTGGCACCTGTACTGGCGGCAGCTGTGAGTCTATGGGCTACTGATTATGTAGTAAAGAGCACAGTGGGAGAGACTGTAAGAGAGATAGGACAGAGGTGTCCCCAGGTGCTGAGTTGGGGCCCTTTAGGGGCAAAAGGCTTTGTAGCCTTCTTGACAGAACTAGCAGAACGTATCCCAGCCCTCCTGATGTCCAGCATGTGCATTTTTCTAGATCATCTGGATCGAAATACATGATGTGCAATGCTGCGCTCGCAGCCATGGCAGAGATGGTACTGCAAGTTCTGAATGGCGATCAGCTGGAGGAAGCAGCCCAAGACACCAGAGACTGGTCCTTGGACACCTTGAAGGCCCATGGCCATGAGTCAGTTCCTTTGTGAGGAACCGTGTTTTGCAAGTCTTCACCTGCACTGTCCAACAGAAGGCTCCCCACTGACCCACTTCTGGGCAGTGGTGGCCTTAGTAGGGGGCCGTCTGACAGGTTGGTGCTAGTAAACATGCTATCCAGCTGCTGGCCAGTTTCCCCACCAATAATCCCTTTCTCTGAAAGCTTAGTGATACTGACCTTGCTGGACTGCTGTAGAAGGAAACCCTGAAATTATGAGATGAGGGCTGAGAGGTAAACTGCAGCTGCTTTCACAGTGCTGGACCCAGAGGGGGCACAGGAAGACGTGCTGCAAGAGTTGAAGTCCACCTTGCAACAGCTACTACAGCTTCCCCACAAGAAGAGACCACCAAGGAAACTGCTACTACACTGAAGAGGTGAAAGAACTCACCCGTCAGTGGCTTGCCAAAGCTAGTTACAAGCAGGTCATCATCCTCATTCAAGAAGCCCTGAGCCACTTCCAGGGAGTCTGAACCCTTCAGTCATATGGACCCAGAGGAGGCAGAGGAGATCAGGTTCCTGAATCTGCTAGGAACTATCTTCAAAGGTCCAGCTTCCACACAGGCAAAGACTCCCCAGGGGTCTGCAGGGAACATGGGCCAAGGACAAACTGACTGTGAAGACAAGCCCAATATGTCAGAGCCTGAAAATCCAGGGGAAAGGATGAACTGGTGAAGCAAGAGATGCTGGTGTGGTGTCTGCAAGACACCTATAGTTTCTCTCTGGAGATTACGGAGGCCTTGGGCATCAGCAAGATGATGCGTGAAAATACAATCACGGCGGTACAGGAGGTGATTGAATTCTTTGAGATGGCATTCCGATTCAGGGCACCTCAGGCTCCGTTTGGGGTATGCCACATGCTGCCTCTCATTGGTCTGAGGAGCCTGGTGTCCAGGAAGCTGTGCTTAATGACTGCTGCCCACATTACCTCAACCCCAAGGGAACTCTTGGCTGGATCCAAGGCCCAGGCTTTGATTCAAAATCTCTCTTTGTTGTTAGTGGGTGCCTCCTATGGGATCATTCACTGTCTTGAAGAAATTCTCTGTGAGTTTGTGCAGAAGGATGAATTGAAACCAGCAGTGACCCAGCTGCTTTGGGAGCAGGCAACTGAGATGGTCCCCTGCTCCTGGCTGGAGTGTTGTTCCTCTGTCATGCTTCTAGGAATGACAGCACAAGGAAAACTGGAAATCGTGGGAAGTGACTGAGACACTCCGGAGAGTACAGGGCTGGATGAAAAGCTTCCACAGGACAACGAGCTGGCCCAACAAGTGTGCCATGCCATTGCCAACATCTGTGACAGGAGAAAGCCTCCTCTGCGCAAGTGCTGCCCTCCCTTCCAGCCGCCTCAGGAGCACAGGTTATTTGAGTGACTACAGGAGATGGTCACAAAAAGCTTTGTCTACCCAGATCCACTCTGGGTCCCCCTCACAGAGGTGGCTGTGACCCTCATTTACCAACCCGCAGGAGGCCATGAGGTAATCTGTGCCCAGATATTGCAGCAATGTGCAAAACTAGAGGAGCTAGTGGAGAAGAGCACATCCCAGGATGACCCGAAGGAGACACCTGTCTCCTGTCTGCTTTGTCAACTCTGAGTTCTGGGGGAAGAACAGGAGCATAAAACTAAAGAGCCAAAGGGGAAGAATGCAAGCCCTGAGACCACCATGGAGGAGATGGGGCTGGTTGGGGCCCCTGCTGATGACACAGAAAGAACTAATCTGTAGCATCTGTGAGATGGAACTGTTAGGTGGTGAACAGCTATTGGCTGCCTTTGTTCCACTTCTGCTTCAAGTCTGCAGCAACCCTGGCCTTATAGCAACACAGAGTTCTGTGCAGCTGTGTTGCTTACCCTTGGCAAGTTCTGCATGATCAGTGCCACTTTCTGTGACTCCCAGCTTTGTCCTCTGTTCACCATGCTAGAAAAGTCCTCATTCCCCATTCTCTGGTCATGAATGCTATAGGGGATTTGGCCATCTGCTTCCCCAACCTGGTGGAACCCTGGACCTCATCTGTGCACTCACCTCAGGTACCGAGCTCGGGAAGGGCAGAAAACCGCAGGGTTAGTAATGCCCTATCTGATCCTAAAGGATGTGCAGAAGGTGAAGGGACAGGTTAGCAGGATGCTGTGCTGCTCATTGACCCTGGGCCTCAGATGGCTGCCCGGGCCAAGACCATCTTCAGTGAGCTTTCCCACAGGGCAATGCAATCTATAACCTCTTTCCAGATGTCATCAGCTGCCTGTTGGTCCCTGGAGGAAGAGCTTTTCACACCATCAGGAAGCAGCTGCTCTCCAACATCACCAAGGACTAGTAGACCGAGAGCCTGGGGGAGAAGCTGTGCAGGGGGTAGGCTCAGCCCGAACTGAGCAGCAGTACCAGGACCCAGCCTACTGTGTGTCACGGCTGCCCCTCACAAAGCGAGGCCTCTGCAAGACGCCGGGCACTTCTGAATCCTTGAGAGACAAACTGTCAGATGAGGTTATCTGACAGTCATATGAGTTTAACTGAAGATGGGCTCATCTTCAGTACTTTCTGGTCAGTCATGGGCAAGCTTTGGTGAGGAGCCAAGCCTGAGGGTAAGGCTGTAATAGATAAGTTGAGCAGAAGCTTCAAGCCTGTCACACCAGAGGGTTGGATGCAGTAGAGGAACCTGAGATTGGTCAAGGGGATAGCCAGAAAACCCCACCAGCCAAGAAAAACTCCTCCATCTCTAGGCACCAGCATCTGGCTTCTGCAGCCTCAGGCAATGGCTCTGCCACACCTAAGCCCTGCAGACATCCAAACACCTACTGGCAAGTTAGGAAAAAGAAACCCAGGATTGTCTTCTACAGTGATGAGCCAGTGAGGAAGAACTTTCAGCAGGGATGATGAAAGATGAGACATCAAAGAAAACCACCCCCATCCACTGAGGATCTTCTCACAGGCACAGGTCCTAGGAGGTCAGCTTACCTGTTCCCATCCCTGCTATGCAGGGTATCTTGTGGGGTGACCATGAATTCCGTTCCCCTAGTAAAATACTTGTTTGCCTGTCTCCTTGGATTTTTAATACATAAATCACCTTTATAATGTAAGGCATTTCTCTTAAACCAGCCTAACTGAACTGATTTGAGCTGCTTTCACTAAATATGTGTGTCACTCTCCTTGTTTTCTAATGAATAAATGTTTTGATATACTTTAAGACATTTTTCCTTAAAAAAACAAAGAAATAAGCTAAGTTCTGCAGTGACACACCTCACACACAATCAGTAGGCAGTTTTGTGCACACACCAGGTGTTTATGAATATTGTCTCTGCCATCACAGAAAAAACTCTGACTTTGGCTCTGACACTGAATAGTGACACTAGTTATGTTGTGTGGATACACTGGTGTCGTATATTCCATCTCAAAAAGAAAATCTCTGCACAGCCCGCCGCAGAAGGCTCTGTGACGGGGAGCAGAGGCAAATGGAGGGAACACACGTTTCCTGTTGTCTATTTAGTCTCTGGCCTTATTCTGGGTACTGCTGTATTTAATGAGTACATCAGCCCAAAAAGGCAGATGTTATAATCTCTAACTTACATGAGATTCAGACATGAGATTCTTACAATTTGTAAGAAACAGGGTGGCTCCTGATAATAGGTCTGATCCTGAGCCTACTCTACCATGTCTGTGGCAGACATACAGTGCTATAAGTATATGCGTATAAGATATTACGGGCTTCCCATGACCATCTGAGCTGCCCAGTGTGCTGGGAGAATGAGTGCATCTGCCTACATGGGCCCTTGGTGGGGCCATATGTAAGGTTAGTGCCACATACTGCTGTATTATTGTAATACAGAGAAACAGTGCTTTTTCTTGTTTGATTTTGCTCCCTCATACACACACACACACACACACACACACACACACACACACAAATGTCCCCAAATTGGTTTAAAGTCTCTGATACTTTTATACTCTGCCTGTCTATGCCTGTCTGCTTCTTGCCTGTTTTGCTTAGAAAGGCAACAACTGCCCTGGACAGGTGGCTCAGTTGGTTAGAATGTTGTCCCCATATGCCAAGTTTGATCCCTGGTTCGATCCCCGGTCAAGGCATGTACAAAGAATGGACCAATAAACACATATATAAGTGGTAAAACAAATTGATGTTTTTTCTCTCTCTCTCCCTCTCTCGCCCTTCCTCTCTCTTTCGCTCTCTCTCTCTCCAATCAATTAAAAAAAATAAAAAGGAAGAAAGGCAATAACCTGGGGAAATCTGTGGTGACAAAAACTGATGATCTCTTTATGCCTAAAAAAATGGATTTAAAAAAACTGATTAGGAAACTGCAGAATGTAGTTTGAACTTAAATAACTAATGTAGTTCCTTGGTCAAATTAATTAAAACCTGCTTATCATCTAGACAGGGAATATTATTACAAAGGCTTGGTCATCTTAAACTGTCTCATGGGCATGGCAAGCTCAGCCTCTCCTGAAGATTAAAAAGTAACTGCTGAACTGTGGCACCCCTGCTGTGAGGGTGGCGTTACCTAGAGTCAGCATTATCTGGAGATACTAGGGCAGAGACGAGGACCATTCTAAACAGAAATGAAGAATGACAGTACTAGGAGGTGAGATGGATGGCGACTAAGTTGTGACCGCCAGCCTTTTTCCTTCATGAGAGCTCTGTCCTTTGCAAACCTGGATTCTTGCTATTTGGTATATTGTGGTCACTCCATTTTTGCTTTTTCTTTTTGTCAGGAAAGGAAGCTCTAAAAAAATTCAGAAACATTTATTTTTATGGGAAGTAGAGTTATCAAAAAAGCTTCTTTGTGGGGTAGCATTTTTCTATTGCTAGTCAGAAATCCCCCCTTTCCTTACCATTGGCTTTATTAAAAAAAAAAAATCAAACCAGGGAAAACATTCATTTCATATATATAATTAAGGCTTGCTTGCTACTCTCTGATTATCTGATTGTTGCCTACAAGAAAAAAGTCAAACAATTATCTTGATGGACGCTGCTGTGGGGTAGCAATTATGACAAAGAGCTCCCCTGAGGGGCACGGTCATTAATGATTTTCATCAGAGCTGTGCTTGCTGAAACATTTCCAGTTCTAGTATTCCTGCCCACCTTAACCAGATAGACCTAAAAACAATTACCTGATAACAAGAGGGACATAGCATCAACTGGAAAAGCAAGTTTAACCCTGAAATTAGCAAAATCCAATTTAAGTTAACAATGTAATTACAAACCAAAGGAAAAAGGGTACTCATGCATTGTGGTTGTGCTCTAGTTATTTTAGATGCCAATTTGCTATCTAAAAGTGACAAAAGCTTTCTTTTGTAGAAAATGGTTGTTGGGGGGTGGAGGGTGAGAAGTAAGAAGATGGAAAATGAGTGAAGTTAATATATTAAGCTATTGTTTATTACATCTAAAAGTAAGTTAGATGCTTCAGATCTTGCCATTATAATGTAATGGTACTGGACTAGACTAGTTCATCCACCATAAACAAACATAAAATAAGCCAAAATACACAGAGCAGTTTTCAAACACTGGACAGAAGGTAGGGCAGAAGGGAAACATGGAGTGAGTCCGTGATTTCCCTAGAAGTCCATCTGGAGGCATGCTCTGGACTGTGGCACAGGGAGGGGGAGCTTGGGCTGAGGAACTAGAGATAGGAGTTTGGGGCTGGACGAAGGGAGAATTTGAACAGGAGATAGCTGAGTTGAGAAGGAGCTTTAGAAATCTACAAGGGGTCCCCTTAAGTTTTTGCACAATATGCAGGCAAAAAAGAGTCCAGAGACCTGGCAGGAACAGTTACAGGGGAGCTATGAGAGTGCTGGAAGGCATGGGAATACTAGCCAGCTAGAGTGAAAAGACCTTGATAAACATGCTGGGTATCCAATGAGACCATAAGAAAGTAGTGTATTATGAGAGGGATATTCTAGACCTGCCCAAACAAAGCTTAAAATTAAGCCTCAAAAAATGTAGCTGAATTAATAATAAATTACTAGACAGCCAGAATCAAAACTCAAAAGTCTCTAAAGAAAGACAACAAAATTCAATGCACGACAACATGCATCCACAATGCCCAGCATACAATCAAAAGTTTTCAGATACATAAAGCAGGAAAATATGACTTATAACCAGGGAAGCATTTGATAGAAACAAACTCAGAGATGACAGAGATACTGGATTAGCAGACAAGGCATTTAAAACATCTATTTTATAAACATGTTTAAGGGTTTAAAGAAGGGATGGACCTAACGATTGAATAGATGAGGGTACCACAGTGAAGAAATGGAAATTACAAAACTAACTAAATAATGGAAGTTACTAAATGAACCTATAGCATTACAAAGATCCTATGTTTATGTTAAGTAGTGAAATATTAAATCAGACTGAAATAAGGTAAAGATAATATTCTATAATCCCTAGAGCTACCACTAAAAAAATAAAGCAAAAAGATACAACTAAAAGAGCAATTTAAAAAAACCGATAGAAAAATCAAAATCAATACTAAAAAGTACACAAAAAACTTTAAAGAAGAAGGAATAGAGGAGCAAAATACAGATGTTTAAAAAAGTAAAAGACAAATCTAATCATGACAGCTGAAACTCTTCAGCAGAAAGGCAACGATTGTCAGACTGGAATAAAAAGCAAGACTCAAGTTATACACTGTAAGTATAAAGACAAAGGACAGGTAAAGGATGAAGAAAGATATATGATGAAAGCACTAATCATAAGAAAGCTTGAATGGATATATGAATAGATAATAGACTTTGAGATAAGGAGTATTACTGGAGATTAAAAGGAACATTTCATAATAATAAAATGATTAATATATCAGAAATATACATATAACAATAATAAATGTATGTGCGCCTAATGGTAGATCTTCAAATGTGCCAAGGAATAACTGAACTAAAGGAGACAAACAAATCAACAATCACAGTTGGGGATTTTTAGCACTCTCTTTCAGCAGTTAGTAAGAAAAAAGAATTAGGAGAAGATGGCGACGTGGTAGGAGGGAGCACACGCCGCCTCCCGTTTCAAAAGACAGAAAAACCTAACCATACTAAAGAGGACATTGCAGCTTACATGAAAATGAGAAATCAAAATTGCAGCGGACACGGAAAGACCAGACGGT
>CM052539.1:152263372-152329752 GCA_028533065.1 Trachops cirrhosus
TTTTGAATTCTTATTTCTTCATTCTTTTCTGGTTGTATATATTTTTTCTTCCTTCTGGTTCACTCCATTGATGCGAGACCCATCTTTCATTCCATCACTATTGGCTCCCTGTGCATTTTTCTTCATTTCACTTATTGTAGCCTTCATTTTTTCATCTAATTTGCAATCAAAATCAACCAGTTCTGTCAGCATCCTGATCACCAGTGTTTTGTTTGAACTGTGCATCTGATAGGTTGGCTATCTCTTGGTTGCTTAAAAGGATTGGTTCTGGGGCTTTCATTTGTTCTTCTGTTTCAGCCATCTTTTTGTTTTGGTCTGGTAGCACCTGTTATGTGTGAGGGGCGGAGCCTTAGGTGTTCACCAGGGCGGGGCAACCCAGGCACTGGGTTGTGACACAGTATGTGGGGGTGGGGTCCAAATGGGAACAATGGCGCTTTCTCCACTCTCCATCAGACTTCAGTCCCTTCCGCCATTTCCCCCAAGGAAACTGGACCTTTCTGGTGCTGATTCCCATATGGGTGGGCTTGTGCACCCTGTGGGTCTTTCCAACGACCTCTTCTGTGAGGCTGGGAGTCTCTCCCTGCATCTCAACCCCCACAGGTGTTTTCAATCAGTGCCCCGAGGCTCTATTTCCCAGCCCTGGGATCCTGGGTTGGGCACAGTGCCTTGCTTCGAAATCGCAGCCTTGCTGGGTCTGCCAGTTGCCACCCCACGGCCGGGGTCTGCCAGCCCCTGCTTGCTCACCCAGGGTCCGCCCACTGCTGTCTTACGTGCCCAGTCCCAATGCTCTTTGTGCCTCGACGCCTTTCCACCTGGCTGCTGGACTCCACCCCTCCTACTGGTCTGTATGAACGTGTCTATTTTAACTCCTTGGTTGTCTGACTTCCATACAGTTCAATTTTCTGTCAGTTCTGGTTTTTATTCTGTTTCTAAATTATTGTTGTCCCTATCTTGGTTGTGCAAAGAGGCACAGTACATCTACCTATGCCTCCATCTTGGCCGGAAGTCCTCAGAATTAGATAATTTCTTCCTTCTAAAGATTGCAAAGAAATTTCTATATAATTTCATTTTCTCTTATACATTGCTGTGAAGTTGCCATGGACAGATAGGGACTGCCCCATTTAGTATCATTAAAAAGATAGCCTTACCTGACTTAAAAAAGTGACAACTATGTGGAGTGGGGTCTCTCCTGTAAGGATATGCTGCATCTGGAATAATATCTACCATTACTATGTATTTCACCACAAAAGAGGGAGCAGAAACTTATTCCTGTTGTAATAGAAGAACCGATATCAAGCATGAAAAGAATGCCCCCAGGATATGTGTAGAAAACAACAAAACACAGTCCCGCAGCAATGACTTCTGTCAGACAGAACAGACAGCCCCTCTTGCTCTTCCTCTTCTCTTCATCTCCTTTGGCTTTAACCAAAGATTTCTCACTGTTTCTTGAACCTACTCAATCCTGTGTTCTGATACTAAATGAAAGCAGTGTGAGCTTTCAGGGGTGCACATTAACTGGTTCGGGACCGTGGTCTAGACAGAAGTCTATACTCTGCAGTAAGCATACACCAGCACCCAAGAACACTTGCATTAGAGCACCTCATACTCTGCAAAGCTCTGCTGTTTGGATTCTGTGACCTTTAAAATAGGTGATAATTCAGCACAGGGCAATTAAGAGTGGCCTACTGAGTTGTTTTCATGAAAGACAACAGGCTGTTAGTTAATCTATCATACTAAAGAGACAAAAATCCCTGTCATGCACTATAAAAAGCTTCATCAGGAAACACTGTTAGGGGAGTGGGGGAGGCCTGTTTGTAACTTGATAAATGCTCTAAACTGCAGTATGGTCCAAAATTCCAAGGAGATGGTAGATAGGATGGCATTAATTGTTTTGATACATGAGTTCACATCCATATACTGAGAAGGCAGAGATGGAATAAAGAACAGTCACTGACTCTGATATGGTCTTATATATGGTCCCACTGTGAGAGACTCATATGATCTGATTCTGCTCATGAAGGAGTGTCATATTATGAAGCAGAAAATCACACCCATTACCTCTCAATTGCCATAATAAATAATGCTACCTAGGTCTCTGGTGATGAGCTGTAGGGCTCTGTCCTTGGCTTTGTTTTATACAAACATTTTATCAATGATTTAAATAAAGATAAGAGGCCAATGTTATGAAAAATGTGATTTCCTAGTTATAAATTAAAACAATAAGAAATGCCCTGTACTTGGCTCTTGAAATCAATACTATTTACACAGGATGGGATCAATAGCATGTGCGAATATGTGGATGAAAAAGAGGCCACATACTAAACCTGACAAGCTCAGGGGAAGCTGGAATGGTGGGCCTTACCAACTCAGAGACCTAAAGTAACCACACAGGATGGTCTGAAATGAAAACTTTCTAGCTGAAAGCAGGTCATGGCAGGTAATGATGTCCTGGCTGGTTTCTTCCATGACAAAGATCAAGCTTTACCTTAACTGATCCTGTCTATTGTCTTTTTGCATCTAAGATAGCAGATCTTTGGGATGTCAGGGTAATTTCCTTTTTTACCCCCAGACCCCCCAGGGCACAACCACTGCATCAGACCAAACACCACAAATTCCCTCATTGTTACTGTTATTGTGTTAATTGTTGACTGTTAACTACCCTATACCCACCTTTGTTAAAGAAGTATGTGTCTATTCATTTTACTTTTTATCCAATCCCAGGATAAGTGCAAAGAGAACCGCAAACACATCATAGTAAAAATGCTGCAAGTCAAAGACAAATACAAAAGTTCTGAAGGCAACAAGAGAAAAACAACTATTCACTTACAGGGAAACCCCAAGAAGATTAATAGTTCATTTCTGAGCAGAAACAATAGAGGAAGTAGGATAATATATTCAAAGTGTTCCAAGAAAAAACCTGTCAACCAATAATCCTATATCTAGAAAAGCTATCTTCCAAAAATGAACATAAAATATAAAAACTCTCCTAAATAAATAAAAACTAAGAAAAGTTGTTATTAGCAGATCCACCTTACTAGAAATACTAATGGAAGTCCATCAGTCACTGTTCATAGAATCACTAATGAAACACAAGTGGCTCTAAAAGATAATTAAAATCCACATTTAAAAAAACTGGTAAAGGTAATTATGTAATTATAATACACAGTATAAATGTATATACAGTATATACATTATACATTCTCCCTTCTCATAACTTATTTCAAAAGGCAACTATATGAAATAATATATATATAATGTAATGTTGGCCTATAACATAGGAATGGAATATATGTATAATATATTTGCACAAAGGAGACAGGAGCAAAGCTTTAGTAGGCTAAGGAAATGACTACTGATGGTAAAGTAATAATTGGTAATGGATGGATTATGTATAAGAATACCAAAAAGGAGTTAAGGTGATAGAGCTATGTAGGAGTAACATTTCTATACACAATTGGAATTAAGCTAGTTTAAATGAGAAGCTGAGTCAGAAAGTTAAGATCAATATTGTAAACCCCAGAGCACCACTAAAAAACTCTCAAAAAACACCTAAAAACCTCATCAAAGAAGATATACAGATGGCAAATGAGCACATGAAAAGATACTCAACATCATATGTCATTAGGGAAATGGAAATTAACACAACACCACTATACACCCATTAGAATGGCTACAATACAAAACACAGATAATACCAAATGCTGACAAGGATGTAGAACAACAGGAACTTTCATTCGTTGCTTGTGGAAAAGCAAAATAGTATAGGCACCTCAGAAGACAGTTTGGCAGTGTCTTATAAAACTAAACCTACTCTTACCATAAGACCCAGCAGCAGCACTCCTTGGCATTGACCTGAATGGGCAGAAGACTATGTCCACCTGCACACAGATGTTTATTGCGGCTATAGTGACCATTGCTAAAACTTGGAAGCAACCAAAATACCCTTTAGTGAGTGACTGGATGAACAACATACTGTGGTGCATCCAGACAGTGGAATATTATTCAGCACTAAAAACAAATGATATTAAGACAGAAGAAGACATGAAGGAAAGTTAAATCGATACTAAGTAAGAGAAGTCAATCTGCAGAGGCTATTTATACTTTCCAGCTACATGACATTTTTAGAAAAGGCAAAACTATGGAGACAGCAGAAAGATTAGCAGCTGCCGCAAGTTTGGCAGGAGGGAGGGAATGATTAAGAGGTAGAAGGAGTATGGGATTTTGGGAGTAGGGAAACCATTCTATAAATGCTAGATACATTTCATTATACATTTGTCAGAACCTACAGAATGGATAACACAAAGAATAAACTGTAACATAAACTATGGACTCTAGTTAATAATCATGTACTGATGTTGGCTCATCAGTCATGATAAATGCACCCTAGCAATGCAAGATGTTAATAACGGGGAAACTGCCGAGGGCCAGGGTGTGGGGGGAGTATGAGGGAACTCTGTACTTTCTACTTAATTCTTCTGCAGATCTAAAACTGCTCTAAAAAATTAAAGTATTAATTTTTAAAAATTATTACATAAATCAAAATGCTACATTGGAAAATATTCACTTAATGCAAAAGAAATGGATGAGGAGTAGATTTGCACACTGGATAAGAACTCTAAGATCCTCTGGAATCCTAAGCTAGTCCTGCTGTTCAGAACAGAAGATATCAGTGAGAAGAGGGAGTGCCATAAACAAATGGTCACCACAGTTCCTTTTAGTAACTGTAACTGACATTCTCTTCCTCTACTTGGGGACTAAGTAGAGGTTTCAGAATAAGCAGGCTTCAGAATAAGCAGGTTTCACAAAAGCCCGGTTCATGGACTTCAGGTCATATCATGCAGAGGCGTAAGAACAGAACACGGCAGCAGCAGTCAGAGCCATGAGCCCGCTAAACTTTGTCCGAGCCCTGAGCTCCTGGAAAGCAGCTGCAATAAGAAAATCCCCTGTTCTGGGAAACAGCTTATTGCAAAGAACTACTCTACTCCTCCCCATAGACTGAGAAGATTCCTGTTGCCATGGTATTTACAGCTCTGACATCCAGACACAGGCCAACCAAATTCCTATTCTTTGACTCGTAAAAGATTAGCTGAACTGCTTGTCCTCAATGATTGGAACCAAATGCTTGTTAACTGCTGATCAAACTTAAGTGAAGCTTCTGTTCTTCCCCCAAGCCTTTGACCCACCCTCAGCCCGAGACAGCATATAACCCCCTCCTAGAAGGCACCTTCTGAGAACTGGCTGCCTTCTGGGAACGACATCACCAGATCAATTGTCCAGTTCTTTCACCTGCCCCCAGTTCTGTTTCTTCCTAGCCTTGTTTCTGCAGCCCTACGAAAGAAGTTTCCTGTCTACTTGGTCTTGGACACCCTTGCAAATCTTACAGTCAAAGCATTCTCCCAATGGCAAAAGTCCTTCCCCCACTCCCAAAATAATTAAAAAAAAAATAAGGTCTCTTCTTACCTAAGTTGAAATTTGTTTGTCTTTTATAGACAACATACTCTATTAATTAAGGCTGATGTATGGGTCTAGCTAAAATCATTCTGCACACCAATGAGTTTAATACAACTGCAGACTCATAAGGTATTTTTTACTCATAAAATCTTAACACTCCAAGGGATTTACAAATTAACCAACCCAACATTTCAGCCATGGCAGGGAAGTCTCTGCAGCAGTTCTGAGGGTTCCATCCTGCCACCGATCAAACACTGCTGGTAATAGGTAATGCACCGTATCACACAGGTGACCCATTCCACTATTTGAAAACTCCCATACTGAGCTGACATCATCTACAGAGCAGCCACCCACAGGTACCAGTTCTTTCCTCTAAACTACAAAGAATGCCTATGCCTCCTTCCAGATCAGCGACCTCCAGATGTCTGAAGGCAACCACACCCCAGCTTCTCCACATCAGCACAAAAAGGCACCTAGCCTTCGAAGATCGTTCATCCTGCCTATGCAAAAATGAAGACCGAATCATGTCCTCTGTTCCTTTTGTTTGATTTGTAGAGACATGAAAGTCCCACGTCACACTTGGATATATATTACAAAGATAAACAGTGTAAGAAAAAGGCAGCGCACACCCAAGCAGGGGCCATCACTTGCACCTTTGCAGAAGAGAGTCAAAAGTGAGACATAAAAAAGGCAAATGAATCTTTATTGAAGCCACTGTCAGAAGACAGCTACAAAATGCTCCACCTATCTCGGTGCTTTCTCCTTTTCATGTTTCCCCTGACTTTTGTGAAACTATCAGCCAGCTATTCCTTGGGGCCAGTCAGCTGAGACACTGCTGTCAGCTTTTCCTGTTGTTATGGAAACAGTGCCTCTGTGAGGCTTTTCCCATTAAAAATAAAAATTAAAAAACAAAACCAAACCCCACTGTCATTCAACAAAAATTATGAGCAAGTACAGTCGTCTACATTCCTGACATGAGTGGCAGGACCAGAAACTGACTATAAAAATTTTACCTCAACAAAACACTTGGACAAAAAAAATCAGCTCCAAATTGTTAAAGTATACTTGAATACTTGAGAAACTGATAACCAATTTCTGGGAGGTACAGCTATTAAATTCTCCAGTTTAGTCACCAGTAACTTATAAATATATAGACAATAAGAACTATATTCACCGACCTTTCTCCTTCTAAGGCCTGGCACCTTTAAGGCTTGTTGAATATTACTGAATTTACCCAAGTACTGTTAGAAATACGTCCTAGTGTGCCATTCCCAGTACCTTGTCCCCAACTGATAGAAGTCACTCTGAGGACATCATCTGTGGGTTCCACCAGCCTGAGGACACTTTTCAGCCAGAGCCCCTGGCCCTCAGGCTTCTGTAAACACACTAGCAAAGAAGAGGATGGCTTAGAGTGTAAGCATGCTTTTGTGACTGAGATAGAAGACAAAACTACTTTCCCTGGTTAGTGTGCATGTAACAATTCCCATTTTGCTACACAAACTCCTGGTGGGTGTTTCATCAGTAGTTGAGAGGAGATGCCTTGTGGCCAAGGGGTTTTTGATGCTACCTTCAACTACCTCTTATAACTCCTGAAATCCACCTCAAACACTGTTGACACCTCCAGTTTGGATCTACTCTAAGGGGTTTATTGCAATGGACTTTTATGGCAATTGTTATCTCAGGGAAATGCTTCTTGATCTTTAGATTTCTGGCTATCCATGATCCAAAACTGAAAAAGTCCCTGGGAAACGTGTATCTTCCAACTTTATTGAAGTTACTGGTCAGAGCCCATTAAGAAGAAATTTTACATAAGTTAAATATTATATGCAAATTTTATGATACATATGACAAATATTTCTACTCCAAAGCTTTGTAAAAGAATATCTAAACTGCAAAATGCTTGTGTCGCAAAAAGATGTTTTGCATACATGCTCGCAGAATCTGCCAGACTCTGACAGGCGGCAGCAAAGCGGAAGAGCAATGCCTACACCAGACACCGGTCCCAGGAGCTAAGCAGAGCTCTACAGAGCACGGCTTCTGTTTCCTCTGCACTTGAATCCAGCCCCTGGCTGGGCCAATAATGACGGCAGAGTCACTAAACACTTTTTTCAGTTTCTGGCCAACAGAGAATTTTTGGCTCAAATCAAGACACTACTGCTCCTTTGTGTTTCTTACACATGTCACTTTGGCAGTCACTCCGTTCAACAGACACTGCTGGCACTTCCATCTGTCAATACGGCTCTGGGAAGAGAGACTGCAGCTCCAGGATGACAACCTGAATTTATATGCAGATGTTCATATATATGCACACACAAACTCAAACCCACAAAAATACACACCCAACTAGGGAAACAGCAATTAGGGGCTAAGCTTCACATTAATTTCACTCAGAGTATTGCTGATGATGAGCTCAAACAGTAAGGAACTGACAGACCGTACTGGGAATACAAGCCTGAGACAGCAGTGATATTTCATTTGCTCATTCTCCATCAGGCCAGAAACTTCTTTTTTCCCCTCACTTCCCATAAACAACATGAAATCCCGTAGAATCTCCTTCATATCTCTCTCATCCACTCAACAACTACTGAGTGACCACTTGGTTCTACACAGAGGACTACAACAGGAAAGAAGACCATGAGGCGTACAGTCTAACAGGGGAGGCATGTAAGTTAGAGGAAGGTAAATGTGTTGGCAGGAATTAGTTCAGGGTGCTGCAACAGCTTGAAAAAAGAAAGACACCAAACTCAGACTTAGAGTGCCAGAAAGGATTTTGAGGAAAAACATAACTAAGACTTGAATTTATTATCTCATCCCTTCATTCCCTTGCATAAGCTTAGGGCTTTTTTTCTTACTTGGACAACTGTCCTTGTTCTTCTAATTTGTCTTTTTGCCTCTATCCTCACCCTTGACAGAAACCCTTAATCTCACAATAAAGAGCAAACATCACAGACTGGGGCTCTTTGTGATCGGGGCTCCCATTTATTTCACCAGGTTTTTGCACACTCTGACATTTAAGACATACAGAACCACCCCCATTTCCTGAAGGGTGCTGCACTCACCCATATCTGCCGCGAGGACCACCTCTCTTGGGTTTTGAGGCTACGCTGAGCTTTACCTCCCCTGGGAAGCCTTCCCTAAACTTTTAGTCTTGGCGAGGCACCTGTTGTAATGTAGATTTTAAAGATATTCTAGACACCATAAACAGTGTGATATTAAGTATATGCTACTTAGTTTAGGCTTCAATTCAGGGGTGATCAGTGGCCTTAACCAAGAACCCATATTTCAGAGACTGCCAGCTACTGTGAGCTCCAAAGGCAGCTATTAAAAGCCCTTCAGCTGTTCATATATCGAGCAACACCTAAGACTGCTCATTAGCTCAAAAATAAGAGTTTTTCTACTGGTAAAATTAATGGCTTGTTAATCAGAATGGTAAATATTAGAAGTGGACCTCATTGCTAAAATAAAAGGTATTCAAGATATATAGATGGGATAAAATAATTTGGAAATAACCCCCACTCTTGCTTGGAGAAGGAATGCCTATACCTGATCACTTAGGAATGCTACCTGGGGCCACCCGTGTCCAGTCATTGGCTTAGGCAGTTCCTGTTTGTCTGATGAGGATTACAAGAGTGACTGAATCCTGCTTCTCTGACATTGCTACATCTCTGATAGTCAGACATGGAAGATGACAGACAGCTGGGGCATCAGAATGTTTAAAAGACAGACTGCATGAAACTACTTCTAAGTGAATAGGTATTTAATAAACATCTGTAAGTATGGTAGAGTCTTCTTTCATTATACTCCAGTGACAAGGTTGTAAGGGGCAGCTAACCATTCCTTAAACTTCTTCATTAGGCTCTAGCATAAAGCCTGTAAGTGTGGTACTAAATTAGCTCAGTCATTTCAAAGCAGGGCCTCTCCCCTCTGCTGCTGCAGCACCTGTGCATCTGCCATGGCACATGTCAAGTTGTAGGGAATCGTCAGGGTGTCTGTCTCCCAATTGTACTGAGGTCCGTGAGAACAAGGATTGTACTCTTCACCTCTGCAGTCCATTTCTGAGCTTAGTGTCTGTTTACAGAAATACTTGCTGAATGAAAATAGTATATAAATAGCATAATAAAGTGAAAGGGTATCTGAGTAGGAGCTAGGAAATGTGTTTTAATACTAGTTCCAATGACAGCTGAGTATTCAATATGCATTAACAATTTACTGAGTACTTAATATGTGTCCAGCACCATATTAGGCATGTAAATAGTACCTCACTCAATCTTCGGGACAATTCAGAGAGGGAGCACCATCATTTTACAGAGGAGGAAAAGGAGAGTCCAATTTTTTCAAGATTATTCAGATAAATAAGTAGAAAAGTCAATCTTTGAACCCAAGTCTGGTTGAATCCAAAGCACATGTTTTTAACCTCTACTTCAGAAGTGTGTCCCACAGGCTAACATTTGAGGGCTTAGGCAAAAATTCCCTCTGGATTCCAATATCCTCATTTACTTACTAAATTACTAAATTACTAAAGCCCTTTCTAGCTCCTTCTGTTACCACCTCAGCCCCTGCCCTGTCTTGAGAAGAGTGAAAGAGATTTTCAGGGACAGATTTTCATAGAGTTTTCAGACAACATTTTGTTCTCACTTTTTTTTTCTCTTTCGAAAATGTCTCAGGGGATTCTGAAGGCAGAGAAAAGGGACCCACTTTTGGCACACTGCTCTGAAGCTAGAACCCGCTGTTAGCCAATAGAGCCAGCAAGTTCTTTTTGTTCTAAAACCTTTGATAACATGGATGCTGACTGAAATTGTGAGGGAGAAAAAAGCAAGGAAAGAAAACCTATAACCAGGGACACTTAAACTACCAGAGAAATAAAAATGGTAAACAAGCAAACAAACAAAAACACATAGCATTCTGACTGGTGTGGCTCAGTGGGTTGGGTGTCGTCTTGCAAACTGAAAGCTCTCAGGTTCAATTTCTGGTCAGGGCACATGCCTGGGTTGCAGGCCAGGTCTTCGGTTGGGGGTGTACAAGAGGCAACTGATTGATATTTCTCTTGTACATGGATGTTTCTCTCCCTCTCTTTCTCCTTTCCTTCCCCTCTCTCTGAAAGTAAATAAATACAATCTTGAAAAAAAAGAAAACAGCAAAAATGTCATTCTGTTTACCACCTTTCAACTGTATTGTTGCAGCTGATAAAGGAAAGGATTTCAGTGGTTCTCTGGACATCACCTGTATAGCTTGGTTGAAAGACTCAGCCCTTATCTGTGCCAAAAGTTTATAGTCAGGGATTGACATGGCATGGATAGTTCTATCCCACAAGTACTTATTAAGGACTTTATGTGGCATGTGCTGAAATGTTAGTTTCGGATCAGCTTTCTTTAGGCACAGCTATCTACATAGCCGTCCTCCTTAGAACAGATTCATTTGCTACCACTCACTGATACCAGGCTGCACACCTGCTAGAGAGGATGAGAATTCCAGGGAAAAAAAAGTAAGTCCCTGGTTGCCAGGAGACTGATGCTAGGCCCAACCCCCAACGTGGCTTCTCAGGAAGAGGCAAGGAGTCCTGGTGATATGTCATTAAGGCAACCAATCAGAAAGAACCTTTGATGGCATTAAGATGATTAAAAATCACAGACATTTTGAAAAAACTGTTCAACAGAGGATAATAAACACACAGAAGGAAGCTGTTTTTTGCTTTTAAAACTTACTTTCTTAACAGCAGGATCCCCTTTGGATGGATGGCAGGATGGGGACACTTTTACCTGGAAAAAAAGGCAAACATTTTAATATCCTCTTACTTATAGTCTAGTTTTATCTGACCCATACTCAAAATAATTCAACTAGAATTGGTGTAACTGAGATAAAACAGATATTTTCAGAGTAACAATGAAAAGATTTTTTTAAGTCCCTTTGAAATATGATTAGGGTAAGAAAAGTGGAACAGATGGTCCAGATTGGTTTTAACCAAATGGTGAGGAACCAGATAGATAAAGATTTTCGTTGAAAATATTAATCAACTGATATAACACACAATAGTCAGCATTTCTTGTGGAGGCCAAAGCCAAGCACCCTTTGTGATGTAACAGCCCTTTAAAGCAAAACATGCATAAAAGAATTTGATAATAATAGTGAAGGATTTAGATAAAGTATCAGCCAACCATAATAAAAGGATGCTCAGCCCCAGGAAGAAAAGACTCATGGTACAGAAAAACCTTCAAATATTTGAAGGGTGAAAAGAGATTGTTATATTAGGTAAAAGAACAAGATGCAACTACATGCTGCCTGAAAGAAAAAAACTTTAAATGCAAAAGCACATAGGTTAAAAGCAAAAAGACTGAAAAGATATACCATAACAGCACTAGATTTCAGAGCAAAGATTATTACCAGGAATAAATATTTCATAATAATAAAGGGGTCAAGTCATCAGGAGGAAATAACAATTCTAAACATCTATGCATCTAATAGCTTAAAAGTACATAATACAAAAACTAATGGAACAGCAAGGACAAATAGGTTTTATAATCAGAGATTACCATACTCCCTCTCAATAAATAAGAAAACAAGTAGGCAGACAATCAGAAAGCATAAACCCAATTAATAAATGGGCAAAGGACCCAAACAGACATTTTCCAAAGATATACCAAGGGCCAACAGCTACACAAAAAGATGCTCAATCAAGGAAATGCAAATCCAGTCCACAATGAGATACTGCCTCATGCCCATTAGGGTGGTTTTTTATAAAACAGACAAGAGATAACAAATGTTGGCAAGGATGTGGAGAAAAGGAAGTGTGTTGGGAAGAGGGATATATCAGTGGGAATGTAAACTTAGGTACTGCCTTATACAAACAATACGGTGGTTCCTCCAAAAATTAAAAATTAAACTACTATATGATCCAGCAATTCCACTCCTGGGTATATATCTAAAAGAACAGAAATCAGTATCTTGAAGAGATATCAGAATACCCTGTTCAGTCAAGTGTGCAAACAACCTAAATGTTCACAATAGCCAAGATATGCAAACAGCCTGTGTTCACCAATGGATGAATAGAAAAGGTATGATATACATATACACAATGGAATATTATCAGCCAAAAAAAGAAAGGAGTCCTACTATTTGCGACAACATGGATGGATCTTGAATGCTAAGTGAGATAAATCAGACATAGAAGGACAAATATATGATATCACTTATATGTTGAATCTAGAAAAGCTGAACTCATAAAAATAGAGAGTAGAATGATGGTTACCAGAGGCTGGGAGGTAGGGGAATTGGGGCGATATTGCGTAAGGATACAAACTTGCAATTAATAATGAATATGTTTGAGAGATCTAAGGCAAAACATAGTGACTGTAGTCAACAGTCTGTATTATAAACTTCAAAGTTGTTAGGAAACTAGATTTTAACTGTTTACAAAAAAAATAATTATGTGACATGATGGTATTAGCTAATGCAACTTCAGTAATCCTTTTGAAATATATAAATGTATCAAACCAACATGTGGTACACCTAAAGCTACAAAATTATGTCAATTATATCTCAATTAAAAATAAAAAAAGAGATATAGAAGACTTAACTACCTTGATCAGATGGACATTTAAGAGAACACCCCCCCCAACAAAAGGAGAATACATATTCTTTTTAGGTACACATGCACCATTAACCAACTTAGATCATTTTCTGGCAATAAAACAATTCTCAATAATTAAAAGACTTTTCAAGTCATACAAAGACTGTTCTCTGATCAAAACAGAAATACATTAGATCAACAACAGAAAGATCTCTGGAAAAATTCCCCAATATTTAGGAATTAAATATATCATACTTCCAAATAACCCATGGATCAAAGAAGAAATCAAAAGAAAATTAGACCCTAGAAACACACAACCTACCAAGAATGAATCATGGAGAAACAAGATCTGAACAGGCCAATAATTAGTAAGGAAACTGAATCAGTAATCAAAAACCTCCCAGCAAAGAAAATTCCAGGACCAGATAGTTTCATTGGTGAATTCTACCAAACATTTAAAGAATTAATGTCCGTCCTCCAATTCC
The DNA here is from genome assembly GCA_028533065.1 of Trachops cirrhosus. Classification (NCBI taxonomy): domain Eukaryota; kingdom Metazoa; phylum Chordata; class Mammalia; order Chiroptera; family Phyllostomidae; genus Trachops; species Trachops cirrhosus. The sequence continues at coordinate 152,276,873 of CM052539.1, forward strand.
TCTAAAAAACTGAAGAGGAGGGAACACTAGCAAACTGTGTTAGGAGATCAGCATTACTCTGATATCAAAGCTGGACAGGACATTGCAAGAAAAGAAAACTATCGGTCAAATTCCCTAATGAACATAGATGCAAAAGTCCTCAACAAATTACTGGCAAACTAAATTCAATAGCACATTAAAAAGATCATACATCATGATTGAGTGGGATTCATCCTTAGGAGGTAAAGGAAGGCTCAACATACACAAATCAATAAATGTGATACACCACATTAAGAGAATTAAGGAAAAAATCCACATGATCATCTCAAATGATGCAGAAAAATCATTTGGCAAAATTTAACACCATTTCATGATAAAAACACTCTGCAAACTAGGACTTGAAGGAAACTACCTCAACATAATAAAGGATACACACACACACACACACACACACACACACACACACACAACTAATACCATACTCAATGGTATAAGACTGAAAGCTTTTCCTCTAAGATAAGAAGATGTGCCCCCTCTATTTAACACAATATTGGAAGTCCTAGCCAGAGCAATTAGGCAAGAAGAATAAAAGATAAATTGAAAAGGAAAAAAGTAAAACTGCCTCTATTTGCAGATAGCATGATCTTATATGTAGAAAACTCTAAATTTAGATTCCAAAAAATAACCTGTTAGAACTAATAAATTAAATAAAGTAGCAGGATACAAAATCAACACCCAAACATGAGTTTGTGTTCCTATACACTAACAATGAACAATCTGAAAAGGAAATTAAGAAAACAATTTACCATACCATCAAAAAGAATAAAATACTTAGAAATAAACTTATCCATGGAGGTTTTGACTTATACTCTGAAAACTACAAAATATTGCTAAAAGAAATTAAAGAAGACAAAAATAAATAGAAAAACACCCCTGTCCATGTTTTGGAAGACTTAATATTATTAAGATGTCCATACTACCACCCAAAGCGATCAATAGGTTTCAGTACAATCCCTATCAAAATCCCAATGGCATTTGTTTGCATAAATAAAAAAATCCATTCTAAAATTTGTATGGAAATAATCTTGAAAAAGAACAAAGTTGGGGGTCTCACACTTCCTGATCTCTAAACTTATTACAAAGCTACAGTAATCAAAACAGTGCGCTGTTGGTGTAAAGACAGACATATAAACCAAATGGAATAGAATAGAGAGACTAACAAACTGAATTCAACAGCTCATTAAAAGGGTCATACATCATGATCAAGTGGGATTCATCACATACGTGGTTAAATAATTTTCAACAAGGGTACCATTTAATGGGGGAAAGGACAGTCTTTTTAAGCAAAACTGAAGATCCACATGTGAAAAAATGAAGCTGGACCCTTACCTAATACCACATACAAAAAACTAACCCAAAATGGATCAAAGGCATAAATGCAAGAACTGAAGCTATAAAACTCTTAGAAGAAAACAAAGGAAAAAAATTTCATGATGTTGGATTTAGCATGATTTCTTGGATATGACACTAATTTTCATCAAAATTAAAAACTTATGTGTACCAAAGGGCATTATATAGAGTAAAAAGGCAACTCACAGAATGGAAAAAATATTTGCAAATGATGTAACTGATAAGGAATTAATATCTAGAATATATAGAGAACTTCTAAAACTCAAAAACAAAACAATCCAATTAAAAAATCAGCAAAGGACTTGAACAGACACTTCTTCAAAGAAAATATATGGATGGCCAATAAAAACATGAAAAGATGTTTTATATCATTAGTTATTCATGAAATGCAAATTAAAACCATAACGAGATACCACTACACACCTGTTAGAATAGCCGAACCTAAAAAGACTGACTGTGAAGGACATGGAGGATTGCAACCATCGTATACTCTGGTAGGAGGGTAAAATGGCACTACCATTTTGGAGAACAGTTTGGTAGTTTCTTAAAATAATAAACATAATTTTTCATATGAGTCAGCCATTCCATTCCTTTACCCAGAGAAATGAAAGTATACTCCATAAGAAGATTTGCACACAAATCTTTGTAACAGCTTTATCTGTAATAGCCAGAGACTAGAAAAGTCCAAATGTCTATCGACAGGTAAAATAATAAATTACGGTGTACCCATAAAACGAAGCATTACTCAGCAATAAAAAGGAATGGACACTTAATACAACAGTGTCAGTGAATCTCAAATAATTATGCTAAACGAAAGAAGTCAGATCAAATATACCTCAATAAAGCACTTAAAGAAATTTGTTGAATACAGCTAAAGTAGTGTTTAGAAAGAAACATAGCTTTTTATGCTATACTGGAAAACAAGAAATGTTTAAAATACAGGACTTAAGTTTCCAATTTAAGAAGCTAGAAAAAGATCACAGTAAAACCAAACTAAGTAAAAGGAAGGAAAAAATAAGCAGAAATAAAACAAAAGAAATAGAGAAAATTAACAAGGTTGCCAGAGTTGGTTCTTTGGAAATACTGCTATTTCGATTGATGAAGAAAAGGAGAACATGGTTACCAATACCAGCAATGAAAGAATATATCACTACATATAACATTACTTACAGACACTTAAAAGACAACAAGGCCCTATTATGAACAATTTTATGCCAATAAATTTGGCAAATTAAAAGGACATATTCCTTGAAAAACAACTTAAAAAATGGATTTAAACTGAAACAGAAAATATAAATAGCCCTATATTTATTAAAGAAATTAAATCTGTTATCAAATCTGCTCACAAAGAAAACTCCAAGTTCAAATGATTTCAACAGTGAATTCTAGTAAATATTAAGTACACAGAGACTAATACATGAAATCAGAATATCAATTTATTAATTTCAAGAAAAAATGAAATTATTATTAGAAGTAGTTTGGTACTAAATACTGCCTGTCTAGGATGATGAAAAAGAGGTATACGCATTGGAAAAGCAACTGGACTCAAGTTTTTAAGCCCTTCCCATTCTAACAGTCAAATTTTAAGAGCCCACAGTGTAGATGATGAAGACATTTCCTACCACTGTGGCATCAAGCTATTCAGGTAGGACCATGCTGCAGACTTTTTTTGCCTTTCCCCTCTGACTTTCAGAATAACTTTAAAAAACATACCTCAGCTCAGGGATTGAAACTGCTGGCTGTCCAGACTGTCCCTTCAGATTTAGCAGGTCTGCAAAAATTAGACTTGGCAGTCTTTGCTCTAACATACCATGACATTAATACTCTGGAATTTACTCCAGATGTATGATGTAGCTTGCTAAACATGATCCAATTTTAACTCCTGGTATGCTCTTTTTGAAAAAGGAGAAAATAGATTTTCAAAGCAAAGTAGATATTTAAGCTTAAAAAAACTCTCATGAAAGAATCCGCAGACTTTTTAAAAACAAGCCAAGCACTGGATGTGGTGCTGGACAGTTTATCTGAGAAAGCTGTTCTCTGGAGATTAGGCCAGAGTGTTTGAAGTGGCAGGAGAAATGGTTCAGTATTGCTCATGAAAGGTCTTATTTTTCATTTAACAGGATTCTTCTGGAAAAGCCTCAGGCAATGCAGCTTAAAAGAGACACTTTAAATCCAGGTGTGTAGACCCTAGACCTGGGTAGATGGTTGATGTATTAAGCTATGGCCTTAATAATAAGTCTGAACTTTGGTAATCTTTGATAATAAAATGATTGCTGTCTTACAGAAGCAATCTGAACTGAAGTTTAATAGCAATAGAAAAACTGGCTTACAAAAACACAAGACAAGCCTTGGTTTTTTTGATTACAAAAGGAATACATGTTCACTAATGGAAATTTAGAAAATACAAAAGAGCAAAACAAAATAAATAAAAATCACAATGCAATTACATTAGCAATAACTACTATTAACATTTGGAACCATATCATTTTGTTATATTTTCATGTTACATGTTGAGAATGTTCATTTTACCATATCAATAATCCTCAATAACATGATTTTTCACTGCTAATAGGAGCCCATTCGTTGTATAGATATATTATAATTAATCTAATCAACTATTAGGAGGCTATTGAAACATTTAGCTTGTTTTCAAATTTTTTTATTATTAAAAATGCTGTCATAAACATCCCTGTATGTAACATTGGGCATACATTCTTCATGTACTATTTCCATTGCAGATTCTTAGAGATCCCTGCTTCTAAAGGTGTAGACACTTAAAAATACATACCACCAATTTTTCTCCTGATAAATAAAATGGATCTACAAACCTTTTTCCTATAATTCTGAAATCTAAAATGCTCAACAATCAAAAGGATTTCTTTTCAAACACTTTTGGCACCAAAAGTCGTCTACCTGACAGCAACACCTGACCAGAACTGAAGTGAGGCTCTTTATGGTCTTTGTTTATCCAACATAAGCATTTGATTATGGGATGCTACACTAGACCCCACTGGGAACGTTATATAATATACAATATATGTCCCACATTACCCTTCTTTTAGCACTTCAAAGATGCCATTTTATTGACCTCTGGCTTCCCCCATTTTATTAAAATGAGAAGTCATCTATCATTACTATTATTGTCTATCTTTGGCTGCTTTAAGATTTCCTCTTTATCTTTGGTTTTAGCAGTTTGACTTACTATGGTGTATCTGAGTGTGATTTTCTTTGTATTTATTCTGTCAGTGATTTGCTGAGCTTTTTGGACATATGGGTTGACTTTTTTTCACCAAATGTGGGAAAATTCCAGTCATTATTAGGTCACCCCATTGCCACTTCTCTCTCTCCTCACTTCTGGAGCTCCAATAACATATATGCTAGAATTCTTGGTATTGTGTCAGTCAGGATTATTTCTATTGAACTGTCTTCAAATTTACTGATAACAGTTGTGTCAGTGTTAAAAATGCTGTTAATATCTAATAAACTTTTCATTTTATGTTTTTAATTCTGGAATTAACACTTTTATTTTATAGTTTCCATTTATCTGCTGAGATTTCCCCATGTGTTTATTCATTCTGCTGATCTTTTCCTCTAAATCCTTTAGCATATTTCTAATTTCTATTTTAAAGCACCTGAATGCCAATTCCAACATGTGGCTCATCCACAGATCTGCTTCTACTGATACTTCTCTTGATTTTGAGTTATATTTTCCTCCTTCTTACTATTGATCCTATGATAGTGTGAGCTTGGCTTTGTTAGACTGAATTTATTTTGATTTTGCCTTTAGTCTTTGGGCAGCCCTCAGTCCTAAAGCACAGTCCTTCTGCAGTTTCAGTGCAAGATGTCAGGTGTTTTACCAATTCCCCTATTTGGCAAGACTTGCACTCAAAACAACTATGCAGCTGCTGAAATGAAATCTCTGCTCTTGAGTTCTTCTGATGCTACCTCTTGCCTGATTTCTAGGGGCATTACTGTGTATGAACAATTTTGAAACCTATAAAAATATTTGGAGCTCCCTCTGTCCTGGCATCCTGCTTTCTGAGATTTCCCCCCTCAACCTGCAGCTGCTTTGGTATTGAGCTCTGACTATTGTTTCTTCATCTCAGTTAGAATGCTTCTTTCTGTTTAAGCTCTTTTGCCCCAGTAGTACTCCAAGGCAAACTGAGAAGTTGCCCTAAGGGAAAAGCTGGTTAAATGTTGACCCCCTCTAGTTTGCTTGCCTTCTTTGAGGTTTGTGTACTCTAAACAATGTTTTTTTTAAAAAATGTATTTTGTCTAGACCAGCGGTCCCCAACCCTTTTTGGCACCTTGAACTGGTTTCATGGAAGATGGGGGTGAAAGGGGGGTAACACAGGACCCAGAGGTTGGGGACCACTGGCCTAGAGCTTACCATTGCTATTGATGGAAAGGCTATCCAGTACAGGCTACCCAGTCATTACTGAAATTCAAACTCTGTATTACATTTCTTCAAGTTTTTTTTGTATTATTCTTGCTATTTCTTTTAGAATTCCAATTAACACATATTTTGCTACCTGAAGTTGTTTCATAGTTCACTGATGCTTTATCCATTTATTTTCAGTCTTTTTTTCTGTGTTTGATTTTGGATAGTTTCTGTTGCCATATAGTCAAGTTCACTAATCATTTCTTCTCTAATGTCTATTGTGCTGTTAATCCCATCTACAGTGTTCTTCATCCCAGACATTGCAGTTTTAATCTCTAGATGTTCTACTTGGTCTTTATAACTTCTGTATCTGTAATTAACATGTTAAATCTTTCCTCCAGCTTCGAGAACATATGGAGTACAGTGATAATAACTTTTTTAAAACAGGGAATGGTTTGCAACTTTATTTTACTTTTTTAAGATGTATTTATTTTTAGAGAGGGGGGAGGGAAGGAAGAAGGAAAGAAACATCAATGTATGGTTGCCTCTAGCGCACCCCCAACTAAGGACCTGGCCCGCAACCCAGGCATGTGGCCTGACTAGAATCAAACTGGTGACCCTTTGGTTCACAAGCTGGCACTCAATCAACTGAGCCACACCAGCCAGGGCATATAATAACTATTTGAATGTTCTTCTCAACTAATTTTATCATCTATGCTATTTCTTGGTCTGTTTCAACCAACTGATTTTTTAAAAAGACTATTTTTTAGAGTAGTTTTAGGAAGTACAGAGATATTATATACATCCTCTGCTGCCACATATGTGCAGCTTCCCTCATTATCAATATCTCCCTCCAGAGTGGTACATTTGTTACAACTGATGACATATTACTCTGATGCATCATTATCACCCACAGCCCACAGTTTCCATTAGAGTTCACTCTTGGCATTACATTCCATGGTTCTGGACAAATGTATAATGACATATATCCACTATCACAGCATCATACAGAGAATTTGTACTGCCCTAAAAAGCCTCTGTGTTTCATTTATTCATCATTCTCTTCCTCCCCAACCTGCAGCCAGCAACCACTGATCATTTTACTGGCTCCACACTTTTGCCTTTCCCAGAATGTCATACAGAGGATTTTTCTCTCCTTTTTATGACTTGCATTTTCCTGCTTTCTTGCATGCCTTATAACTTTTTATCAAACGTCAGACATAGTGATTTTTACTTTGTTGGGTCAAATATATTTCCAATCCTTAACACATTCTTGAACTTTGTTCTGGGATGTGGTTAAAATCCTTGGAAATGTGATCTTTTCAGGTTTTGCTTTTAAGCTTTGGGAGGTGGGATAAGAATACCAGTTAGTCTAGGGTTAACTTTTGCCCTAATACTGAGGTCAAGACCTTACTTAGTACTCTCAATGCTGCCCTGTGAATTTTGAAGCTTTCCAGGATGGTATTTTTCCTCACTCTGTGTGAATCTGGGGCACTGCAACTATTGATGTTTTTGGGTACTTCTTTTTCTGTCCTTAAACAGTTTCCTCACATACGTGAATGGGTTAAAATGCAAGTGTATCATCAACGCTGCCTTCTGCACACCTCTGGAGCATTCTCTGTGTGTGGCTCTCTCCTGTCCAGTGAATTCTAGCCACCTTGCCCTCCCTGGATTCCCAGCTCTGTCTCCTCTACTCAGGGAGCCTGATGAGTTCTGCCTCAGTTCCCCTCCTTGCACTATGGCTTGGAAACTTTCTCCCAGCAGTAGTTTGGGGTTACTTCCAGGTTCACATAATTTGTTTCTTGTTTCTCACGAGTCACTCTCCTTCACTGTTTGAGGTCCAATGTCTTGAGAACCATTGTTTTATATAATTTGTCCACTTTTCCTCACCAAGAAACTTCAAATGCATCCTCTCAGAAATGGAAGCCCCTGTAATATTATTTTTAAAAAAATAAAAAAAATTCTGAGTTCTAAAACATATCTGGCCATAGGATTTGTATAAGGGATGGTGAACTTCACAAACATATATTCCCATTAGTAATGCATTAAAGTTTCTGTACCCTCATATCCTTATCAATATAAATGCATATGTATTCTTAATATATGATAGTTTAATATGTATTTTTTAAACTTGCCAGTTATTTAATAAGCAAAAAATGGCACCATATTGCTGTTTTAACCCATATACCTTTGATTACAGGTAAAGTTAAATATTTTTAAAAACTTAATTGGATGATGGTCTTTTTTAAAATGCCCTTTGCCCATATTTCTATCAAAGCTTCTGTTCTACATAAAGACTGGAAACACCTTCTGAGTAACTACTGTCATCCTTAGTCTCTTGGACACAAGCCGTGTCTGGATCCCAGGGAAGTGCACACATTATAGAATGTTAAGAATCTGATTGTTACATTGCTCTGGCAAAGAGGGGAAGACTTGCCTGGTAATAGCGATGTTGCTATCTATCTATTTTCCACAATTACAATGCATCATATCAATTCCTTGTTTTCAAGCCTTCCTATTTTCAATTGAAGAATACAAATTAAACTCTGCCAGAGTCTCATAGGCTATTCAGGACCTGGCCTTGCCCGCCTCTTCACCTTCATTCCTTGCCATGTTTCCCTTTAATCGCTGTGTTCTATCTGCACAGATCTTAGCTTCAGATCTTAGCTTAAACATCAACTCTGCAGATAGATATTCCTCACCACCCACTCGAAAGTAGGTTTTTCCTCATGTTGTTCTTCCCATAACATTCTCTTCTTTCCCCTCATGGCATGTATATACCTATCACAATTTGAAATTATGATTGTTTATTAGTGTCTAGCTTTCTTACTAGATGGCAAGCTACATGATGGTGGGAACTATATTTATTTTGTTCACCAATGTATACTTAGTACCAAGAATAGTGTTCAGCCCAAAGTAGGTATATGTTAAATATTGGCTGAAGTAATGAATCACTTAATACTGAAGTATAATAAGATTATTGGAAAATGGACAAAAGACTTCTCAAAAACTTTCATTTACATTAGAATCATTCATCATCTCTCTGTACTTCTGAGATATATTAATCTTCATTTATTCTGTAAGTTTAATTTAGAAGATATCCTTTTGAGAAATGTTGCTATCACCAAAAACTGAAATCTCATTTTTTAGCATTAATTTCAATCTAACATATTTGTAACAGGGAACAAAATGGACAAATGAGAACAAGGCATTAATACCGTGTTCCAATTTCATTAAACGGCATGTAAAACAAATCTCCAACTTATAGTGGGAATCCAAAATAAATAAACAATGTACAATGGGTAATAGAAACTTATGATCAGCGAGCATAAATAAATATCATTTACTGAATAGTTTTCTGGAAGTTGTAAATATTTCCTTCTAACATTTTAAATAAATTTACCACAAATAAAAACATTTTCTTAGACAACTCCAAAAACAAAGAAAGAAAAACCACTCTAAGTACCAGGGAAGATATCAGCTTATTTCATTTCATTACCTCTTTTGTGATTAGTAAGGGATGAGCAGGCCTATATGTTTATTTTCACTCCCCACCTTCCTCAGATATGCACCTCTCATTGAAAAAACAGAAAACTCTGATACTTGACTAATGTACTTGGCTCTCTACTCATAAGGGATGATTTATCCAAGAAAAGATGTCAAGCAATATGTTATAAAGAACTTTCTAATGAGTCTCTAATGCTCTTGTTTCTTGAGATTTACAAGGAATAACAACTTGAATGTTTCTGGTACATAATAATGTGGTAGTTTATTATCAACTCTCAAGAACTCTAAGCCTTGTTGATACTATAATAACATTAAAACTAAAATCTAGTAAATCTCCAAGGTGTCTTTGAATTCATACCAAGTTGCCCGTTGACTAAGAATTATTATTTTTAAATTGAATAGCAAGTTAATTTCTTTGAATGCTAATCCATACCAATGAAGATGGTTTTTGCTACTATAAATTTAATAAAGCAATAATCAAAGATTAAATTAAAGTATTATTATTATATTATTGAAATAACATCTGTTGAGAAAACAGAATGATGGGTTTGTCAGTTGAAATGAGTTAATCCAATGTATTTTGTCTGTGGGTAACATGTAGAGAAAGCAAAACAGAAAAGCACGGAGACTTGCAAGGTCTGTTCTGTGGACCTACATTTCAGGTTGAGTTGCTCTAAACCTGAGCGGGAGAGAGGAGATAAACAAAGAATGAAATGAGTAATTTTTTTCCTGTTTATAAAGAAGAAAAATGCTTATTCCAGAGGAAAGCAGGCTTTCTGGGGGAACAACTCCCATCGCATCTGTGCAAACCTGTTGGAAGGCACCTAATATGTCAGTTATTGGTTATGCATATTTACCAGCTGTGAAAAGCAGAAGTGAGAAAAGGATCAGCAAGAAGACTTTATCCACCAAAACCCCAGTTTTGAGGTTAACTGTTGCATCCTGCTGAGTTAGAGCCAGAAACTAAAGAAGTATAAGTCAATTACTGTAAGTCCTAAAAAAGGATAATCATAAATCTTGGAAAAGGATAAAACAAAAAGCTACCTGATAGAAGGATCACATTACAAAGGTAGTGAGAGGCATTAGATGCACTCAGTATCTTCTAAGGGTAGACAGCAATAGGTGAAAGCTGACTGGCAGTCTCAGTTTGGTTTTAGAGTCACTGGGGCCCTCACCTCTGTCCCCCCACCCATACAAGGGCTAGGAACTTAACCAGGGCTCATAGTCAATAGAATTTCAAAGGAAATTAAGAGAGTGAAGTACTTCTATGAAATAAAGTTTAATAAGAGCTATCACTTTCATTTTATTTAACATTTTTTAATTAAAAATATGAATGGCTCACACAATGGTAAGAAACTTTAATTAATTAGCACAGCCAATATGGTATGGATGGATTTTAAAAATCAGCCATATTTCAATACAACCAGAATGCTAAAAATAGAACAGGCTGGAGGCAGGAAAACTGGGGGTGAAGATGGTCCTAGAAACTTCAGTTCAAATATTGGCCATGCCTCTCTGAGCTACATACAGTTCCTTCCACTGTAAAATAGGGACCGTATCACCCTTGAAAGTTGTTGTGAAAATTAGCAAAAACACCGCTCAAGTATGTATTCGATAAATTTCACCTCTTTCCTTCTAGTGTTACCAACCTACTACATCTTTTTATAAAAAAACAAGTGAGACAGACAGCTAGATGGAAATGTAAGAAATCCAAAAGAGTTCTTGTTCTAGCTTGCTTCATTATTAGGAAGCATCAAACAGATTTTTCAAGATGATCTGATCAGTAATCTTACTGGAGTTTCCTAAAGAATGCAAAGGTTGACACATCTCTCCTGCCTTGGACAATGGGAGGGCCTCAGAGATAAAGTTGCCTTTGACATGTACAAACAATTTCAAAATAATTTCCCTTTTCTAGATTATTTGAGAGAAGGCAGGAGAAAAGACAATGAAATACATTATTGTCTCTCTTCACTTTATGAGTATGGGGATATGGGAACAGGGCAATCAATGTAGTATAAATGACTTCAAAATTTAACATCAATTCATGAAACAATTCTCAGCAAAACATGGAATAGAAAGGAACTTCTGTCTATACATAATATGAAGCTTATACACCAAAAACTGACAGTTAACATTATACTCAGTGATAAAAAATTGAACACTTTCCCCAGAAGATTAGTAATAAGACAAGAATGTCTATTCTAACCATTCCTATTCAACATTGTACTGGAGACCAATGCAATAATAGAAGAAAAAGAAATAAAAGGCATAAGATTGGTAAAGAAGAAATAAAAGTCATTATTTGCAGATGATATGATTGTCTATTTAGGAAACAGCAATGAATCTACAAAAAGTAGTAGAACTAATAAGTAAGGTACTGGCTATTGGATCCAAGGTCAATACATGAAAATACATTGTATCTCTACAATCTAGCAATGAACAATTAGAAATTGAAATATAAAACAGTAAAATATACAATAAATACTTAAGTCATTAAATACTTAAAAATAAATCTTACAAGACATATATAAATGTATATGCCAAAGCTACAAAATACTGATGAAATAAATCAGAGAGCTAAATAAATTGGGAGATATGTTAATGAATTGGAAGACTCAATATTACTAAGATGTCAACTTTCCACAAACTGATCTACATATTCAACACAATCTCAATAAAATCCCAGCATGATTTTTTCTAGAAATTGACAAATTGATTTTAAAATTTACGTGAAAAACCAGAAGAAGTAGAATGGTCAAATGTCAGAAAGAAGAACAAAGTTAGAGGATTCACATTACCTGATATCCAGATTTCAGGTTAATGAAACTATACTATCAAAGAAAGAATAGATATATAGAGCAATGAAACAGAATAGAAAGTCTAGAAAGCAACCCACGTGTACACAGTCAATTAATTTCTTCACAAAGGTAAAAGGGCAACTCAATGTATATCCACATGCAAATGAATGAACTTCAATCCTTATCTCACACCCTATTAAAAATAAGCTCCAAATGGATCAGTGGTTCCATTTGGTTCAACCAGGGTCGAAGGTGTGGGGAGAGGTTGACTATAAAGAAATATAGGGGACTTCTGAGGGGCAGTAATCATACTGCTCTAAATCTGTAGTGGCGGCTGTCAAAACTAGCAGAAAGGGAATTTGACTCTATAAATTATGCATCAAAACATATAATTACATATATAACATGCAATTGTATTTTTTTAAAAAGAAAAAGAAAGTATATTTTAACCTCTCAGGACTACCTTGGAAAAAATCTAAACAGTAATATGTAGGCCACAATATGCATGTAATCACGAGTTGTTTATGCATAGGATATAACTGGGAGAGGAAAAAAACTGAAGTGCCACAAGATGTAATGCCTTAAGTATCTGTATAAATAAAGGTTCCCCATCTGTATTTGGTTTCAGCTTGGAAAGATGTTGGAAACACAAGACCTGTCTTTCCTTCCCTAAATGCAAAGAAGAAAGCATCTTAGATGTATAGTTAACAAAATTTTCAATCTGGAAACCATATTAAACATCTTTACCTTTATGTTCTGCAGACATTCCTAAGTTCAACAGTGAATTCTCTTGTTTGATGTTTGTGCTCATCTTAAACACATCTCAAGTATGTACTCTTTTGTCCACCCCAATTTCTACCATTCTAGAACAAGTTACCACTTCTCTCCTCTAAATTACTTCAATATTCTTGGTTACCCTATTTCATTCTTGCTTCCCTTTCAATTCTGCAGTTTTTTTTAAAATAGTACTTTGAAAAAAAACTTATTGTGATCAGATCATATCATTCTTTCCTCAAACCCTTCAATATCTTCCCTATTGCTTTAATACAAACAAAAACAATTAATGTGCTCCCTGTTTATCTCACTAGCAGTACTTCATACTACTGTCTTTCACCCTCTAGATTCAATCACTCTCCATGTCTAATTCCATGTTCTTTTCCACTTCACAGTAGAGAAGCTATGTTTGTTCCCTCTGCCTGTAACACTCCTACTCCTGCCTACCCTTACACTTAAACTTTTCTAGCTTACTCCTTTTTTTTTCTTCAGGGGCAGCTTACACGGCATTTTTGAGGAAGCCTTCCGTGATCTCCCATTTCTACATCAGATCTATCGGTTGTCTGCTCTTACAGCATATTCATCTACAAGTACTTGTGATAAAATTTTTTAAAAATTTGGTTGTGTCCCTGGTTCCTGTCACATAGTTCCTAAAACTCTTGAGATCTTCTATGTAATAAGAGTGCCTTTTGTATGCTAATGAGATTATGGGTGTCTGGGGACCTCAACATAGCTTCAGAAGGCAGCTGGTCATCAGAAAGATCAGGCCATGAAAATCCCACCCTGACCCATCCTCCCCCACCCCCCACCTTTGGGGAGGGGAGAGGGCTAGAGATTGAGTTAATCACCAATGGTCAATGATTTAATCAATTATGACTACATAATAAAACTTCCCTAAATCCCCCTAAATGAGGTTCAAAGAGCTTCTGGGCTGGTGATCACACTGATGTACTCAGAAGGTAGTGTGCTGGGGGAGGGCATAGAAGTGTCCTTTCCCCCCATACCTTAATCTATGCATTTGTCCCATCTGGCTGTTTCTGTGTTGTATCCTTTATAATAAACAGGATAATGAAGAGTGTTTTCCTAAATGCTATGAGTCATCCTAGTGAATTACTGAACCTGGGCAAGGGATGGGGTATCACAGGACTCCCCGAATTTGCCAGGTCAGACCTGAATGTGGGTAACCTGGATACCCACTCTGGGCCTGGAGTGAGGGCAGTCTAATGGCAATGAACTCTTACACCTGGGAGTCGGACACCAACCTCTGGTAGGTAGCGTCAGAACTGAATTGACGGAATTAGTGTCAGAAAGAGCTTGTGAACACTTACTCAACACCTGTTTTTAATTTTATTCATTATGAACTCCACAAGGCAAATGTCTTGTCTACTACTGTATGCCTGACACTTAGCACAGTGCCCGACACACTGCTCCACATAGAATGGGTGGGTAAATACACGAGTGCTTGCCACTGGAGTAGAGAAATTCCGAACTGTCGTCTCGGAGAAACTAGGTAAGGGGGGTTTTCTTGGATCTGCTTCTGATACAACACTGAAAGTTGACAAAACAAAGACCAAAAAACAGTCCAACTTTTCACTATGTGATATGAAGGGTGACTACAGGATAGGGTGGCACACAGGGAAGAGCAGGAAACAGCAAATGTGATAGCACTTCTCACTTTGAAGAGGAAGTAAACTGAGAACAGCATAGTGATTAAGTCATAGCCCTAGTAACCACTCCTCCTCCACACCGGGCCCCTCCTGTGGTCCAGTCCTGGTCTCCCAAAAGCTATTAAGCAGTAGAGTTCAAACTTTGTTCTACTGCTTACTTAAGAAGAAAAAAAAAAAGAAAGGATATAAAATGAATAAAACTGTATCTAGTCTACTCATCAAACTCCAAGGGCAATGAAAATTCCTCACATGAACACTACTGCATTGAATTCTTTGAAGTTACCCAGCTGAGAAAACCATGCACAGAGCGCCTGTGTATGTGCCTTGTCCACGAGCCCCACTCAAAAGTGGTAACTCTGCATGCTTTGGCCCATAGCTACTCATTAGTACCATAGCATTTGGACTTGTTGACCTCTTACTTTGTCAAGGGATCTTAAGCAAGCTGATGCGCGCACATCTCTCTGTTCAAATAGATCACACGCTTTGTGAAGGGCAGAAATGGCTTCTGTTGCTCTCAAATGTTTATCAGGGCTGGACAGAGGAGAACCTCTCCTCCACTAAGTAGGACTGAATATTCATTGCACTAGATACCCATCAGGCAAATTGTTGAACCCTATAGGACGTGAAAAAAACAAGGCCAGGCCTACAAGACAGTTGTAAGAAAAGACCACCTCCATTTGGCCATGGAAACAAGTCTTACCTGTGATGGAGTTATCCTTCCCTTTTTGATTTCAGAGGAATTTTCACTTAGTTTTCCTACTTTGTTACTTGAGCTGCATTTGTAGCATGTCCATCTTGTTTGCCCCTCAATTTCTGTGGTGCATTCTTTGTTTTGCAGACAGAATGAGTGATACAAATGGCCACAGCTGCAAAATGAAGGCAATCAATTTGCACTTTTCATTATCATAAACCCATAAACATAAGCTATGTTGGAGTGTGTTTATAAGTGATAAAGATTTCTGATATGCTGAAATGCACCAATGGTTGTATAGGTTAAGAAACAAAGGGAATAAACTTGTTGTTAAAAGCCAGACTCACATATTTGTATAATTCAGCTGCTAGTAAGAACAGAATCACAGTTCTCTGACTATAAACCACCTGGGGGATGAGTTAAACTTCTGTTCATTTCTCAAACTATACTTTTAGACAGTTTGAAAGGAAGTCAATTGGGGAAAATCATAATTATGTAAGTAGCTGGATAATAACACAAGTGGTCTGCCTCATCAAATTCGAGACAAAAGCTGTGATTTGATTAAGCATTAACAAAAACATCAGTGCTACAGTAAATTCTTACCCCATTCCTGTAAGAAATTCCCTATTGATTACATTAAGTTAACAAACGAGCCTAGTCCCTTGAGTGTGGAGTGTAACCGTCATCTTTTTTGATTCCCCCTCATCTCTCCACACTGCTATGCTGGACTGCTTTGGAAGTCAAACCTTTTCTCTTCTGCAGTTTTTATAGTCTTTCTCTTTCTATATATAACCTTTCCCTTCTATAGTCTTTCTCCTCTATATTCTTCTTTTCTATAGCTACCCTTGCTCCTTAGTGATTCATTACAGTTCCATAGTTTTAAAATACCACCTACGTGGGGGTAAATGTGCAATTTATATCTTCAGCCCAGACTTCTCTTCTACATCCCATCACCTGTCTCAAGAATTCTCCTCAGGATATTAATGGACTTAAATTTAATATGTCCAAAATTCTTGATTTTCACCCCACTCTACCCCCATTGCATGCTTCATCTAACCTTCCATATCTCAATAAATGGCAACTACATTCTTCCAGTTTCCCAGGCCAAACACTTTGGAGTCATCCTTGACTATTATCTTTCTCTCACAACTCACATCCAATCAAGAAACAAATCTTGACTGCTCTACCTTCAGAACATGTCCAGAATCCCACCATGTTTTACTTCATCATTACTACCTTGGGCTGTCCCTCACTTGGATTACTGCAATAGCCTAATCAATCATTCTGCTTCTACCCTTGTCTTTCTATAGTCCATTCTCAACACACGAAGTGATCCTTAAGACATGGGTCAGATACCATCAATCCTATCTTCAAAATCTTCCAATGTGTTCTCATCTCAGAGTAAAAGTTTAATTCTTTTTTCTCTTATCCTCACCCGAGAATATTTTTTCATTGCTTTCAGAAAGAGAAAGGGAAGGAGGGACAGAGGAAGGGAGGGGAGAGGGAGGAGGGAGGGAGAGAGTAAGAAAGAGAGAGAGAAACATCCATCAGTTTGTCTTCTATACATGCGCCCTGACTGGGGATTGAACACACAACCTAGGTATGTGCCCTGACTGGAAATCAAACCCGTATCCTCTTGGTGTTTGGGATGATGCTACCATCAACTGAGCCAGGGCTAAACATTTAATTCTTTATAATCACGCATTTCTTACATAATTTTCCCTCTTCCTCTGAAGTCAGCTCTTATCATGATTCCTTTACTTCACTCTGCTCAGGCAGCACTCACCTACTCCTTCACTACTCCTTCAACAAGCCCAGAGCGCGCCTGCCTCCTGCTTTCTGCACTTGTTGACCCTCCACCTGAAGCGTTCTCCCTGAGGCTGCACCGCCACTTCCTTTAGGGCTCTGATCAAATGTCACTTAAATAGTGAGATATCCCTAATTACTCTTTATAAATTGGTAGCTCCAAACATTCTCTTTCCTTTATACCATGTTTTATTTAGTTCACGGTAATTATTAAATTATATATTTATTAACAATTTTTAAATTTCTGTTCACAAGTCACCTTAGCAGTGAGGCTCTCCATGACTACTCTATATAAAATATCTTTCTCCCTGCAAACGCTCTAC
The DNA here is from genome assembly GCA_028533065.1 of Trachops cirrhosus. Classification (NCBI taxonomy): domain Eukaryota; kingdom Metazoa; phylum Chordata; class Mammalia; order Chiroptera; family Phyllostomidae; genus Trachops; species Trachops cirrhosus. The sequence continues at coordinate 152,294,209 of CM052539.1, forward strand.
TTCTCACTTAACATGTTTTATTTTTTTCCATAGTAGTTACTGTCTGGCATTTTACTTGTCTGCCCTTGCCACTGGAATGTAAACTCCATGAGAGCAGATCCTTTGTTTCATTAATACTGCACCCTATCCCCTCAAGTCGTTCCTGGCGTACAGTAGGTACTCAAATATCTGTTGAATAAATGGACTCTTTATGTGATGAGAACTACTTCCCTTTCCTACCACCAAATCTACCACTCTTCCTGTGTCTGTAATAACAGCATTAGTATAGCTGTTAGCTTATAGTATTAGCTTACTATATGTCACTGTGATACAAATGCCTTATATGAATTATCTCATTTAATCTTCACAAAACCCTAGGAAGCAGTATCATTATAGTCCCAGTTTACAGATGAGAAAACTAAGATGTAAAGAGATTAAGTTACTTGTCAAAGCCTCACAGCTAGTAAGTAAAAAAGTTAGGATTTGAACTCAAGAAGTTTGGTTACAGGGTTTATCTTATATTGCCTCTACCCATGTATTCTAGGTGGACTGTCTTTGCTCTTGAGATCAACCTTCCACTTTAATACTAGGTCTCTTCGCTCTTTGCACTGTGGCTTTAAGTATCATTTATATGCACCCTGGCTAGTGTGGCTCAGGGGATTGAGTGCCAGGCTGCAAATCAAAGGATTGCCGGTTCAATTCCCAGTCAGGGCATATGCCTGGGTTGCTGGCGGGGTCTCCAGTAGGGGGTGTGTGAGAGGCAATCACACACTGATGTTTCTCTCCTTCTCTTTCTCCTTCCCTTCCCCTCTAAAGATAAATCAATAAAATCTTAAAAAATACATCATTTATATGCTGTCAGTTTCTAAATTTATATTTCCAGGACGTCTCCAGGTTTCTGACCAGAAAAACTGTCTACCTGATATCCCTGCTTGGATGTCTACTAGCCATCTCAAACCTAACATCTCCAAGACAGAACTCTTGATTTCTCCAGCTCCTCACACCTGCTCTTCTTCATCTTAGACAATCGTACCTTATTTATCCAGTTGTTCAGGCAATTCTATACACTACATCTTATACATCAGCAAGTTAGCTCTACCTGTAAAATATATTCTGAGCCTTCACACCTACCTCTCACTCTACTCAAAGTACCACTTCCTTAGAGAAGTTTTTCCTTATTATGTTGTCTTAAAATAGCATTCTCACCCCGAACACTTCATCACTTCATCCTTCCATCCCCTTATCTGTGCTTTATTTTTCCTCATAGCTCTTATTACTCTGTATTTATTTACTGCCTGATCACCCTAACACCCATTTCTTTTGACTCCCATGCAGAATGTAAGGTCTATAAAAGTTTTGTCTGTTGCTAAAATGATCAACTGAGGCTGTGTATCACATGTATTCCTACCTGGTAAAACCATACATGTATACCCTCACACACCATACATGTAAAATTTCCTTCTCTCTCTTACCTAAAGACAATAATTTCATCAGCCATTTCTTGGCGTCTCTTGTACTGCTGCAAACATACAGAACAGTAATCCTGCTTGGGATTCAGTCCTCTGGAGACTGAAGCTCTCAGATTACATAGTGACCAATGGAGATCTTGGTTTAGAAGGCTAGTAGTTGTTTCTAGCAGGGTCTAGGAAAGACCAAAACAAAAAACACACAAGAAATGGTTTATAAAATGAAAGAGACAGAGGGAATGAATAGGAAATAACAGTTGTTTAGTTTTCAACCACAAACGACCAAAATTAAAATACACTATGAAGGCATGAAATTAAACAGTCATCAAAAAACTTCAAATTAAGTGGTTAACTTTAATGTTCAGAGTTAATGACCAGTACAGACATTAAGGTTCTCAAAGTAATTATTAAAAGGCTGTTACTGGTTTCTATTGAGAATGTGTGCTTAGCCATTCTGTGGCTTAATTCAATACTGATGACTTTCAAATGATTAGATAAACCTAAATCTATTTATTTATTACATGTATAAAGTAAGTTCTCTCTGAATGGCTTGAAGTGTTGTAACAAATAAAAATATCGCTGATTTTTTAAAACAGAAACTGCACCAATGGCAATATTTCACATAATCTTTCACTGGAAAAGCTAATGGCCGTTACTCAGTTTTCACCTCCCTTGGGCAGAGAGATCACATTTTCCTGATCAGCATTTATAGGTCATTTGAATCCACTTAAGACTGTGACATCTGCCATTAAGTCACATAAAGACATTTTCACAGCTATCACATTAAGTCATTTTTAAGGCTCTAAGTGCTTATAAAGTATTGTGTTCACACTATAACTAATTCTCAACATTCATATATATTGTATCATTTAGATGTACAGTTGAGCTCTTTTCTGTCAATCCCAAAGGAGAAAATAAACTGACCATCCTCCCTGCTACATAGCCTAGCCCCTTAACTTTATTTGTAATGCAGAACTTTTAGTTCTAATAGTCTGTTAGAATTATACATAATTCTTTCTAATCAACCCCATCTTTTCCTCGTCTTCCAAAGTTCTAAAGTTCACAAAAATTTTCTGCCTTGCGCTCAGCTTTCCTTCTGCTGACACGCAGTCTGTGCTTGCCAGCGTACTGGCTTCACAGGGCTATGTTGAGCAAAATGGCTGCTTTTACAACACCCTAAGAAAAGCTCTGTCACCCAAATGTTTCTTTTTCTTCTGATTATTAAAAAATCAGGAATTGTATCTATCATGCCCAAATGCCTCCAAGAGGCAACTGACTGATGTTTCTCTCTCACATCAATGTTTCTCTCCCTTTCTTTCTTCCAACCTTTCCCTCTCTCTAAAATCAACAAGCATGTCCTTGGGTGAGGATAAAAGAAGTTTTTTTTAAATAGCTTACTTGTTCATAGTTAAAGGTGTCCAACATTCCCAGAATAAGTCCCTGGATTTCTCCAAGTTTTCCTTTTCCATAAACTGGATCCTAAAAAGTTGTGAAAATTATAATTCTGTTTTTAGTATTTTAAAATTACTTTAAAATATAAGTTATCTGAAAAAGCCAACTACTCTTAAGGATTTTTCTACAGTCACAAAATATTCTTCATTAACCTTCCACTGGAAATGTACATCGGTTTCCCTCTGGCCATCACAAATATTTTGGAAAAATAAGTAAAATTTAAATGATCCAAGCCCTTTGCTTAACAGTCTTCTTTGCAAGTCTAATTAAATTTCACTCTGGTTTTGTTTTTGCAAGAAGCTTCCTCTCCTTCTTTAAGCTCTTATTTATCTGCTACAAACCAATGTACTCACAAATACTCAGAATCTATCATAAAAACTCCTTCTGAGACCCACATATGACCACCTCTTAGCCCAAACCAACTAAATTGCTTCAGTTTAGGAGACAAGACTTCAATTTAGGAGATCAGTTTATGGATCAGTTTTTCAAAGTTTTTCTGTCAATAAAGTCACTACTAATTAATGATAGGTACCCAGACACCCAATCTTCCCTCCACTGCTTTTCATACAAGATTTGCCAAGTAACTTGCTTATTATATACAATTTGGAAAACACTAAAGTGTACAAAAATAAAACAAAAAATGAAATCCAGCTACCCAAAGATAAACACATTTGATATTTTGATGTATATTCTGTCAGTTTTGTTTCTGGGGAAGTAGAGAAAGGGAGAGAAAAAGGAATATATTTCCTGGCGTATTTCACATAATACTTTTATTAATTTATTTTTTACTCAACAGTACATTGTGAGTTTTCCATATTGTCAAATATTTCATAATAGCTACAGAGTATGAATTGTATGTCAATACTATAGTTCTTCCACCATTCTCTGTTGTTGGACATTCATTTGCCTCCCCAAACCCCACCCCTACCCCCAAATCCTACCCACTATTCTCAAATGCTAGTTGCTGCAAATTTTGGTCTGAATCGCCTTCTTTAGAGAAGATTTCTAAAAATGGAATTTTGGACTCAAAGAGCATTTTTATGGATACTTATATATACTGTCTAATTGCTCTTCCTAAAAGTTGTATTATGCAATTTTTATCTCCATCAGCATATTTGTGTGCTCCTTTTTCTGTATTTTTGGCTAGGCTGGGAATTATAACAACATTTTTTTTTGCTAGTAAATAAGTATATCAAGTCTATTACTTCACTCTGAGGTTATGTATGACATCAATGACCCTTCCATGCTAAACAGGACAATCCAACTAAACAGTAATGATACAAGTAGCTGCTATTTACTGAGTGGACAGCAAATTCAAGTACAGTGCTAAATTCTTGCTATGCACTATATCGCTAAATCCCCTCTGGAACATTTATAAATGAAGATACTCAAGCTCAGAGAGATTAAGTAAAATTCTCTAAGATACGAAACTATTAAACAGATAAGCTGGGGTTTTAATCTAGGTACTTCAGAAACCACAATTTTAATTAACACACAGTACTGCCCTCCCAAGGACAGACACATAAACTAATAAAGTAGAGTTTGCTGGATAACATGGGTAACTGATATGGATATCTAAATGACAAACCAATGTTTGCGGGAAAGTACAGGTAACATTTCTGGTTATTTCTTAGGGAGTAGAAGTTCTTCAAATCTTGGTGCAATAAGAGTAATTGTGAATTCAGATGTTAAGAAAGGAAAAAAAACACAAAAAGCAGTTAAGCAGGAAAACTTAGAAGGAAGGTTCAGAAATGTGAGAAGAAACTTTGTCTTCCTGCTCTTGCACAATAGTCTTAGGATTTGCTTCTTTTTCTCTTCTAGGCTCCGATGATGGCTCTTGGAAGATTGGGTGGTTGTGGTTTCTAACTAAGATCGGTTTTCAGTATTTTCCATTGTTCTAGAGCAGCACAAGATGGTCCACCATAGATCCTGGTCTCTGATACCAATGGAGATCAAAGGTAGAGAATAACTATACATTTGTGTGCTGATGAACAAGTTTACAAGTCTGAGCTTGAACAGGGCACTTCAGTTTAGTGGGGAGATTTTCTGTCTCACAGTTTGAGATTGTATCACTAAGCTAAAGACACCTGTCAAATGTTCAGGTCATCTGTAAAAAGCAAGACTATAAATGTTTCAGACTAACTTTTCACTAGAAAAAAATTCAGGCCATACCCACCAGACAAATTTTTCTTTTAATTTTCTTTACATAAAAAGAAAATCCATGTTAAAGCTTCTGAACTTACACTCAATTATGCTTTTGGTCAAGCTCTTAAAAAATGCACTTATTTCTCAAAGTATCAATAAACAGTTTAATACCTTCTTATAAAAAACATTATAATATCTACTATAATATGCATATCCAATGCACTAATATAGCTCCAACATAGAAAATAAAGAGGTCTTTAAAAGGTTAAATTCTGGTAAATAAGAAGAAATCTTTTATATGTCATGTCTATATTTATATCAGTACATTTCACTTTAATATGCATAATTTAAAGGCAAAATTATGAAAATTACCTCATGCTGAGATAACATATAAATTATAGAATGCAAAAGAGAGCTCAAAGCTTAGTGCACAGCAAGCAAAGAACCCACTAGCTTTTCAAATTATTTCCCAAAGATGTCAGCTAGATTCTTCAGCAGTAAATAACTACTGAGGTTTTTCTTTAACTTTTTTGGTAAACTATAAAAGAAGAGCAGACTTGGGTACTTTACATAAACTAGTTTTGTTTAAAAAACATATCAGAAAAAGATGTGATGACCACTTTTGCCCTATTGTTTTTTGGTACCCATTATATCATGTATGCGGTTTGTTTTAAAATTAAAATTTTTACTAATCAAGCACTACTTTAAAATATGAAATGTCCTCAGCAGGTTAGCATATAAATCATTTGTTTGCTTGAACTTCCTCAGTAAGACAGCCATAAAGAGCTTGTAAGAGCCAGGAATCACTTTTGCCAGAGCGAAGATCAATAAAAGCAAGCAGTGAAGACAATGTATATAACATAAATACAGTCCCTTAAAAACACTGACTAACTTATCATCTAATTTTCATGAAAGAAATATGTACAATTCAGGTGCCAGGCATCAGTCTGAATAAACATTTAGAGGTCAAGTAGCTCTTTGAGGACCTCTTATCACATGAACATCTCTTCTGAAAAAAATACTATAAATATCTGAGCAACTGTGCATCTAAATTACTGTCACCCCTATTTCTCTCTCCCTGGGCCACCTAATAAAGTCAGGTCAGTCTGGGAAACACCAGGGCTGGTGTTAGGGAAAAGAGAAGAGATCTAACATTTGGAGTCAGAAAACCTGGGGTAATATTCCAGCTGTGCACACTCAGTAAGTAAGTAAACTAAGGCACTTTCCTCTTGAGAAACAGGAGGATACTGCTACTTCCCCCAGCTTAATGGACAAAGAGAACAAAGGAAAAAAGTATGTTTATAAACTGCTGAGAACTATCAAGGACATTAGGTGACTGAGCCACTAATATTTATTGACTATCTACTGTATTTTGCCATATATAATGTGCACCCACATTTCTGGCCCAAACTTGCAGGAAAAAAATCTTTTGTTTTAATTTTTTAATTCAATTATTTATTTATTTATATTTAGATACCTTTTGTTGTATTATAAAAGAATTTTAGCATTTATTTCTGAACATATTACGGTACAAAAAATTTTATATAACAAATAATTACAAAACACAAGAACAGATACAAGGTATTTCAGGTACTACCCATGTATAATGTGCATCCTTATTTTCCCTCAAAAATTTGGTTAAAAAAGTACGCATTATACATGGCAAAATGTGGTATGTTCTAGGCACTGTGCTGGAACAGGAAATATTCTAGTGGAGCTGTTTTAAAGTGGTTTAAATTCTGGAACTGATAAGAAAGATAACAAGGGAGAAGATTTAAAAAAAAACCAACACTTAGGTACATAAAAATTCCTGGTTGAAGCATTTGGTAACTTAAATGAAATGAATCAGTTATTTGAAAGACACAGTCTACCAAAACTTATACAAAAAGAAATAAATTAAAAAAAGGAATAGATAATCTGAATAGATCTATATCTCTGAACAGAACTGCATTGATAAATAACAGCCTTCTGAAACAGAAGGCTCCAGACCCATATAGTTTTGCTGGTTTATTCTACCAAATATTTAAAGAAGAAATTATATAAACACTCTATAATCTGTTCCAAAAATAGAAGCAGAGGAAACACTTCCTTACTCATTCTATGAAGCCAGCATTACCCTAATATCAAAAGCAGACAAAACAATCTCAACTGAAATGTCAGCAAGTTACTATATGGAAAGACAAAAGACCCCAAATAGTCAACATAACATTGAAGAATGGCAAAGTCATAGGACACTACCTGACTTCAAAATGTACCAATGAAGCTACAGTAATCATGACAGTGTGTTGCTGGTGAAAGACCAGACAAATATGTCAGTGAAGAACAGCAAAGCTCCCAGAAATAGACCCCCTTAAACACGTCAACTGAGCAAAGGCAATTCAATGGAGAAAGGGATAGTGTGTTTTCAACAAATGGTGTTGGAATAACTGGACATCCATGTGCAGAAAATGCTTCTAGACACTGGCATTACACTTTTCACAAAAATTAACTCAAAATGAATCATAGACATAAAATGTAAAATGCAAAAACTTCTAGAAAATAACATGGAGAAAAAATCTAGGTAACCCTGGGTTTAGTGGTGAGTTTTTAGATACAACATCAAATGCACAATCCATGAAAGAAAAACTAGGAAAAGATGGACTGCATTAAAATTTAAAAACTTCTGCTTTGTGAAAGACATGGTTGAGAGAATGAAGACAAGCTGGGAGAAAGTATTTCCAAACACATATCTGATGAAGGACTTGCATGAAGAACATACAAACAACTCTTAAAATTCAACAACAAACAACAAAACAACCCAACTAAAAAGTGGTCAAAAGAACTAGACAGACACCTTCCCAATGGAGATATACAGATGGCAAACGAGCACATGAAAAGATGCTCAACATCATTGTTCATTAGGGCACTGCAAATGAAAACAATGCAACCACGAACCTCTTAAGATGGTTAAAATCTGAAACACTGGATTTATTGTTTTGTAGCTCAGAATACGGCCTATCTTGGTAACTGTTCCACATATTCTTGAGAACGATGTGTATTCTGCTGCTCTAATCAATATATAAATCTCAACTAGGTCAAAGTAGTTAAAAGTGTTCAGTAGAAATCTGCTGTTGTCCTTATTTCTGTTCCTCTGACTCTTTTTCTCTGGTTACTTTTAAGCTTTTCTGTTAATCATTGATTTTGAGCAATTTTGATGTGCCTTGCTTGTAGTTTTCATGTTTTCTGATTTGGGGGCTATTTATCTGTGTACTAATAGTTCTCAATAAATTTGGAAAATTTTCAGATAATATTTCTTCAAATATTTTTTCTCCTCAGACTCCCTTTTCAGAACCCCTAGTACACATATTTTGGACCACTTGAAAGTGTCCCACAGCTGATTGTTCCAGAGCTGATACTGTGGTTCATTTTTTTCTGATTCTTTTTACTCTAAAATGCTTCATTCTGGATAGTCTGTATTACAATGTCTTCAAATTCACTAATCTTTTTTTTGTTTGTTTTGGTATTCTTACTTGCTAATTTTAATATCCGTGTCATATCTGGGTTTCATTTTCCAACTTCTTTGCATACCTTATACGTTTTGATTCAATGTTATACTCTGTAAATTTTACACTGTTGGGACCTGAATATTTTTGTATTCCTGAAAATATTTCTAAGCTTTGTTCAGGGATGCAGTTAAATTATATGCAAAAACAATTTAATCCTTTCAGGTCTTGCTTTTAAGATTTGTAAAGCATGACTGGAGCTATGTTTAATCTAGGGCTGTTTCCCACTGTTGAGTACCTCTGCACGCTATTCCCAATGGTCTGTGAAATATGAAGTCTTCTAGCCTTCACTGGTGGGAAAGACCCTGTTGTTGGCCCTGTGTGATTGTGAGGGCTAGTCCCTCTAATCCTCTCAGGTGGTTCTCTCCTTGGCTTAGGTAGTTTCCTCAGATCATGTTTGGAGCACCTTTCTGCACATCTCCAGGATTCTCTCTTGGTACCTGCCCTGCAAACTCTGGTCATCTTGGTCTCTCTTGACTTTCAGCTTAATCCTTAAATCAATGAGCATGCTGGAAACTGCTTGGGATCCTCCTTCCCGAGCTACTGCCTGGAAACTCAAAACATTAAGCTGCAGCAAATAGGGTTCACCTTGTTTATTTTCTGTCTCTTAGGAATCACTATCATTTATTGCCTGATATCCAGTTTTTTGAAAACTATTTCATATGTTTTTTGTTTGTTTCAAGCAGGAGGGTAAATCCAGTCTCTGTTACTCCATCTTGGCCAGAAGTGGAATACCTCCATCCTTGACTTTTATTTACTCTAGAAATATTTATTGAGTAGCTATGTCATGTGCCTCTGGGCTAGGTTATGGTGATAGAGTACTAGGCAAAGTATAAGCTTATCTACAAGGTCCTTGTCTCCAAGGTATTAATAGTAAATGAAACTATTCTGATTCCTAGACACTTCCTAGAACTCCATTGTTGGCCTTCTTTTCTCGCTCACTTCCTCCTAAAGTTCATCAAGTTTCAAGAATTTAACTACCACTTCTCTGCGGATGATTCCCAAGACTATGTATCTACTTTTTACCTCTTCCTATAAACTCCAGTCTTGTATTCCCCCCCTGCTCACTGTCAGCCATGTGAAAACTGGTATTAGGGGATCACCTGGGTTCTTGCATTCCGTTACATTACAGGTGGCAAACACAAGGCCCGGAGGCCGAATCCGGCCCTCCGCCTCATTTTATCCGGCCCGGCACCTTGTTTCTACCTGGCGGCAGCGCCAAGCTCTTGCTTAACTATTAAGGAGTAGTTGCATTTATACAGTCCTAAAATTACATTCGGCCCTCTGAAGACTACTGCAAAGCTGATGTGGTCCCCAGTGAAAATGAGTTTGACACCTCTGCCCTATGTCTAAAATGTCAAAAGTCAGGTGGATTCTATCCACTAAGTAATTTACAAATCCATTTTCTACTATCTGTTCTAAGTAACTTAATTAAAAAGCTTTGAGTACCTATTTTATTATAGGTATCTCTATGCCTTCAGCCTCGAACCCTTCCAATTATCCTGTATAACATAGGCTGAGCAATCTTTTTAAAGAGAAACCTCATTCCATTGTTCCTCCATTTAAAATCCGTAGTCTTTACAACAGTTTACAAAGAAATTAAGGGCACATTCCCTGCCTGTCTGTCAAATGTTAGCTCCCAGACTCATCTTTATACTTGTCCTATGTTCCAAGAATATTGGGTTGGCCAAAAAGTTCATTTGTTTTTTTCTGTAAGAGGCCTCTAGTAGCGTTTAGTTTTCTTTAACTTCATTTGAAACAATTTTGTTAGACTGTATTGTGACAGCTGTCATATCAGCGTGCATTTTAAAAACACTGAAATTGGTAAACTTTTGTATAGCCATATTAATAGTGAAAATGAAAGAAAATGCACAACATTTTCAGCATATTATGCTTTATTATTTCAAGAAAGGTAAAAATGCAACTGAAATGCAAAAAAAAAGGATTTGTGCAGTATATGGGGAAGGTGCTGTGACTGATTGAACATGTCAAAGGTGGTTTGCGAAGTTTTATGCTGGAGATTTCTCGCGGGACAATGCTCCACAGTTGTGTAGACTAGTTGAAGTTGATAGCGATCACATTGAGACACTAAGAAAAATCAATTGAGTGGGAGACAGCTGACATACTCAAAATATCTAGATCAATAAAGTAATTGGTGAAAGTGAAAAAATGTGTCTTGTATTTTATTTAAAAAAAACTAAACAGACTTTTTGGCCAACCCAACATTTAAACACAACTAGCCATATGTATCATGTTTTACCTCAAATTCTTACTACATATAGTTCACTCCTCTTAGAAAAGTCCTATTTCCTTTGTACCCTGATTCCTTTAGACTCTCTAAGATTCATTTCAGACATCTCCAGGAAATCTTTCCAAATCTCCCATCTGTTTCAAATATATACTTATATTGGGGCTCCTTTGGCAATGTTTATTCAGAAACCCAACTCATTCTAACTTACTCAAAACAGGTAATTATTGTAAAGGTACTGGGGTGTTTCAAGGATCCAAGTAAAGGAATGCAAATAAGCCTTAAGAACTACAATGAAGGACTCAAATGCCATCAAGATTTTCTCTCTATTGTCTCCTCCCCCAGTGTCTTGCGTCCTCGTCTTGTATCTTCTCTCTTCTCCATGCATCTTGTCTACTCTCCTCTTTGTGTGTCTGCTTCATTCTTCTCCTTCTCTGTAGATTAACTACTTTCTTCACTAGATTTCATATGATGAAAAAGTAGTCACTGTCAGTTCCTGAACATTGTACCTTATATAATCCAGAGACCTGAAGAGAGACTTGTCTTTCTTAAGTTCAGTTCTAAAATTTCCAGTAAAGTGCACTAATGGGCCCTGCTTAGGCTGATTGCCTACCCTGAATCCATCAGGGGGAGAGAGGGGGTAGGGTCACGCCTTCACGTGGCTGTTCCTGTTGTAATCTCAGGGGCTGAAAATGGAGGGATGTAAAAGGGCAATTTCCCTACATGGACTTCAGAGTGCATAATTCTTAAAGGTGGTCACTTCTATTTGATTAGAGCCCTATGAATAGTTATATCAGGACATTTTCTATTTGTCTAATAATAGCTCTTTAGGGTAAGAATTGCCTTTCATCCACATAGGTAACGACTAACCAGGGTAACATATAATTAATAAACTAACTAAAAATTAACTCTCCAAAAGACCAGGGACTGAAACAAATGAAAAAGCTTACACAATGTAATGGAAAAGAGCATAAATTAGGAGGCAAGAGACTATCCTTGAGTTTCATCCTCCATCAACAGAAATTTTTACAGTAGCCCTACCTACCTCAAGAGATAGCTCTACATGAGATAGCATCTGTGAAAGCACCTTGAAAAAATAAAAATCTCTATATAAATATAAGGTAGCACACGGTACAGTAATCACAGATATGCAATAAAGAATTTAAGAACTAGCACACCCTCCTAATTGGTGGGAGTTAACCACTGAGGGTAGAAAATAAGAATACAATTACAAGGACTGCCAGTATAACTCAAAATAAAGTGAAGATTTTCAAATATCAAAAGGCTTCAAAAATATGAATTTTAAAATATAGGATAAAAAACATATGCTTTTGCCAAGGGAAAATTAGACTTTTATTTATTATAATTTATGTATCAGAAAGTGTGGTTAAAGCTCAACATAAAGCAAAATGAATATACTGAGAGAGAAGCCATTTTGGGCTTTAGGATTTCATTTTTTCTAATCTACTTGGTGAACTGAAGTATTCCTGCCTTATGGAAATATTACTTGATCTATGATTAAAAACCTTATGACTAATGTATTTTAAAATGGATATAAGAGTAGTAGTCCATATCAAAGAATTATTCAACGTGTGACAAGGATCAGAAGAGACAGTCTGCGTGAAGAGACATCTGAATGATGAGGTGCTGTGCAAAGAGCGACTACAGAGTGCAGCAGTCCTTACAGGCAAAGGCCCAGATGCTTAATACCAGAAGGGAAGAAGAGCTTGGAAAGACTCAGAAGAGAGCTGACAGGGACATTCCTGACTGGACAGAAATCATTGGAAAATTATGAAGAACAATGGCATCATATTATTGTTTGATTTTCTGTGTGTGTGTCTCTATACTGCATGAAGTGAAAGAAGACAAAATGGACTCTAAGGATAATTCTTGCTGTTTCCCTAAGAATGTTCAGAGATTTTTCTAAAAATATATCTTAACGTATTTTTAGTGTTCTCCTTTTGGTGAAGTTAGAAAGGTTCAGAACTTTTTATTGAAGAAAACATGCTGGAATGATGTTTCCTACAAAAGCTCTAGATAGAAAACCAGCTAGAGTCTAGAACAGGGGATGAGTTTTGGACATAAAGTTTTAGGATGAGTTAGAAAACATAAGTAACAACCAATGATTAAGAAATGCCTATATTAACATAATTTCTAGGTTCTCTTTTTTTGATCTGAAAAGTATAAGCAACTGGAAATCACAGTAATTCTTTCCCAGTTAGCACACCAACAGGAAGCTTGAGTACCTGAATCCCTGGGTAACTGAACATGTGAGGGCTGCATGCCCTCACGGAAGGCTGCACATGTGTGCCAAGCAAACTCATACCACTGGAGTGCTACAGAAATGTCAGGTGAGAGTCATAAATTAGATATGTAGCTCATGCCAAAAATTAGCTGCAACATGCTTGAGACACATTTAACCATTAGCCCAATTTGCTGTTATTTACATATAACTAAATGTTAGTTGAACTTGATCAACAGTGAATTTTCCTCTCTTTTAACTCACCTGTAAGATTCTTTGCAAGATTGACGGAAGGGCAATAAATGCTGCCATGCTGTTTAGAACTTGCATGGTCAAAGATTTCAGAGCTGTTGAAATAAAATGTTGATACTCTGGTTAGTTTAAAATAAGAGTTTTTGATTTTTCCTACAAGTTGGTGGAAAACAGTGGATTCATATAGCCTCCCAGAAATTTAGCTAACCAAGGGCAGTTCAGTATTTTAAAGTTGACTATTGCAAAGCTACTAATATTCAAGACAAATAATGTAACTGGTGCCATGGAAAGCATTGAATCTGAAAGATGAAATCAACACTATGATATAATTTCATTAAGATATGATAAGAATATGACATTGGAAAAGGTATCACAACGTTAGTTTTTAGCAGATAAACATTGGGTGATGGTATAGATGGACTCTGACGGTCTTACCTTCAGAGTGTAGGGGAGGTGCAGCTGAACTGGACAGCTTCTGAGGGGCCATCATGGCCTCCAGTAATGGAAACCAGAGTGCCTATAATGCCAGAGCAAAACAAAGAAAAACAAAAGTGCTCTGTTATTTTTAAGAATAAGGCATATCAGTATAGTGTTTTACAGGTTGAAATGTACTCCTTACATACATTTGTTGGTGGAAATCAGAAAAAGATGGAACACTTGACTGGAAAAGGAAAACAATAATAAAAAGCAGGGCCCATAGCTAAAACAGATGTCTTTACCATGCACCCTGGGAAAATAAGGAAGCTGAAGTTAAGTAAGTTTAGACTTTAGAACTGCAATCTTTGGTGTCTCAGGAGAGGCTAGGTTTAAAGGAGTTAGGGAAGAGCCTTCTGCTAGGTTATTACACACTCTGGTATAAATGCATCACTGACAAAGTCTAAATAACCCTCTATACCACCAAAGAGAGCAGAGAAATCTCTACAGCCAGCCTTCCCCATCTCTCTTCAGTTATGTCAAGCAAGATAAATGAATAAAGTTATATAAATTTTTTTCTCTACAAGAAGCAATATTTTGTATTTCCTTAATCATCATAGAACAAAAAGTGGAAGTTTACATTATTTCAATGAACATTTCCAACCACATCACGAGATATTTATTCTCATTATGTTGGGCACTGCATTAAATGCTTTACATACATTTTCTCATTTCAGTCTCATAATAACCTTATACAGTGAGCACTATCTTCACTTGCCATAAGAAAATGAAGCTTAGAAAACTTAATTTGCCAAAGATCACACTGCCAGTATATTGGTGGTATGAGTGCAAATTCTGTGTTCTTCTTAAGTCTTAAGAAATATCTTTATCATCAAAAATCAAACTGATACATTTCAAAAATTTCAAACGTGTTTTCTAGTTAAATAATGATTTACAAAGGTTTTAACCCCATGTCTCAGGAGGAACCTATTCCTGTAAACATCCAGGAGGCGGGGTAGGGCAAGAAAGGTTCTTTACAGAAGAGGGCATGTTCTGCACCCCACAACTGGACACTGTAGAGCTTGTGTGGCAATGGAGACAAGGGAGCCTGTTAAGGGGACAGGCTGGGGGTCTAGTGACTTTCCTACTGGGTGACTTCCCACTGAGGAACTCTACTAGGAAGCCCTATCTGCCCCCATTTGAGGTTTTCTAAGCCCAGGGTTTTATGTTGCTAACTTTTTATGTATTTCTTTAAGCTCTTAAGATACTGGCTTTAACTATATTATATACTGGCAATTCTTTGTTTTATTAAAATTTTGATTTATTTTATCCACTACTCATGAACTTTAATCTTATCTTTTATTCCCTTTTTTTAAATTGAGGTAACACTTGTTAATAACATTCTATAACTTTCAAGTGTACAACCTGAAATTCTAGATCTGTATACTCTATTATGTGCTCACCACCAAAAGTCTAGTTTCCATGTCACCAGATATTTCACCCTCTGCTCACTTAGCCCCCACCCTTCTTCCCTTTTGGTAACTTCCAACCCTTTGTCTGTATCTATTTTTTTTCTTGTTTGCTCATTTGTTACTCTTTACTTAACTCACCTTTTACTTCCCTATTTTGACTTGTTTTTACAACCACATCATTTATTTCTGTGTATTTCATATAGTCTTTTAATTTAATTGTATATGGCATACCTAAGTTTTTTACTTTTTGGTTTTTATATAATATTTAAAATTTTATTTATAAATTCTCTTATTTAATCCAGAAAATTTAGAAGAATTATCACTTTAAAAGCTATTTTAGTCTCGATTTATAAATGGCAGACCACGGGAAACATGGCTGTAGAGTTAACAGCCATGGGATGTGTTCACACCCTAAACAGAACCGTTGTTCTTCTTCAATTAAATCTCCACACTAACCGTACATATATGGTAAACACCTTTTAAATATTTTACCTCTCTTGCTCTTTAATATTGGTACTTAAAATGGTTAACTTGGATAATTAAAAACCCACAGGCTAAAATAACCATCCATGAAAGTGAAAATCCTAACCCTCAGAGCAACACAACTAAACCTGAGTTACTTTCCCCTGTTATACAATAAATAGCTTTCTTTTCAGGGGGTTATATTCATAATAAAGCCATATTCTTTGTTATATCTAATCGGTAGACCCTGGAGTAGCAGCATAAAGAGACAGACATACAAAGATAGGACAGGTAGAAATTCTACTTGGGAAATGACTGTTGACCCAACTTCCTGTGGTCAAACTTTAAGAAAATACTCCATAATATTAAATTTTCTGAAGAAACTTTTAGAAAGAGTTATTACAGGAAGTTCACTATCAAGCTTCTGGATACTTCAACTTTTCTAATGGCAATAGCTCTTATTCTCACTCTTTCCAAAACAAAAATAGAAACAATGCAAAACAACTGTTAAAATGCCCCAAATAAAGTATGGCATTATATAAAAGCAGTCTATATTCTTTCTCATTGGTGTTTCAGGATTCTTAGGATACATTCCCAGAAGTGGGACCACTGGGTCAAAAGGCAGTTACATTTTTAATTTTTTGAGGAAACTCCATACTGTTTTCCACAGTGGCTGCACCAGTCTGCATTCCCACCCACAGTGCACTAGGGTCCCTTTTTTCCCACATGCTTGCCAGCACTCTTTGTTTGTTGATTTACTGATGATGGCCATTCTGACAGCAGTGAGGTGATACCTCACTGTAGTTTTAATTTGCATCTATCTGACGATTAGTGATGTTGAGCATTTTTTCTTATCTCTAATTTGTATGTCCCTTTTGGAGAAGTGCCTATTCATGTCCTTTGACCAGTTTTTAATAAGATTGTTTATCTTCTTGGTGTTGAGTTTATAAGTTCTTTTTATATTTTGGAAATTAATCTCTTATCAGATATATCATTGGCAAATATGCTCCCCCATACAGTGGGCTCCCTTTTCATTTTGTTGATGGTTTCTTTTGCTGTGCAGCTTCTTAGTTTCCTAAGAATCCCAAAACACCAATCAGACAGAATATATGCACCCCTATGTTCACTGCAGCATTATTGACAACAGCCAAGATCTAGAAATAGTCCAAGTGCCCAGCAGTAAGTGAGTGGATAAAAAAAGCTGTGGTACATTTACACAATGGAATACCACACAGCTATAAAAAAGAAGGAACTCTTACCCTTTGCAACAACATGGTTGGACCTGGAGAACATTATGCTAAATGAAATAGGCCAGTCAGAGAAAGACAAATACCATATGATCTCACTCATATGTGGAATCTAATGAACAAAAAAAATCTGCTGAACAAAATAAAACCAGAGGCATGGACACATGGAACAGACTGACAGATCTCAGAGGACAGGTAGGTAGGGGGACTGGAAGAAATGAGCCAAAGAACGTATATGCATTTATGCATGGCTCATGAACACAGACAACAACATGGTGAAGGCTAGGGGCGCCTAGGTGGAGGGGGGCAAAGGGAAGGAAAATGGGGGATACCTATAATAGTGTCAATAGGACATGAACTAAAGGGGGAAATGTGGGTGGGAGAGGGTGTGCAGGGTGGAGGGGAGTGAAGGGGGGAAATGGGACAACTGTAATAGTATAATCAAAAAATATATTTAAAAAAAAGAAATACAGAGTTCAAATATACTTGAAATAACCCCCAGAGTTTGGAGGCATGGATTTCATATATAATTCTACCATTAATACATATAAATCTGGACCTATTTCAGCTTATGTGAACCTGAATGGCTCTATTTATAAAACATAATTGTCATTTTTCCTTAAAATTTCCATGAGAAGAAGAATATAAAATAGATATTAGAGATGAGATGGGTTGAAAAATAAAAAGGCTTAGTATCAATTATGTATAAACATAGCTTTAACAACTTCACCCTTTTGTGTTTTTCTATGAAAATATAACCATGTACAAATATAGCCAGTTAACCACAGATATATGAAAATAAAAACTTAGGATGAAAAAATTGTGGCAAAAGGATTGTATAAAACCCACTGTTCATTTGAATAAAGATTAAACAACCATGGGAATTATGGATTCAAAAAAGAATGTGCTATGGACCTTAGTAAGGTAAAATAACACAACTAATTAAAATTAAGAGGTCTGGAGAACAGAATTTAGAGGAAGTATGAGTTCACACAATTTCCTCACTGGCTTGGAATCATAACTGTTATAAACACTGAAATGTAATCCTAAACAATGAGTCCAATCTATTACAGTTCAGCTTTTTTTAAACTTTGGTGAGATTTTTTAAGAGACAGTATGGAGAAGAAATGTTTGAAATTTGGCAGTTCCTCAGTTTTATATATACTTTTCAAATGAGATTGAGTTTTACATTTATTTTTAAAAGCAAACATTAATTGATCCAATTTTTCTAAAATTATGTTAACCTAGGTAGATAAAAAATATCTAGAATGGTATTCACCAAGTGATAATGATGGTTATTTCTGTGTGATAGGATGGACACAAAGTAATTTTTTTATTATTATTTTTATTCTCACTGAAGGACATGCTTATTAATTTTTAGAGAGAGGGGAAGGGAAGGAGAGGGGAGGGAACGAAACAGTGATATGAGAGAGAAACATCTATCGGTTATCTCGCATACTCCTCAACTGGGGACTGAACTGGCAACCTAGACATGTACGCTGGCCGGGAATCAAACCCACCACCTTTTGGTTTGTGGGACAATGCTCCAACCAACCGAGCCATACCAGCCAGGTCAATATAATTTTTAAAAAAATTCTTCTGTGTAACTTTCTGTGTTGCAGAATTCTTTTTAAATGATAGGTATGTATCTTTCACACAAAAAAATGTTTTTTAATAAAGAAAAAAGTAACATATATTATGTAAATGTGTTTGTTACACACAATTTATATTCTAAAGGGTTTTCAAAATGTGTGACCTTAAAAAATCCTTGAAAAAAATGTAAAGGAAAAATTTACCCATCTCATAAGAACAAAAAACATACTAAGTTTATTATTTCCTTTGTAATATATATGACTAATGATACGTGAAACATTTACCTGCTTTCCATTTCAGAAAACCAGGTAGTGGACAGAGGCCAGGGGGTGTCAAGTCAGAGGCTACACACAGCCCGGAGGGGCAGGCACCAGAGGAGTTTTGCTGCCAACTTCGTAAAACCACTGCAGAATTTAGCTGTCGAGTCACATCTCATCCCCCTAGTTTCTGCTTCACTGCTGTAACTCCCACCTGCACAGGTGCTCAACTATTCCTCCTTCAGTTCTGTGTTCTCTCTTTTGCAGGCTGGAATCTGTTTCAGCAGTGCTTCCAGCCTGGGCTGCACGGGAGAATCATGTGGGAAGCTTTAAAACATATTGGTGACTGGGTCACAGCCACAGAGGCTTTAATTTAATTGATCTGGGGCACAATCTGCGTGCTGGGATTTTTCAAAGCTCCCCAGGTGACTCTAATGTGCAGCCAAGGCTGAGATCGACTCTACCTTAATCTTCTTCGACCTTTTCCAGCTTTCTCTGTGTCCCTGGGGGTTTTCCTCCAGTTCTTCATGCTCTCTTTCATCCATAGGGAATGGAAGAAATGATAAATGATGACACATCCACAATACCCCAAAATGGAATACACAATTTCTAAGTGCAAACAGAACAAGGACATCTAGTATTCACACACTTACTAAGTTTTGCAACACAGCCAAATCTAAGAATATAAAACCTTTTGTGAGAACAAAGAGGCCTGGCACTCCCTCATAGTAACTTTGGGAGTCATACCCCTGGGACCACTAAACAGTGATTAAAATCAGCTGAATTGAACTCACATGGCTGAAAGGCAATGGAAATAGAATTAATTACTAGTTTCACACCAGAACAGACTTTTAAATGCCTAAGTAGTCATTTTCCTACCTCTCTTTGCTGCTGGTTCAAATTATGTGAATTTCTCTGGCAAAGGGCAATTGTCTCTAACATGGTATCTTCAACACCCTTCAACAAGGGATCCTCTTTGGTATCTAGATTCAGAGAAATTGTTAACATCATTTAAGATCATTAGTATATTGATAATCTCAATAGCTTCTGTAAAAAATTAAATATTTTTCTCTGTATATCCTTAGTTTTCCTATTATATAATCATCTATGAGAACTGATACCAAGATTTAGTAGATTAAAAAACATAATTTGTGCCAACAGTTTTTCATATCCATGCTTGACATTCACAGGGTGTATAAAGCACATCAAACTTGGCATTTTAATGTGCTTTAGCTATGGAAGATCGCCATCACCTGTGTGTCGATTAGAATTTTTCTTGCTCTATCATTTCTTCCTCTATATCTTAAATGTGGGTATTCATCCAAGATACTATTTTAGGCCTTTTCCTTTTCATTCTTCAATAATTTCAGCCACTTTTGTGGCTATAACTCTCATATCATTGCTAATAACTTTCAAATATACAACTCCAGTCCTATTCCTTTCATAACACACAGGGTGAATTTTCAACAGACTCTAAAGATATCTATGTCTGCATTCATGTCCCGCAATCACCTTGAACTTTTTATGTGCAAAATGCAAGACATTTTTTTCACTTTAAGTCTACTCTTACCCCTACATTTTCAAACTAAGTTAATGAAACCATCATCCTTAAGTCTACCAGTTTATAAATCTTCCACCATTTTATGGTTCCCTCTTGTTTACCCACACATCCAAATAAAAAGCCAAGTTTGTGAGTTCTACTTCCATACTCACATGCCCACTACTTTTCCCCTGGTGCAGCTCTTCATCACCAAATTCACTGCACTATTGTAACAGTCTCTTAAACTTTTGACTTAAATCTTGCCTCTCTCATCCCTTTTTATACTGTCAATAAAGCTTTCTTAAGCACAAGTACAAACACATCACAAACCCATCCACAAAAACCAGCAAAGATTTCTAACTTTAAAAATAGAATGTAAGTAAAACCTCTGACCATATGTAAACATAGTAAACTTTCTGGCTCACCTTCTCACAGCCCGTGCCCTTACAGGACCAGATTATTCCTACTCCCTGAGGCTACTGGCCAGGCACTTCTGTGTGCCTGGAAGGCCCTTTCCTTGCTGTTGGCCTATCAAACCCCTACACATTCTTCCAATCTTAATTACTTCAAAGGTCACATCTTCCACAAAAGTATCACTGACTTATCAGTTTAAATAGTTCTTTACTTTTCCATAATCGTTTGCCACTCTTACTGTACCTCTTTTATAATACTTGATTCTACCTGCACTAGAAGTTTTAATTTACATATTTGTCTCCATCACAAAACTATAGTTCTTTGGGTAGGGACTGTGTTTTAGTCACCTGTGTCTAACCCATGAGACCTAGCAGAATGTACTGCAATTAGAAATCCTCCAAAATTCTTAAGCATATTGTCAAAATTGAACCTGAAAGTAAATGATAAACATGAGACTACTACTGAGAAATTTATCTTTGTGAGAATTCAAGGAGCTGGCTTTTCTAGACATATCACCTGCAAATTATTGTAGTGATTTGAGGAAATAATTTGCAAAAATCATTCCCATAACACCAAACTGAAAAGAAAAATGCATAAATGCAATCAACCTAATGTAGTCAAATTCACACATATGGACGGTACAAAACTAGTAATTGAATGTTTTGGTGTACTGAATATGGAAAAGTCAGCCAAGTGTTTATTGAGGTTCCAAAAATAAATAATTTACAGAGAATTAGGGTACTGATTTTAGGGGATGTGTGGGTTACAAGGTCCAAGAAATGTGTTGGTGCGTTGAAGAGGCAGGCAATCTAAAAATCACCCATCAAAGTGATTTCTCTGAACTCTGGGAGGGCTATTTTGAATATGTCAAGCAATGTGAAAACAAATAATCCAATTTAAAAGTGGGTAAAAGACTTAAATAGACATTTTTTTTTCAGAGAAGATATATAAACGGCCAATAAGCACATGGAAAAGATGCTCAACATCACTAATCATCAGGGAATTGCTGACCAAAACCACAATGAGACAGCACCTCATACCCATTAGGATGGCCACTATCAACAGAAAATAACAAATGTGGAGAAATTAAAGCCCCTGTGCATTGTTGGTAGAAATGTAAAATCATATAGCCACTATGGAACACACACTATGATGGTTCCTCAAAAAATTAAAAGTAGGACTACATTTAATCCAGCAATTCTACTTCTGGGTATATTCCAGAAGATATGAAAGCAAGGACTCGAAAAGGTACTTGTACACCCATATTCACAGCAGCATTACTTACTGATTAGGAGCTCTCTGCCTTGCTGTTATTCAGCACATTATAGTAATTAATACATTAGTTATGTACCTCATTTATAATAGCCAAAGCATAAGTACAGAAATATAACAAAAAAAATCAATACCAGTGAAGAGTGTCTAATTTTCTGTACACTCTACTCCACTTGTGAATGAAATCACAAGGCCACATGCTTTCTATGCCTTCCTGTTAGGGCCCTTGTAAATAAGTTAAAATTGGGATTAATGTTAAAGTAAATAAATGGTGATTATGTGGAAAAAGGTAATTATTAATAAATGAAGTTTATTATATAACATCTTTAAAAACATGGGGTAAATAAAAAAATTGTAAATTACACTCATGAACTTACTTTCACCTTGATGCATTATCTCTTCAAGCTTGCTTTGTAGTCTCTAGGAGGTAAAAGGAACACTTTAATTTCCAATCCACCAAATAATTCAATTGGCTTATTTTACAGGAAAAGCCAAGAAACACGAAGTTATTAGGAATGGTCCCTGTCATTCGGAAGAGAATTCTGGGGTATGTGAAAGGCACAGCTGGCAGCACTGGAAGGGACCCACACAGCCATCTTGGACATTCCTGAGGCAGAGTGATGAGGATGAGAATTTATCCATGTTTTGGATAAGGGAATTAAATTCATACTAGGTTATGAGAAAAAGGGGTGAGTGAGAAAAAAGGACACGACAGTCTATCCCCACAGCATGGGACACAGCCTTGAACATGTCATCTCCTACATAAATGCAGTGCCAGTGTCCACTGCTCTACTGAATTCCAGATCCTCAGATACTGATACTGCAGAGGCTCCTCAGTATATACGGAAGCTGACTTTAATATATTCCTTTGACAAAAATTTGCTCCTTTTCTTGAGGTCCATTTTGCCTAAATGTTAGGCAAAAAAATCACAGAATCATCATTAACCACTCCTTCTCATTCAGCCTATACTGGATTCAAGTGATAAGTTCTCAAATTCACATTCTCTTCTCTCTCCACCTGCACTGCCACACCCAGCTCTGGCTCTCAAGACATTATGCTAAATGTAATAACCTTGAAGACATTACGCCCAGTGTAAGAAGCTAGACCCAAAAGGACAAATACTGTATGATTCCACTTATCGGAAGGGCCTAGAGTAATCAAATTCATGGAGTTTAAAAGCAGAATGGTGGTTTCCAGGGCTGGGCGGTAGGGAGGCATGGGGAGTAATTGTCTAACAGGTCCATGAGAAGTGGAAAAACTTCCGGAGATGGATGGTGGTGATGGCTACACAGCAGTGTAAATACACTCAATGTCACCAAAATGGTAGGTTTTGTGCTATGTATATGTTACAGCAAGTAAAAGAATGAAAAAATTTTTTTTCAAAAACTGATAGAACATTAAACTGTTGGTGAGAATACAAAGCGAACAAAACATCATACATTATAGGCAGGACATAAAATGCTACAACACTCTGGAAAGAGGTCTGATAATTTTTTATAAAACTAAACCTATAGCTGTCCGGTAACCCAGCAATACACTCCTAGGAACTGACACCAGGGAAATAAAAACATTTGCATATAAGAGTGATTACAGCAGCTTTATTTGTAATAGTCAAAACTAGAACTCACTCAGGTGTCAATCAATACCAGAATAGATAAGCTGTGGTATATTCATTCAATTGTATACTAAGGGACAAATACTGACACATCCAATAACAGAGATAAATCTCAAAATCATTATACTGAGTGCAAGAGGAATTATACAATAATACCTACTGAGTGATTCCATTAATATAGATGAACAGAGTAGACAAAACTAATCCATGGGGGGGAAAAATCAGAAGTGTGGTTATCTCTGGGGTAATGGAAGTGGGAACTGCCCGAGAAGGAGCATGACAGAACTTTCTGGGGTAAAGGTAATGTTCTCTGTCTTGTTAAGTAAGCACTAGGGTTACACAGGATATGCATTGGTCAAAACAAATCAAATGGTACTTTTAAGACTTCTACATTTTGTTGTATGTAAATTTTACCTTAAAAAAGTATTGCAAAGAAATACTGAACTCTAGTCAATGACATGCATGATAAAAATATTGAGGTAAAATATACTATTGCCTGCAACTCACTTTGAAAGAGAAGAAATTAAAATGGATTGATGAAAACTTATACATCAATTATATTTCAAAGAAAAGACAGATTAATGAATGGATGTACAAACAGAAACATGACAAAGCAAATACAGTAAAATGTTACCTTTAGCATTATTAAGAAGGCACCATGAATATCTCCTTTCTTTTCTAACAGATAGGCAGTGACTTCATGAAGTTGATACTTCTGGGTAATCTAGGAAATAAGAAAAGATAAGGATTTTTGTTTATGAATCTTGTTTGTGAAGTGAGAAGATCCTATTAAGGATGAAAACACCTCCATGATAATAAATAAAGAGTTCATACCTTGGTAGTATATTACTTCATAGTATAATATGCAAATATTCGACTTTTTGGTCTTATAGTGCCCTATCTTAGATCCTGACTACACCAAGTACATTCATTTTTTTCACTTATTTATTTAAAAAATGTTACACATATGAATGAGGTATATCCATTGGAGAAAAGGGAACCATATTATGTTATTACATAAATAATAATACTATAACACAGAAATTGATAAGTATAATTAAACACAAAATATTTAGTACAAAATGATAATGAAAACACTGCATATCAACTTGTGGGCTCTAAATAAAAAAATTAATAAACTAGAGTTTCTAATATGTAAAAAAGAAATACCAATTAAACTTAAATAAAAGAAAATAATGCCATAGAAAGAAACAATAGAGAAATACCAGAGAGGTTTAACAAATCCCAAATTAGTCTTTGAAAAGACTAATAAAGTAGAAGCCCTGACTGGTGCTGCTCAGTGGATTGAGTGCCAGCCTGTGAACTAAAGGGTTGCCAGTTCGATTCCCAGTCAGAGTACATGCCTGGGTGTGGGCCAGGTCAGTTCCCCAGTAGGGGGTACATGAGAGGCAGCCACACATTGATGTTTCTTTCCCTCTCTTTCTCCCTCCCTTCTCCTCTCTTCTAAAATAAATAAATAAAATCTTTAAAAAAAATTAATAACATAGAGCAGCAATAATTGATAAAAAATGTCATTTCAAAAATTTCCTTTCAAAATGTTAACAAAAGTATAAGTACCTGGAACAAATTTTTAAAAATATGTGCAAGAACCTTACGTAAAATATCATAAAGTTTTATTTTACAAAAATATAACTATCAAAGAGCATAAAAGGCATTTTAGAAAGATCACCATCTTTCTGAATGTGAAGAAAATACCATAAGATGTCAATTTTCCCTGAATTAATCTATAAATTCAATGTGTTCTTTTCATCAAAATTCCAGAAGAATTTTTTTAAAGGAACCTAACAATCTGATTCTAAAATTGATGTGGAATAGTAAGAGGCCAATGTAGCCAAAGAATTTTAAAGAAAAAGAAGGAGGAGGGAAGACTCTTCTTTCAAAGAAGAAGCGTTATCTAAACCTACATTAATTAAAGTGTGTGGTGTGGGCGTAGAGAAAGACAGATAATCAAAGGAAGAGAACAGAATCCACAAACAGATCCATGTACATTTGGAAGTGTGGTGTGTGTTACAATGGCACTATAAATCAGTGAAGAAAGGACAATAAAAAGCCACATGGACCATTAACCATCCACATGAAAAAATATATATATATAAATCCCTCTCTTGATCTATTCATAGAAATAAATTCCAGATGAATTAAAAGCCTACATGTAAAAAGCTAACTTATAAAATTCATAAAAGAGGATATCCTTTATGCCTTCAAGGTCAAAAGGAAGTAAGACTAATACACAAAAAATTAAACATTAAGGGAAAACACTGATAAATTAAAAAGAAGTCACTAAAAACCAAGTTAAAAGATATGCCATAAGAGACTGGAAGAAGAAATCAACATATGAAATCAGCCAAGGATTAGAGATCTAGAAACAAAACAGAATTTCTAGAAATCAGTAACAGAAGGGCAAAAACTCAGTACAAAAATGATATGAATAATTCAATGAAAAGAAAAACCCAAAGGGTCATTAAAATGGAAAGATATTCAATGTCATGAGTAATCAATGATACCATTCCCACTGGCAAAAATTAAAAGTCTAAAAATACTAGGAATTAGCAAGGATGTGGAAAAACAGCAAATATCAAACACTGACGACAAGAATAGAAACAAATGGGAAACCAGCTTCGCAATATCACTAGAATCAAACTACTCTGTAGTCCAAAGACCCCCACTTCCAGGGGCACTACCTAGAGAAACCTGATGACTAATGTAGCATTGTTTATAAGGACAAAAGACCGGGAACAATCTGAGTATCTATGAATATGGGAATATATAAACTGTGGCATATTCATTCCATTGTTTATGTGGAAAATATTAATAAATAATAATACAAGAATAAAATCTGTGTTTCACATACTCACAACGGTAAACCTACTTTTGCCCCACCTTGTATATGTGAAAAGGAAACAGCATGGATGGGAAGGATCAACTTCCTTCCCACCTTCAGTTTGGTGGTGACCTCAGGGAAGGGAGGGGGCATGACAAATAAAAGGTGCTTTATTTCTAAAACAAAACAACAATGAAAAAACAGCAGAACAACAAATATCTGAAGCCAGTAAGGCAAAATATCAATATTTATAAAATTGGCTTCATGGGTACCTATGTATTTGATGTTACTTCTGCATATTTCTGCATATTTGAAATATTTCATAATTTAAAAAATTTTAAGTGTGGGCAGTTCAGGAGGTGGATGCAGAAAATACACATCACTGGTACATGAGTACTGATAGTAAAAGAAAGGAGATATAACAGTAATTTAACTTTTAAACAGGGAACATGCTAGCCTCTTATAGTAGATCAGATATGTACACATGTATGTACACTTTTCATTTTCATTTGGGAATAGGCAAGAATGGGGGAAGACAGTAAAGGCAATGACCGTGCTAGGCTAATGAGTCTCACTGAGCAGGAGGACTATGTAACCATCAGTGCCTGCAAACAGGAGCTTGTTTTTCCTTTTCATATTTTTACCGCACTCCTTTTTATATGTTTATTGGTTGGCTGGAGTGTCTGCGAAGCTTGATTAATAACAATGATGGACGTGTGCTGTTTCTGACTTTAGTATAACACAAGTCACATGAAAGCAGTTTATTGTCACAGCAGTGAAAAGTCTGTACTATGGAGTCAGACTATCTGGATTCAACCTCAGGTGCTACCACTTACTAGCTATGAATTTAGGTAAGTAATTTAGTATGTGAGTCTCCCTTTGCTCATTTGTGAAACGGTGAATGATTAGGAAAAGTGCACTCTGCTCTCTCTACGTAATTAGTCTTACCTGGATGGTTTCTTCCAGGCGGTAGCCCTCAAGGACTTGCAACGTCTCTATAACCTGGGTTGGGTTGAACTGACACAACAGCTCAATGAACTGCTCTGTGATGCAGGCTGATATCTGCAGTAACTCCTGATTTACATGAATACCTTCCCTGGAAACAAAAGGCAGAAGAGCAGCATAGTTCAATCATGTCTATAACTAAGACAACAGGTAAAAAGCTTATTATCTTCAAACCAAGACTACCTTTTGGTCATGAATTAAAAATCTCACTGTGACTTAGATTATTAAGGTGAACTGTATATTACATCACAGGTACTCTAAACCAGAGGTCCCCAACCCCCGGGCCGTGGACTGTACAGGTCCTGTGGCCTGTTGGGGACTAGGCCAAGAGGGAAGCTTGCCTGAGTTCTGCCTCCTTCCCCGCTCAATGGAAAAACGGATCACTGGTACCAAAAAAGTTGGGGACCATTGCTCTAAATCACAGTATTTCCCAGTTTACACTGAATTAAGGAAATGATATTCAGTAGAGGCTCCAATAAATCATACCAGAAGTTATACCATTGCTCTAACAGAACAGATCACCCAATTCAGTTTAAACAATTTGATTCATATATACAGATAGATGGACATTCCATCTTCCAGTCTCGACGGCTGTCTCTCCCTCACAGCACCAATCACACCAGGTTCTAATGACTTCTTTAATTATCCGTCTTCTCTAAAAGACTGTAAACTCTGTGAGGGTAGGTACCAGCTTGTCTTCCCACTAATGAATTCTGGACATCTACAACAGTGTACTTTCACTGAGCATCAATTTATTATGTGCCAAGACTATGCTAATTTTAATAGTCATTAAAGGTAGCAGTGGGTATATGGCAAGCAGGTAGCTGATAGATGACTAATAAAAAGAGCTTTGAGAAATGGATATAATGAGTTGTATTTATGAGCAAGAATGACAAGCAAGCCAGAAATGGATGTAAATTCATTAATGCTACAGTTTACTTATTAAAGTTTTGATTAAGTTGATGTTGCCTAATCATTTCCCAGCAGACACATTATTTCCCTCACAAATGAATGCATCAAAATCTGTTCATTTGGGTGATTTGCTTGGTTTGATGTGTATTCACATCTTCATTATTTGTAAAGGGTTTTGCAAATAAATGACTGGAAAGAATCAAACACTGTGACTCATCGGCAGATGCTTACGCCTAATCATAATTTGCTCCATAGCTTTGCATTTATAAGACATATTAACAGAAGTAGGATGTAGATAAAATATTAACATTGCCTACAATATGGTGTAAACATCTCAGAAGTACATCAGCTCACCTTAATGTCCAGAGATGCTGATTAGCATTCCCTTTTTTCTTTTACCTAATAGTGTTCTATTGAGACACTACCTTCATCACACCTAGAGAACTATTATCATGTCCCTGGGTTTATCATGTGCACCCTCTATTTTTTCATGTAGACCCTTCTAACAGGATCTATTCCTAGCCATATCTGACTTTGTTGCCCTAGTCCTTGTAATCTTCACCCCCCTATTTTATATTTGGTTCCCTCCATATGAGGGCAGTCCAATTTACTACCTCCAGTCAGTTAAGTTCAACTTCATGTACATTTATGGAGCACCTATTTATTATGTGCCAAGGCTGTGCTAATGCTGGGGAAACAATGATGAATGCAGGTCTTTGCTCTCAAAGTTTAGACTGTACTTAGCCACAAATACTTAATAGATAATTGTCAAGTTACGTGGTAGGAACACTAAGGTGGTGGTTTACATAGGGAATAGTGGTCACTTAACAAACTCTGGAGTTAAACTCTGAAGACAAACTCTGGAGACAGTTGTGAAATACAAAACAACAACAACAAAAATTGAAAACCTCATCTTTGGGATTTACAGCCAATTTGAAAAGATACTGAATTACCTCATTAGTGAGTACAGAAAGCGCAAGCAGCAGAACTTCATCACCCAACTTCTGGTCAAGACTCAGCATCATAAAGCTCTTAATTTGGGAAAGATTTCCTGTGTCTAAATATAATTCCTCCTGTAACTGAAGTCTCTTACTGGTAAAAAGAAGTGCTATTTATCATCATTTACAAAAAACATTAAGTCCTCACTTAAAGAAAAGTTCCTTGGCCTTAACTAATCCTTTCTTTTCTCTTGCTTATAACTTTCTTGTCCTACACAGTTTGTGCCAATAAAAATCTTCCATTTTGTACAGCTTCACACGCACCTCTCTATTTACTAGATGGGACACTCCCAATTCAAAATTGTCTAATAAAGCCAATTAAATCTTTCAATGTACTCAGTTGAAGTTTTGTTCTTTAACGGGGCAAAGAACATAATGAATATTAAGCTATCTACATCTCTCCAGGTCCTCTCACTATCATTCAGTCACACACACACAGATAGGATGTGCGCTGGACAGGTTAAAAACAGGTCTCTCCAAGGTGTGCTACTTTGGCATGTAGATTATTTTGAGCTGAAGGCAACTGAGACCCCGCAGACTCAAGAGAAAATTTTCCCTTTCCCTTAAAGAATTTAAAGTGGATCCTTGCCCATATGAGTGATTACCTATTTATATGGCAGGGCAAATATCTAATTATTGAACATCTGCTCTTCTTGCCATCCTGTGAGTTACCCTCCTCTGATACGGAGCTCCAGATGCCTTGCTTCATTCCTTAGCTCATGGTGTCGTATCTACCTCATTTCACCTTCTGTCTCAAACTGGTCATGTGTGTAGGATCTCTGACTCATTCATGTGGGGCTCCCATACACACGTATATAATGAAATTTGGTTATTTTTATCTTGTTAATCCGTCTCATATAGACTCAATTATTAGACCAGCTGAGAGAACCTAAAAGGGTAGAGAAAAACTTCTTCCTCCCCAACAGTGCATACTATTTAATGTTGTGTATTTTTGTCAGTTTAGCATTATTTTTATATTTACATAGCCATGTTTGTCAATTTGGTATTTAATTATGCTCATATGCCTTAATATTTATTTAGCCATCTCCCTCAAACACTTTTTAAGATAGTTTTTCTCACTATATAAATGCTAATATGTATATTTTAATATTAACTACTTTTTCATAGTATTTCCTTAAAATATATTTTCTAAAACATAATCACTGGACCAAAGCACATGCATAACTTTTAAGCTCTTAATACATATAGGTAATTGCTCTCCAGGAAATAGAGTGCACTAAGAGGGAAGAAAACATGTTCAAAGGGGGAGTGACCACGTGTGGCATAGCCTATGAACAATTAGTTCAGTATGGATGCAGAATAAAGAGGAAAAGAGAAAAGTCAGAATGAGAAAATGAAGCTGGGTATGTCTGAATCAGATCAAGAAGGGCCTGTACACCACGAGTTTAGGTTTTACCTTGAATAATGGGAACTGAGAGAATTGTAAGAAGGGGAAAGGAGACATTATCATTACTTGTCTGCTTGCAAACAGAAGTAGAATTAGGAAGGCTGGTTAGGAGACCAGCAAGAGAGACCAGGAGAGAGATGCTGCTTGACTGAACCAGTGTGTGCAGACGAGAGCCGGACACACATGGAAATCGTAGCCTTGAGGTAGATTTTTTTTTTTTTTAATTTTATTTATTTATCTCTAGAGGGGAAGGGAAGGAGAGAGGGAGAGAAATATCAATGTATGGTTGCCTCTCGTGGGTCCCCTGCTGGGAACTGGCCCGCAACCCAGGCATGTGCCCTGACTGGGAATCGAACCGTGGTCTCTTGGTTCCCAGGCCCGCACTCAATCCACTGAGCTACACCAGCCAGGCCTGAGGTAGGTTTTTGATGACTGCTTCTCTGTGGTGGAGCTGAGGAGGTGGAGTAGAGTAGTTAAGAGAAAGTAAAAAATTCATCACTCAAGATTTTTTAAAGACACTACAATTGCTTAATTACTTGTCTATTTCCTCCATTGGAATGGAAATATTATAAAGGCAGGGCTTCAGCTCATTCACTATTTTACTTCCTGTGTCTTTCAGTGCTTAGTATGCTGTATTTACTCAGTAAATTGTTAAATGAAATAAATGGGCAGATATGCCATTTGCTAAGAGAGAAAATAAAGGAGAAAAACAGGTTTATATTTAAAAGTATGATTTTGAGCCATTTCAAACTCTCACATAATAGTCAGCAGATAATAACATCATAATAAAGAATTATGAATAAAGAAAGAAAGCCATGCATGTAAGCTATTTTCTACCTATCTATCTATCTACCACCTCTCTATCAGATCTGGAGATTAGGAAACAAAAGCGTAGAAGTCAAAAGACTGAATTTGAGCTGCTGGCAAAGTACTGTACTAAGCAAAGACACAGTATCTGGTGGTAGGCCTGGCCAAGTGGATAGGCACTCATTAACGCAGAAAGGTATTTTTATATGTCAAAGTTCACAGACACATATAACGTTCTAGTTTTTAATTTTAACTTTGATATATATTATTTGAACACTGACTGTGTCAGTATCTTAAAATGTCCCTTCAAAATTATGCACAGAAGCACCAGCAGATTCAACTTAAATCCAAAGTCTAACCATTTCTGTAATCCATGTTTTGCTCCTTGGCAAAGACACTCATTCACTTAGCAATGTTCAATTTTTACTTTATTTTGATTAAAGACTTAGAAATATAATCTGACATTTTTTGTGGTTTTATTTTCCTACGAGAAAATTGTACCATATTTCAGAAACCTCTAGGACATTGTTAACAAAGGCTAATTTGACACTACCAAGAAAATCATACTGAAGAAAAAACTGTGAATGTAAATGTAGCTGCACATTCTCCTTATTTTTATGAAACTTATAGCCTCACAAAAACCATTAGCGTCCTTTTGTATTAACCTTCAAGCATTCCCACTGCACAAAAGACCTGCATCCGGATGTACATATGTCAGAACTCCTGTGAGAATTCTTGGCCAGCAGGAAGGCACACGGGGAGCGGGGGTGGGGGGGGTGGGCTTCATGTAGCAGCTGTCCCAGAGAAGGGATTTAGAGGAAGATGCAAATCCTTTCTCTCCCAAACTCTGGCCTCAATTCAGGAAAACAATTTGCCACTGAAGGATTAAACCCCCACCTCCTCCCCTCAAAACTATCTAATCTTTCTACATACAGATGTCACCAATATCTTTGTAGGTCAATTAATTCTATTGAAGACATTATTTACATAGCAAAGATAACCTAAAGAAATTGAATAAAGAAAATAGAGATACAATATACGTAAGAATTCAACTAGATGGTCTGTTCCTTTAAAAATGCTGTTGACAAAATAAAAAGCTACCATTTCAAAACAGTTGAATTGCCCAGGCTGGTGTAGCTCAGTGGACTGAATGCCGGCCTGCAAACTACAAGGTTGCTGGTTCGATTTCTGGTCAGAGCACATGTCTGGGTTGCAGGCCAGGTCACCAGTTTAGGGTGTGTGAGAAGCAGCTGATTGTTTCTCTCACACATAGATGTTTCTCTCCCTCTCTCTCCCTCTTTCTGAAAATAAATAAAATCTTAAAAAAAAAGAACTCAATGAATAAATGTATATGCTAAATCAAAATTGCATAAACTATAATACACAAGAATGATGGTCTTATTAACTCAGGTTTTGGGGGCAAGAACAGAAAAAAGCAATATTCTGTTATGATACACAAGTAGTCCCCATCTCAAACTAACTGCTTTCTTTTGTTTGCTCTGCTCTTCTCTCCAGAAAGCTTCCATAAGAGTTTCATGAGGAGGGTAAACCTGGATGTTTAAAAATATTCTCTTGCTTAAGAAGAACAAAAAGGGAAGAATGAAAGGCAAAAATAGCCTCAAGTTGTCTGCCAGAGAAAACTGTTAGGCAGGGCCAGTCTACTTATTCTTGATGTCCCTACTGTGAATGAAACAGGGCTTCTGTAAGAAATCTGATTAGTTCAAGAGCCTGAAAGTAACCTCACGGGGTGATCTGACCATAAATTCCTGGGCAGATTGTGGTGGGTAGTCACGCCCCAGGCCTATAACTTCTTCACACCTTTGAAATGCCACAGTAATCACCCCCAAGGGAGGTGTAACTACCCTTCAGGAAGCACCCAATCTTGTTATTGATCCTGTAATCCAATCAGAGATTTCCCCACCTTGCTTTTTCCCTCTTTCATGTAATTTTCCTTATAGTTTCCTCCTTTATTCCAAATATATAAAAAGACGTGCAAAACTGTCATTCACTGAAGCCCTTGAGATCCTGCTTCGTGGCACCTGTCATCAGTTCTGGCTCAAATAAACTCATAAAAATTCTCCACAGGTTTGGGTGTTCTTATATCAACACTAAATATATTTTTCCATACTGTACTCCCCTAGTTTCCCACTTCAGTTTTCCCAGTACCTGACAAGCCTCTAATCCTTTACTTCAGGTTAATCAACAAGCATACTCATTTTTTAAAATTCTTCTAACAAGCACACTCATTGTAAAAAGCTAAACTGGGATGGGAAATCAGTCATTCAGAGCCTAATGTAAACTAGTCTATACTACCTTCTGGCTTCTTCTTACCCTGGAGGTCAGTGGGTCCTAGAAAAGTATTTTTTCATCAGTGTGTATGCTTAGTTGTATTTATATGTTACTTGTGCACTCTCGCTGTAAAACTCATAATACAGAAGTTGACTAAGTAATTTGAGTTTTGATTGGGCTTTTAAAAAATCTGTATACTTAGGAACAATACAACTGAGTGTGCTTATGAAGTGGAGAGCCTGAGGAAGTTTGTATACCCTGCACCCCTGGAAAGAAGGGGGCATAGTTCAAAGGACACCAAAGACAAACCTATAATCAAAACTGTGTCTAAGGCTAGCTCAAGAAGGTACTCTTTCTTACCTCATCTGCACTCAGGCTTCTTAGCCTTGGTCCTCTCCCTCAGTCCAGAATTCTGCATATCACTAGTGACAGGGTTCGGGATATGCTACCCCAAAATATGGTACCTTGGCATAATGAGTATTTCAAACTAAAAGGATCTGAGAAATGGCAGGTGCAAGAAGGACTCCCTGACCTTCCTCCTTCACCCCAAGCAGATTATAAAACTTTCATGTGGACTTCCAGCCAAGATGGAGGCACAGGTAGACACACTGTGCCTCCTTGCACAACCAAGATAGGGACAACAACAATTTAGAAACAGAATAACAACCAGAACTGACAGAAAATTGAACTGTATGGAAGTCGGACACCCAAGGAGTTAAAATAGACACGTTCATACAGACCAGTAGGAGGGGTGGAGTCCAGCAGCCAGGCAGAGAGGGATCACGGCCCAAAGAGCGTTGGGACCAGGTGCATAAGACCGCAGTGGGCAGACCGTGGGCATGCAGGTAGCAGCTGGCAGACCCTGGCTGAGGGGTGGCAACTGGCAGACCCAGCGAGGTGGCAACTGTGAAGCTAGACACTGTGCCCAACCCAGGATCCCAGCGCTGGGAAATAGAGCCTCCGGGCACTGATTGAAAACACCTGTGGGGGTTGAGGCGCAGGGAGAGACTCCCAGCCTCACAGGAGAGTGCACTGGAGAGACCCACAGGGTGCACAAGCCCACCCACAAGGGAATCAGCACCAGAAAGTTCCAGTTTACTTGGGGGAAGCGGTGGAAGGCACTGAAGTCCGACAGAGAGCAGAGCAAGCGCCATTGTTCCCTCTCGGACCCCACCCCCACATACTGCATCACAACCTAGTGCCTGGGCTGCCCCACCCTGGTGAACACCTAAGGCTCTGCCCCTCATACATAACAGGTGCTACCAGACCAAAAAAAAAAAAAAAAAAAAAAAGATGGCTGAAACAGAAGAACAAATGAAAGCCCCAGAACCAATCCTTTTAAGCGACCAAGAGATAGCCAACCTATCAGATGCACAGTTCAAAGCACTGGTGATCAGGATGCTCACAGAATTGGTTGATTTTGATTGCAAATTAGATGAAAAAATGAAGGCTACAATAAGTGAAATGAAGAAAAATGCAAAGGCAACCAATAGTGATGGAAAGAAAGATGGGTCTCACATCAATGGAGTGGACCAGAAGGAAGAAAAAACATACAATCAGAAAAGAATGAAGAAATAAGAATTCAAAAAAATGAGGAGAGGCTTAGGAACCTCCAGGACATCTTTAAACATTCCAACATCCAAATTATAGGGGTACCAGAAGGAGAAGAG
>CM052539.1:152330252-152363709 GCA_028533065.1 Trachops cirrhosus
GGTGTGCAGGGTGGAGGGGAATGAAGTGGGGGTAATGGGACAACTGTAATAGCATAATCAATATATAATTGAATCAATAGCATAATAAAATATATTTAAAAAAAACCTTTTATGTGAGAGTGCTCTCCCTATACCTGGAGGAAATGAGCATCCTTATCCCTGAAGGTGGAAGAACACTGAGAGGACTCCAAACAAACAGGCCTTGCTCAGTTTTCCCAGTATATCATCCTTAGCTCATGTCCTTTGGTCCTATCCCATTTTTTCATGACTTTCTACTCTTCATCAAACCTAGCAAAACACTCTGGTTTAGCTGCTTCTTCAGGTCCTTCATAAGGAGGCTCCTGTGTCATGTAAAACTTTAAGTAAGTTTGTATACTTTTCTCTTCTTAATCTGTCTTTTATACAGAGGTCCAGCCAAGAACCTAAAAGGAAAATATTTTTTCCTCCACTCCTGCCTTTAACACTCAATGTAAATATATATATTATATACACTCAATATAAATTGAATGTGTGTATGTGTATATATATATGCACACACACACATATACATAATTATATATTTACATTGCAGGTTAAACAGACTTATATGGGTTACTCTGAGAACTATCATTTAAAATGCTCTTAATAGCCCTGGAATATTTGGCCCAGTGGGCTGGAGTATTGTCCATTAACCAAAGGGTTGCAGGTTTGATTCTTAGTCATGGCACACGCTTAGGTTGCAGGTTCAATCCCTGGTCCAGGCACATAAGGAAAGACAACCAATTGATGCTGCTCTCTCTCCCTTCCTCTCTAAAAGCCATGAAAAAATGTCCTCCAGTGAGAAAGAATGTGTGACAAGTTAATTTAGAATAATTTTCCTGGGTTAGGTTTAATTCAGGGACAGAGAGCGTACTGAGTAAATGTAAAATTATTTGTGGTTTACTAGTGAACAAAACAACTTTCACAGTACTCTTAAAGAGCCTTACCTAATTAACCTCTTACAGATCTAGGTGTAGGTAATAACATATTCCATGGTAATATCATGGAAGACCCCTGAAACTCTTATGATGTGATGTGGTTATTACTGTGAAGTTTAAGTTACGGAATTATTGCAAGATCAGTACAAATGACTGTATATTTATATTATCTAATATTTGTATTTTTTTATTTAAAAAAAGTAAGATTTGGTCACCACTGGCTTCTATACTTTTGTTTCATGTGAGAAAAGGCCAAGTTCAAAGCTGAATCCTTTATGTCTTTCCAGCTTGAGCATCTCCAGGTAGGATGGTTGGGGAAAAGAACTTGGTTAAAATGAACAATCCTAGGAGAGGAGGAGTCAAACCCCAGGAGAACATATCTGACACTGGAGGAAACACAGGAGAGGACACAGAAGGAATTACGGGGCACTCAGCTTCCTGAGAAGGGCTGGGAACTGAGGCAGAGTGCCTCCTTCCTCTTCCACTAGCTCAGCCCTCTGGCCTTCTCTCAGTCTCCTCCCCGGCTCTTCCCATCCTTTTCCCAGCCCTCTTCCTTCCCTCCTAACCCCCAACTCCAATTCTGTGATATCTCCATCAGTGAATTCTAGGAGTAGACCAGGGCTCCAACTGGCTCTTAGAGAAATACAAATGATTAATATAATTTTTTTTAAAAAAAATCTAGCTTCAGTAATATTCTGAGAACAGGGAATTAAGACAGATACTTTGAAAAGGTCTTAAACTGGGGTGCAGGAGAAAATGTATTCAGACTGCTTTTCTAAACATCTGAACATGACTTTAAGTTCAAATGTGACAGAGACTACTCAAGGTTTAAATGACCGGGATTTCAAAAAAAATTGTTGCCATCAACCAAATCACTGGTATTTTGATATTTTAAAATAGCACAGAAGACTGGAATAACCAAGACTGATATTATAATCACTTGAGTAAATGACTATTTTCAATGGCTGGTGTACATTATAATGTAACTTAAAGGTTTATATGTCTGAGGTGAAAGCTGTTGCATCCTGGACTATTACACTTAAGCCAATGATGCTTAATTGTAGGTGTACATCGAAAATATCCCCACCCACAGTGACTCTGTGGGGTTGGGCCCAAGCATCTACATATTTTTAACTTTCTTAGGTAATTCTGACACACACTTCTGGTTAAAAATGACTGTCTCAGAGTGTATTAATTGTTATTGCCCTCAACTTCCAATGTACTCCATGTAGTCACACAAAGTGTTAAGATCTCACATGAGAGCTGCTTTGCTTACAAAGCCATAACTAATTTCATCATCTTCTTGGGCTAGTTTTTATCTGATGAGTACCAATAAGTAGCACTTAAAAAACATTCAAACTCTCCTTCTTACACCACCAGGAACAGTTATTTAAAACTAAATACTTCAAATGAGACTTTAAAAGCTAAGACACTTAGAGATGGTCTGCGACTAGGTGTACACTTTAAGACGTAAAACCATTCATCTACAGCATGGAGTAAGGAGCAGGAAGGAGTGAACCTAGTATACAAAGAGGAAGCTAGTTGGTTATCCAATCTTCGTGAAACATGTCCTCGTGGTATGACTTCATTATTTTGTTTGAATTATTTTATTAACTCACCATGTATGTTTATGTTCAAATGAAAAGTATTCCCTTAAGATATAATCTATTTTTAAATTATGTATTTTGGTATAATTTATGTAACTGCTATTCCCCCTAATACTAAAAATCAGGAGTTGAGCATACTATTTGGATACCATGGACAAGTTTCTTAACTTCAATGCATTTTCTTTGATTTCTAATCTATGTATTATGAACAACTAAAGTTATCAACATACCTTGGGTCTAGAAGACTCCGTAAAAATTTGAAAAGCAAAACCTGGTTCTGGTTAGAAAAACAATAAAAAAAAATTAAAACAAATTCTTCAAACTATGCCATGGTAAAAAATGACTCTAAAATGTCCCTTAAAAGTGCACACATGCATACAATTATTCCCATTCAGCCCTCTATACAGATCTAAGAAATTTTAAGAATCATTTGGAGATGATTTCCTCTCAGTAATTCTAATCACTGTCACATATTCATTACAAAAACAAGCAAAAACAAAAAAAGCCCTCTTCCGAGATAAATCCCAGAGCAGGTCTAACACAAGGATGCTCAGAATGGCTGGTGCTCTGAGCTGCCCTGCTCAGAGTGAATTCTGGCTGTACTGACGGGTTCACACAACCTCACCTGGTCCTTCCTGCGGCAATGGCCTACTGTGAAATAGGTAGGTAGGGCGAGAGTTGGAGGCCCAAATAACAACCACCACCAGAAAAGCTCATGAACTCCCCAATACAATCAACCCCAGAAGAGATGGCAAACTGCAACGTGTTAGCAATTAATATGCCATGAAATTTGGGTTCTGTTTCCTCCATTTATGAGCTATGTGACTTTGTGTAAGTCACTGATGTAGCAATTCAGTTTGCTTATTTAAAAAAGAACAGCAATATCTTCTCTGCCCTATGCACAGGGTAGAGATGAAAATTAACTAAGATAAACCCATGAATAGTATATAAATGTAAATGCCTCTAAGTTCTGAGGAAAGCTAAACAAGAATTATTATAGTTTATTTTTTCCTTTTTCTTCACTTTTTGACACATTCAAACTTCACCTATTAAAAAGTAGGGACTCTCAAAACTGAAAAGGATTCATGTAATTTAGAATATGACATGTTTAGTATATTTATCAGTCTTTGATTTTTTTTACCTTTTCCCTGCCCTATCACTTTGTTTTATTTTACATGACTTTCCTTCTGGTTATAACTTAATATTCTGGGTTATTTGTCATTTCAAGAATTCTGAAAATGATAGATCAAAGGCATATTTCTTGTCGTCAAAAATAAAGGTACTCTATAAAATGTGTGTAGGATATTGTTTTGCACAATCAATAAAGCTCTGCCATAAAAAATACTTTATTTCTTTAAAAGCAATAGTCGACAATCGAATAGCAACCTTTTAAAAAAATCCATGACATTTTCAGCTTTTATATAATTGCCTAGTGAATGACATTATATATATTCATTTTACCTGGCCTTTCTGCCTCTAAATATCTTTAGAGACTATGGGAAAAAGAAAATCCTGCAATGGGTAATCTTACCTTTTAAACAACAATAACAACACTATAGGTGAGAAGATTTACCAGGATTGCTTTCTTTTTTTTTTAACTTACTGATTTTTTTAAGAGAAAAAGAAGAAGGGAGAGAGAGAGGGAGGGAAGAGGGGAGAGACAGAGACAGAAACATCAATTTGTTGTTCCCCTTATTTACGCATTCATTAGTTGCTTCCTATGTATGCCCTGACCAAAGGTTGAACCAGTAACCTTGGTCTTTGGGACGAAGCTGTAACCAACTGAGCTACTCAGCCAGGGAAGAACTGATGACTTTTAAAGGGGTAAGAAGTTCTGTGGGTTGAAAGTAGTTTTAGAACTGGCCTCCTGTCTCCCTCTCACTAGAAGGGACTAGATGACCCTCCATGTACTTCCTCAGTATCCTGGGCAGTGCTCTATTATCATTTAAGTCAAACCATTCTACAATCATCCTCTGGCTTGTCTTCTTCTTTTAACACAGGGATATATTTATACATTTTTTGTATCCTCAGCAGTTAATGTTTTTGGCCCACAGCAGGTACATTAAAACAAACAAAAAAAAACCTGTACATAAACTAGCTCCTAAACTAGTAAAAGAAAATGGGGGGTGGGTAGGGAATGGATCTTCTGTGTCTTACAATTTCTAGATCAGGGACAGGTTATAGTCCCAAAAATGTTTGTGTGATGTTAGTATTTGTTATGCCTGAAGAGGGACATTCACATTACCAGATGCAGAGGTCATCACACAACTGCTCCCAAAACACACATGTGTGTGTACAAACTATTAAATGGTGACTATTAATTGAAGAAATTACTACAATGAAAAGTTCTTAGGTGGATATTCAATAATTGTCTCCCCACTAGATGTTTCTTCCCAATATACATTTGCAATATTTACCTGAAGCTTTTCAATGACTGTTTCAATCTGTTCAGAAAAGTGAGTGGCAACCAGCTCTGCAGCTTTACAAGGCTTCAGAGACACCAGTTCCTAGAGCAAAAGAAAAAGATAAAAATCTTTTTGTTAAATCTTTAATGTTAATTTAAATAGAATCCCCATAGATGTGAAGCATGACCACCTGCCTCAACATTCTTGTGAGCTTCTATACTGTATTTCAGGAGACCTCGATGTAGGGCCTCAATTTAAAGGCACGTTAGAAAAGACACATGGACAAAAACTAGGAGCGGGGGTGGAAATGGGAAGGAGGTGGGGAGGGCTGAAAAAATAGCAACTACATCAAGGTTGTGGGAATGTAAGTTTTTCACATTTATAATGCATAGAAAAGTGCTTGGCACATACACACACAAAAAAAATTTAAAAAAATTTAAAAAATAAAGGCACATTGTAAATAAGCAAAATTAAAAATGTGCCATGTGAAAAATCCGATCTTGATATAAAAGGCAATTCAGAATTCTTAGAAAATGAAAGCACTAAACTCTGGACTTAGGCCATGATATCTGCAAGATGAACAGAAGGAACAAAAACTCTTCAAATTCCCTGTCTGTGAATTTTACCCTTGAGCTTAAAGTAGTAACTTGAAGAAAAAAAAAGGCATAGTTGCAATTTCTCTGGCTAAGAATTCCAAAACTTCTGATGACTGGTAGATTTTGAAACTGCAAGTATCTGAAGAAATCGACTTAAGGTCATTAAGCCAAAAATGGGACTAACATGGATGGCTGCCAATTAATCACAGGTAATATACCTGCTTCTGTCAAATCTAAGACTTTCAGTTTGCCCTCACCCTAAACTTTCCTAGACACTGTGGGCTATCTTTTTCTCCTCTGAACTCTCTTTTCACTTGGTTTCAGTGACCTACTATTCTACCCTTATAATTGCACGTTACATGGCTAAAAGGCAAAGACCAACTACAGGTCACACACATAATATAATGTCAAATAAAAATTACACAAGTTAGTGTGACTGCAATATTCATGATATATCTAATAATTTTGTGTTAGTATTTATATATTAATGAGCTGACACAAACAACTGTAGTTTATACTACTATTATATAACACATCTCAAAACAGAGAAGGCACAACTAATCGATATCACAAATAAAAAAAGGAATATTACTACTGATCTGCAACGATCTGGTAGGTTGGAACAGGCAGGTGAGGGGAAAGGATTAAGGATCTATACCTAGAGATCTTTATGGATATGTGAACTATTTTATGTCTTAAGTTAGGTTCTTTATTTACTGTCTAAATGTGTTTTGATTAATTAAAAAAATAAGAGAGTTAACCTAAAAAAAAGAATTTTAAAATTTAGACAAAATGGATAAATTCCTAGAAAAATATAACTTAATAAACTGACATAAGTAATAGAAAACCTGCATTGAAGAGCCAAAAATCTTTCCATATGGAAATCTTCAGGCTCAAACAGATTCACCTATAACTTCCAGTAACCATTTAAGGAAGAAAAATGCCAATATTAATTAACCTCTTACAGAGAATTAAAAAAAGGAAACTTCTTCAGCTCATTGTATGAGGCTAGCAAAATCTTGATATCTACATGCAATTTAAGAAAGGAAAGGAATATTATAGATCTTAATTATGAACATTGATACAAACATCCTAAATAAAAACAAAATTCAAGAATACATAAAAAGGATAGTATATCAGGATCAAGTTGCATTTATCCACACAATTTAAGACTGGTTTAATACCAATAATATTTACCACAAGAAATTGGATAAAGGAGAAAAGGTGATAAAGTTTTTTCATGAA
Organism: Trachops cirrhosus; assembly: GCA_028533065.1. Taxonomy (NCBI): domain Eukaryota; kingdom Metazoa; phylum Chordata; class Mammalia; order Chiroptera; family Phyllostomidae; genus Trachops; species Trachops cirrhosus. Next base: position 152,337,062 of record CM052539.1, read on the forward strand.
AAAACTATTAAAATACTAGAAATAGAAGACTTCCATAAAATCCTTACAGTCAACATTGTACTTATATTGGAAGTAAAAAAATATTAATAGCATTGTTATGCCAAAAATATAAAGTTGTGACAGTAAATCTAACAAAGGATGGAAAATCTCTACAGAGAAAATTACAAAGCTTCATAGAAAAATATTGAATAAAAGATCATATCATATGGTCATAGATTGAAAGATTCAATATCATAAAGATGTCAATTATGTTCAAAATGAATGATAGGCTTATTGTAATCCCTGTCAGAATCATAAGATTGAAAAACAATTTTTTTGGTGGAATTTGACAAACTGATTCCAAAGTGTATTTGGAAGTATAAAAGGCCAAGAATAACCAATACTCTTTTAAAGATATCAAGGCTTATTATAAAGCAACAATATTTAAAATGCTTGTGAGGTAATGATGCAGAGACAAGACAATAAACCAAGGAAACAGAAGAGGGCCCAGAAAAACAGACCAAACATATAAATTCTTGATATACTTAGGACAAAGTAGCACAGCTGAGCAATGGGGAAGGGCAATCTTCAAAGTAACCATGCTGAGAAAATTGGGCACCCATATTTTAAAAATTAATTGGACCCCTACCTAATCCCATATACAAAACTCTTTTCAGGTGAACCTAAGACTTAAAGATAAAAAAACAAAACAAAACAAAAGCTTTTAGACAAAAATATGGAGGACTTCTCCTTCACTGTAGAAGGACAAAATTATTTTGACTACTTAAAAAAAAGAACTTTTCTTAAAAAGAACCATAGGAAAAAAAGCCATAGAGGGCAGAGGATATTCACAACACTTATCACTGAAAAATACTACCATGCGGGATACATAAAGAATTTCTATAAATAATTAAGTACAGGAGACATTGAAATAGAAAAATGGGCAAGACTTGAACAGGCACATCACATAAAGGAAATTTAAATAGCCAATAAACATGAAAAGTCTATCAATCTCATTAGTAACTAAGGATATGCAAATTTAAAACATTAAACTATCATTACACATTCACTAGATCTGCAATATTTTGAAGCCTAGCAAGGATATAAAGCCAATGGAAAACCTCATTCAAAGATGGCATCTGGTGAAGATATACATCCAATTAACTAGCAATTACAGACCCTACAGTGTGATTATCAAATGTTAGCCTGCTTCAAAAGCACCTGGAGCAGTTATTAAAATATATTGCTCAGTCCCACTCCCAGAGTTCATGGTCCAGTAGGTCTGAGGCAAAGACTAAACCTGCATTTCTCTCAAGCTCTCAGCTGACGCTGTAATGCTGCCTGGGGCGCCAAACTGGGAACCACTGCCCCAGAGCACTGATTGTCAACTGGTGCACTGCAAGCATTTTTAAAACATGCAGTACCTGACTATTTAGTCAGGGGCACTGACCTCTTTTCCCTTAGACTATCAAATAAAAAATGACAAGAGCCAACACAACCATAGCTGTCTGGTGTGATGAATCAAAATTATACCTATTTTTTGTCAGATTGGCAAAAAATATCATATACTTTATGGTGTGCCACAGAATGTTAGTAAATAGTTTGTATGCCATGAGATGAAAAAGTATGAAAATCGCTGCCCTAGAGAAACGCATGTGGCTGTGTTCAGATGCTTATATAAGGAGATTATAAGTGGATTATTATTTTTTTAAAAGATTTTATTTATTTTTAGAGAGGGGAAGGGAGGGAGAAGGAGAGAGAGAGAAACATCAATGTGCGGTTGCCTCTCATGTGGTCCCCACTGGGGACCTGGCCCGCAACCCAGGCATGTGCCCTGACTGGGAATCGAACCTGCGATGCTTTGGTTCACAGCCCGTGCTCAATCCACTGAGCTACGCCAGTCAGGGCCTAACTGGATTATTTTTAATAGTCAAAAACTAGAAAAAACTGAAATGTCTACTAATGGTAGAACAAACTATGATATTCTTGTTAAATGAAATACCATATAGCAATAAAAATGACCACAGGTACATGTACCAAATGTACAAACTTCTCAAAATATTGAGGAAAAAAGAAAATACAAAGTATAACTTCATCTGCGTAAAGTGCAGAAGAACATAAGATTTTAGGGATGCAGGCATATGCAGTCACAGAATGAGAAAAGACAAGAAAATATCAGAGGGGAGACAGGATAATGGGCATATTACGGGTGGCAGGGGCTGTGATAAGGAAAGGATACACAGGCAGTCTGAGCCACCGAAAATAAGTCTATTTTTGATCTGGGCCTCAGATGTTTGCTTTTAATTTCTTACAAAACCGCACATTTGTCTTATACACTTTTTGGCATGCTTTTTATGTTTCAAAATAAGAAACTATTTTTTTAAATCTAATGAGTCCTGGCTAGGTGGCTGTTTGTGGGAGTGTCAAAAGGCTGCAAGTTCAATCCTTGGTCAGGGCGCATGTGGGAGGCAACCAATCAATGTTTCTCTCTCACACCAATGTTTCTCTCTCCCTCTCTCTTCCTCTCTTTCTGAAATCAACAAAAACCTACCCTCAAGTGAGGACTAAAAAAAAAACCTAACAAAACATGTTTTGTTCATATTGGAAAAACCAGCTGAAGATTCTTTATCTGTAATCCATAGACCCAATCTAAAAATGACTTTTAGGATGTCTGCAGATCCTTGAAATTGTACACAAAATTATGTATCTGTATACATGCACAGGTCCAAATATTTAATTAGATTCTCAAAAGAGGTCTATAACCTCAGAAGTGTTAAGAACCACTAGTCTATACACTGTATAACACTGTCAGATAGCTTTATCATGAGGTCTTTTACCTCTACATATTTAATGTTGATTTTATTTATATTACTGAAGCCACGGAAGTCCTTCAACAAAAAGTCTATATATTTGAAATCATGGTCTAAAGAGACATTATTAAAAAGTTGGAGGTGTAAAAAATGTGCAGATGTTGGAAAAAGTCAGCAGAAATAATTGTTGTGCAGCAAAAATACTTCTTGCTTCTTCAGTCTGAGTTTTCTGCTGAGCAATTTGTTTGCTCATTGATTGGTTCATCACGTTTCGTATTATGCAGAGACACAGCCTCGTTTCTGGATGTCTGGAGTCCATGTGCTGAAACTACTGCGTAACACAGATTAAGTGGAATAAAGAATGAGCCAGAATGTAACTATGGAGACTTAAAGGGGATGATGAAAGGAAAAAGAATACAAAATGATTAAAGGAAAAAAGATATAATTCAAAGTAGGAGAAGGTTTTCTTGGGTTCTTTCATCAAGATATATTCATCTTGTTGTTAGCAGGAATATTGTAACATTAAATAACATATATATGTTCTCAATCCTATAGATGAAAGTGTGGAAATTACTTTAGACCACACATCTGATGACTGTACATCTTTCACACCAGATGTTTCACATAAGATGTGTTCTCATTTCTGATCTTTCTAAATTTTACAACCATTGGGATGTGAACAAAGTAGTCACATTGCATGCAATGTTTTTTTAGTTTCAGATGTCATCCTTTCTTATCATTTTTTACAAGTATAAAAATTTTTAAAACATGTTGAATAATCATATCTTTCACTGCATTTCTAAACCTATCACCAGAAGTTACCTCATTACCTATTCCTTGCCACAAGGAGGAGGAAGACACTTTTTTTAAAAAAAGATTTATTTATTTTTAGAGAAAGGGAAGGGAAGGAGAAAGAGAGGTAGAGAAACATCGATGTGTGGTTGCCTCTTGTGCACTCCCGCACTGGGGACCTGGCCCTCAACCCAGGTATGTGCCCTGATTGGGAATCAAACTGGCGACCCTGTGGTTCGCAGGCCAGCACTCAATCCACTGAGCCACACCAGCCAGGGTGGAGGAAGACACTTTGTAGATTTAAATATTATTTTTAAAACCAGGGTTATCTTGGCATCTTTCGTTACTGCTTTTTTTCAATAATTAGTGACTCATAAAAAGAATAAATTTCAACAAACTGCCAGCTCTGTTGGTTTCCAAGGTATATTGCATGTTATGAACCTAAGGACACTAAAGAGGAGTGATTTGTGAGCCCCTCTTCAGAATGCATTCTGATCATATGTTCATCACACATCATTAGTCTCTCCATTTAGGCATCTCATAAGCATGTTTTGAAAAAAGAACTTGTTCCAATGTCCACTCTTGCATTCTTGTAAAACAGCATGCATACAGAAATTCAGAACCATCTTGTTATGTAAGGAAGGGAAATACATCAGAGAGACAAACTCACTGAAATAATGTTTCTAAAATTGCAGTGGGTGATTAGGTAGAATGGTTCTCACTGTGATTTAGAGAAAAGGATCAGGAACACTCTCAGAATCATTTTAAGAACATTATAAAAGACCACTAATATTACAGTTTCTCAACCAGCTGATTGAGCATGGGTTATTTTTGGAAGTAATGACATAATAAATTGTATGTGACATAGACTTTATGAATACAAATATGAGATGTAAGAAAGATGCTAATCTACAAGTAAATCAACTTAATAATATGCCTCCTGCCACTGCTTAGTTAGCATAAACTTATTTTGGGAGATAGCCACACAAATGGGGAAGTTTAAAGGTTTTGCTGAATCAGCACCTCAATGTGATCCATTGCTTTCTGCCACACAGACCGCTTCTCCTCAGCACTGTGTCCAGGAATGGATAAGATATTGTGAATGTAGTTAAAGACTTCTTCCTGAGGAGCACAAGACAATATAATTCATTCATTCATTCATTCACTCACTCAAGCAATGTTTACTCACTATTTACTATGTGTACCAGTCTTGGTAAATATCTATTATTTGGATATGAAAAACCATTTGGAGATAGTTAATGGATAGAAAACTGACACTAAAGAGAAAGAGAAATTGTGTAAACTTTAGGGTAGACTCTTAAAAGCTGCAAATCTATTCCAATTAATTTTGGTCTCAATTTCATTAACCTAATGAGGGAACATCATACTTTTGTCTTTGGTGGTCCCTATCTACATTTTCAATTTCATCTCAAATAACTCTTGCCCTTGTCTATTACGTTCCACTTACACTGATATTCACTTCATTTACATGATCCTATTCAATTCCTTGAATACATCAAAAACTTTCCCCACCCCAGGGCCTTTGCATATACAGGTCCCTATCCTAGAACACTTCTGCTGGATCTTTGCTTAACTGGCTTCTCAAATTCCAGCATCAGTTTATATATCACCTCCTATGAGATCCTCTGAAGTTGCACCCAGTGTCTCTTCTCTAGTGTACATGCCAATTTGTAATTATATATTTGGGGTTCTACTGTCAGTCTCTGTCACTAAACTGTAAGTTTTACAATCGCAAGAACTGTCTCTGTTTTAATTATCAATGTATACATAGCTAATAGCAGGCACTCAATAAAAACTTACTGAATAAATGAAAACCTGCACCAGCAAACATATGTCCAATATTTCTACTGAATAGTTACACCTACTGAATAGCTATTTATACTTCGTTAGGTGGTTGGGAGGAAATGGTAAGAAAGAAGGGTAAGCAGTCTCTTAACTCACCTCTCTTAGTGGGTCACGTAAGTAGCAATCAATAATTTTGTCATATTGGTGTTCTCGTTCATACATAAACTCACAAATTTGATAGCTAGAACATGAAAAGAAAAAGTTCAGTGTACCAAATAGGCAAGTGATTATTAGCTTATTTTTTTAGGAACTTTTCTCAGACACAGAGGTTGGTATTCAGAAAAATATAGTGAACATTATTTCTGCTGTTAAATGAAGTTTTAGTATCTAAGGTAAAAGTACCTGCCATTCTTCTAAATACAGGTATAATATGCTGCTGAATACTATAAGAAACTTCAAAACTGGGTACAAAATAAATGTTAAAGCAACATGTGCCACAAAATAGTTAATGTATTACATATCAATATAAAGTTCTTCTGTTCAGAATTAAATATGTCAATGGAAATATTCAAAAACTAGATAAATAGTAATGCTGACATATTGCATTTTATTTGCTACGTAAAATTCTGCATTATTTATAACATATATAAATAACTGTCAAAATCTATAAAATATCATTGAAAAATGTAAGTAAAAAAACTAAAATACTAGATCATAAGACTATTATTTCATTTTTATACTAAAACAAATGCACAAACACTTCAAATTTACTCACTGTTAATTTCTGCAAATTTTACTAATTTTTAGACTTAAAAGGCATAAACTTTCACTTAGATTTTTTGTTATTTGCATAAATTTTCTTAATTTAAAAAAGTGGCAATGCATCAATAAACTGGACTTCAAGTTACAGAAATGTGATTTAATAGTTGTATTAACTAACATGTGACTTTAACTTACAATTCTGCTTTTTCTGCCATACGGATGAGCCGACTCTCTTCAAATTGAACTATGCCTCCAGCCTGCAGCAATTCTAAAAGGACCTGATCATTTAAAATAATAAGCAAAAAGCTTTGGTATCTACTTTTACTTACTAGGTCTTTAAGAGTCCATTCAGCCACACAAATCATAATATTTTTCTTTTGTCCTACTACTTGCTGCTGTTTTGGCTTGGTCTTTACATATACAATAGGTTAGACTGCCATGATAATGATGATCATATCATATTTAAGTCTCATAAATAGATTAATTGCTCTATTTTTTAAACATGGAAGGAATGCCACAGTGTTTCCAAATAAAGCCTTTTTAGAATACCTAATTGGTCCTCCACTTAGCTAAAAATGTCCATATATATTCTTTCAAAAGTGAACTTTTTAAATTTTTATTTTAATTGTTGTTCAAGTAGTTTTCTTTTACTCTCATCCCAGCCCACTTCCCCCCAGCCCTGCCCACCTCCCAAAAATGAATGTTTGTCTAGAGCTTTCATATCTTATAGTTCTTGTGGTTCTTTATGTCTCATGATCAACAGGTAGTGTCCATGTTTACATGTTATTTTTTCTAATGAAACATTGGTGTTTTTCAAAGTAGCATTATTTACGAGAGCCAAAGGGTGGAAACAGCCGAAATGTCCATAAATGGTTGAATGGATAAACAAAATGTGGTATATACATATAATGGAATATTATTCAGCCCTAAGAAGGAATGAAATTCTGACACAGGGTACAATATGGATAAATCTTAAAAATATTATGTTAAGTGAAATGAGCCAGTCACACACACACAAAAATACTGTATGATTCAACTTATATGAAGTGCCGAAAGTAGTCAGTTCACAGAGACAAAAGTGGAATGGTGGTTGCCAGGGCGTGGGGAGGGGTCATGGGTTTACATGGGTGCAGCACTTCAGTTTGGGAAGATAAAGTGCTGGAGATGGATGGTGGCCATGGTCACACACCAATGATAATATACTTAATGCCAATTAACTATACACTTCAAGTGGTTACAGTGACAAAGTTTATGGTCTATATGTCTTACCACAATAAAAAACAAACACTGTGGTCCATATAAATAATTTTACCATGCTGAACAAAAAAGTGACTAGGATGTTGTGATAGATTCATCAGTATTTGTAAATAAACCTCAAAATACAGTAGAATCATCCCATAGTCATTAAGGCAAAATGAGAATGCTCTCTATTCTTAAGTTCAAGAGCCAGAGTAACATGAACCTTCTCAGAACTCTCATTTAACAAAGCATTTTCCTAACAGGAAATTGATTACTTTCAAGTTAAAAAAAAAAAAGGCAGTGAAGAAATAAAACCTATCCAAACTTGACATTTCTGAACCCCAATTTAATCCATTTTGAATATTATAGTGTACAGTTATGTAGAACTATAGAGTCAACTCCATCTGCTGGAAGCCTCAGTCTGGAATAACATGATAGAAATGCCATTGCTGGAGCCAGTCTACCAGCCCACTAGAACGGAGTATTAAATTTTCAGGAATTTTGCAAGTCAGTTGTTAAACACAGACGCTGTTAAAAAATAAATGATATAAACTTAAAATTAGATAAATTAAATTAAAAACGAAGGTGATTAATACTCAAAACTCACCACTTACTAATTATTGTACTATGTATGCTCTTGGGATGCATTACTGTAACTCAGTCTGCACGGGAACAGTGCATAAGGGTGCTGTACTACGCACCTCCTCCTAACTCTGTGCTGAGAGAGATATGCCGGTAGGCTGAATACTGAGAGTACTGACACCACAGCAAATTCTGCAGAGCAGGGCTTTTTACATTTTTAAAGGGTTGTAAAACAAACAAAGAATATGTGACAGAAACCATAAGCAGCACACAAAGCCTAAATTATTTACTCTTTGGCTCTTTACAGAAAGAGTATGCCAATCCTTGGTTATGAAAGTGATGGAGATAATTAAACTTAAAAGTGTGCATGCCATAGTCATTGCATTGTGAATATCACAAAAAGGTAAGGAATCTTTTTACTATTCAAAAACTGTTATCTGATGCAGCAAAAGAGTCACTTCATTGATGAATGAGTGAAGTTCTGACATGCTTTCACTGTTGCACTTTCATCTTATTTACATTAATGAAAATTTCAACCAACATTCATATTAAAACTACACTTGATGAGCCAGTTGTTAACTTTTATCAGCGTTCCACTGAAAAACACTAAAAAATGTTGCATAAATGAGTTTTGGTATATAACAAGTTGTACAAGGGAAACAGTGCTGGGTTAGAAGGGAAAGAACTGGGGTCTAACTTTAGCTGTGATCTTGAGCAGTTTTCCATCCTTCTAAAATGAATAGAGAAGTCAGATAATCTCAAAGGGGACTCCCAGGAATGGAACGTTACTATACGATGATTACTTTTCAAGGTTTGGCTTTTACATTTAGATTTTATTTTTATTTCTGTTTAATTTAGTTATTTATATAAAAAGATTTTATCATTTTTTATAGCAGCATCATACATAACATGGTCTCGTTTTCCTGCCAGTAGAGAAACAGGGGCAAAATGAGGGGTCCACATTACTACTTGTATTCAATATAATTTAACAGATAACCAAAATTTTAGCAGCTGTTCTCTTCCCTGTATTCAGCAGTCACCGGGTCACAGCTGCGCAGAAAAAGGGGTCACTCACTATCCCATGTCCTTTATCTGAGCCTCAACCTCCCAGCTGTGCACTATTACCACAGAAAATCAGCAAAGCTGTAACAAAGCACTTCGCTTATCTCACAAAAGACTGGTGATCAATTTAAATGAGGTTGAGTCTTAGTGCTCACGATTGTATTGGGTAAACTTTTAAAGAATCTTATTCTTAGAAGGGACCCCAAAAAAGTGACATAAGTAGAAAGAAGTGGTAACCAACAGTTAGCATGTCGTAGTGATTAGTGGGGAGACAGATGGATTCCAGCCTCCAGAAATGGTTAGTCCTTAGGCAGTGGGGCCAGAGGGCACTCCCAAACGCTGAGTATCCTAACACTCAGTGCCCTGCAGTCTGTCTGGTTCAGGGCCATCCATAGCAGCTAGGAGTGCTATCAGATTAATGATATGGGTGGAAAGCAGGACACAACAGGTGCCAATTGTTGCTGCATATGGAGGAGGATGAAGTATTCTCTTTGACATCATGTGGCATGCAATACAGGTCCAGTCTGCCTAGGAATTTAGTATGATATAAGCTCCTTATCTATGTACTTCTAACAACCATCAGCACTATTTTTGGGCTGCCACTATCTAGCTTGGTATTAGGGTTTGGCACAAGTCATTTTCCCCTTATGCCTCATGAGTTCTAGCACAGAAGGGTACTTTCTGGCTTACTCGGCCTTCTTTCCCACTATTTAGCACAAGGAGTTCTGGCAGTTCATACCTGCTGTCTTTCAGAATGTCGGGAATCGTCATCAGGACTACAGAGGAATTCAAGGACCTGGTCAAAGAAAAGGTATTTTCTTTACAGATACCAGCATGCACGCTATCACATTATCAATGAAAATAGCCACTATCCTTTCTATCTCAACAATTAATTCAGACTTGGCCATAAAACAAATACAACAGGTATATGGTATCTTCCCAGCCTAGTACACGGCACAGGAGGTTCAGGTATGCTACTGTTTCATGTGTTCCTAACACATATTCCCTTACTGTTTAGAAACATGGCTAGAAGGCAGCATCATCTTTATACCTTAATTTAAGATCCCTGATACCTTAAGGAATGCATGAACTTTGGAGTCAGGCCACTTAAACTTGAATTCTAACCTTATCAACACTTAATAATAACATTTATTGCTAATAATAACACTTACTAAATATAACCCTGGATGAGTGACTTAACCTCTCCAGGCTTTAGTTTCCTTACCTGCAAAATGGAGTAACAACTACATCAATTTCAGAACTATTACAAGTATTGAGTTAATAAACACATATAAAACTTTGGCTGTGGCTGGCGTGGCTCAGTGGATTGAGCACCAGCCTGCAAACCAAAGAGTCATCAATTAGATTCCCAGTCAGGGCACAGGCCTGGGTTGTGGGCCAGATCCCCAGAAGGGGGTGCACGAGAGGCATCCACACATTGATGTTTCTCTCCTGCTCTTTCTCACTCCCTTCCCCTCTCTAAAAATAAATAAAAATAAAATCTTAAAAAACAAAACAGAAAAACACACAAAAAAACTCTGGAACACAGCCTGGCACTAGTAATAAATGCTAGTTATTATTAGCACTTATCTGCAGATTTTAAAAAATGAAACTATTTTCATTGCCATGGGTAAATCCATAGAAGCTGTTTAAGTAATCTCTTGTCCAGACGATCAACACTATAGTCTTACTAGCAGTGAGGTGGGTGATTCTTAAATTGGAAAATTCTTGAGCAAAGAAATCTAGGCAATTTGGAGCATCAGAATAATTGAGAGGACAGAATCTCCATAAACTAGTCTCCACAAACCATATTCCTATGATACCAAGATTCTAGGCAAAGTCATACTACCCAGACATCATTAAAAAACAAACAAACAAACAAACTGAATTAGATCTGAAAAGAAACCAGAGCAGGGTTCTCTCTGCTAAGACACTCATCTAACTGGCTATTACATTTAGAAACCATGTAACCCAGTGAACTTTTCTATGAACAGTAACAGAATAAAACAGTTCTAACTCTCTTTGTTAAAGACACTCACCTGATCAAAGAGGGTTCTGTTGACAAACAAGGTATTGTCAGGCTTTGCAAGCTGCCGGGCAAGGAATGTAAAGAGACACCCTACTTGTGAGGGAGTAAAATCTGAGTTCTCCACCATAACCTGATGAGCAAAAGAAACCATTTATTCAATATACCATCTGGTTAGACACAAAAAATATACAATTAAGGGGATGGGGGAGCATCGTTACTGAAGACTCATCCACAAATCAATGAAGTGGATGAATTCTCCTTGTCTATAAGCAGTTTCTTGAACAAATGGTTTTGCATAATGGGCTTTTTACAACCACACAGTTACCAAATCATAATCATTCTCCTGCTGTAAGTGAGCTCTCCTCTCCTGGATACGTACTATGTATAAGATGCTATGGTAGATGCCTTCAAGGGAGTTACAAATGAGAAAGCAAGGTGAGATGGGTAAAAATTTTAAATAAAAGGTGTAATGCCATCAGCACTATTATAAAGAAACAAATGACTACAAAAGCACAGTGGGGAAAATTTGGCTCAAGTGGTTAGAGAGGGAATAGAAAATAAATAAGAGAAGTAGCTTTTAAACTAAACTTTCAAGCCCATGTGTAACCTGTGATGGGAAAAATGCCAGGGAGTGCAATACAGTCAGAGAGAACAGTGTGAGCAAAAGCAGGAACACAGTGAAATATAAGACTGTTCAGAGAAACTCTGTGTTCCATTAGAATGCAGCAGCATGCATGAGGAGGAAGGAGAAATTACATTGAAAGGAAAGATTTGGCCTCAAATGTCATTCTAAAAAAATCTAGAACTTATTCTGTAGAAAACCGGGGAGCTATACTAAAGGTGTTCAAGCAGGACGTTCAATCACGATCAGTACTGCGCTAGGAAAACTATCCTGTCAGCAGTGTACAGGGTAAAGTAACAAAGGAAGAAACAGAAAGTTGACCAAATGCGTGCAACTGCAGGGGGCCGGGGGGAAGACAAAGGGGTTTTGAACTAGGGCAGTGATAGTGAAAAGGGAAGAAAGAAGAGGTGCAACAGACTCTGCAGGGAGGAAACAGTCCAGTATTCACATGGGTGCAAAGGTGTGGCTAAAGGAGAAATTAAAAAATGACAGATCTTGAGCCCAACAGGCAGGTAGGATAATGAAGCCATTAACAAAGAGCAGAGTGCAGCGGTTCGGGGAAAGAAGGTCATATATTGTTTTGGATTAGCTAAATTTATGAAGGCAATTCTACAACAAATTAAAGATAGTTCCCTCTCTTGTCTACTGGAAAGTCCTAAGCCCCCTCCATCCACACTCCAATCGAAAATACAGTATAAAATTTTTCCTATTATGAAACATTCTATTGGGGCCTAGTTTTAGCCTTCCTTCTCTTACTTTGCTGGCAGTGTGTCTCTTTCTCTTACTCTTCCTACCTTTGTCCAGCAATCACAGCTTGCTCAGGTGCACAATTAGTCATCACTAGAGTATTTTCAAGTTGTGATCTGTGTGTATATCTAAATTCTGATTTCTAATATTCAAAGAGCTTCTCTAGCTTTAAAGTGCTCAGTCATCGCTCCCCTTCAGTGTATAGGTCCTTTCCGAGGACACAACTGTTGGGGCCCATCTAGTGCTCCTTTCTTTCTGCTCCTCCTTTTGCTCTACACATGTGAATTGCTTCAATGATTTCACTCATATGCAGGATATAAAACTGAAAGCAACAAAGGAACAAACAAAAACTCATAGACACAGACAACAGTATGGTGGTGACCAGAGGAAAGGGGATGGGGAGAGTAAAGGGTAAAGGAGGTCAAATGTGATGGAAGATGATCTGATTTTGGGTGGTGGGCACACAATGTAATATGCAGATCATGTATCATAGAAATGTGCACTTGAAACCTATTTTATTAACCAATGTCACCCTGATAAATTTAATAAAAAGGAAAAAACACATCTGATCTTAGAAACACCTTTTGAGAAAATCATTCTAACTCACAACCAATTCCTTTGCCACTTCAGCTAGTGCCCACCTGAAATGGTAGACAAGTGTCATTCTACAATCACTGGTTTCTCTCCATTTCCTCTCTATTACGTATTTTAGACACCATGCTTACAAAATGTTCTGGCCCATCTTGTACAAAGTCACAAATTAACACCTTTTCCCTCTCCTTCTACAGCCTAATGAATTCTGCACACCTAATGAATGCTTTATGTTGGATGCTCATTTACCTATTCTCTGATCCCTGCATATACTCCTACTTCCACTGGTTCCCTCAGAAGTACATTTTAACAAATTAGTGTCAATCTAATACAGGAAATGAGAAAATAATCTCAGAAGTTCATTCCTCACTGACCCAAGATAAAAGCTATGAAAGCAATATACAAGAGTAGCAATTCACCAACGGTAATAGTTTAAATACTTTATGGAACTTTATTCTCTTCATTTAGATCATTCTCCCAACTTAATGTAATCTAAATTTCAATTCCAATTCAATCAACTTTAAAACATTTCTTGAACATCTACTAAATTGCAGGCATTGTGCTAAACATGTCCCGGCCATGGTAAAACAACACTAAAAAATAAACCCAACAGATCGATAAAGAAATCAAGGGGAAATCAAAAACTACCTTGAAACAAATGAAAATGAAAATGCAACATCACAAATCTATGGGGTGCAGCACAGCAAAAGCAGTCCTAAAAGGAAAGTTCATAGCAATACAGACTACCTCAAAAACAAGAAAAAAGTCTCAAATAAATAATCTAACAACACATCTAAAGAAACCAGAAAAAGAACAAAGCCCAAGGTTAGTAGAAGTAATAAAAAATAAAGATAAGAGCAGATGAAATAGAGACTAAAAAAATAAGACAAAATATTCAATGAAACTAAGAGTTGGTTCTTTGAAAAAATAAACAGAATTGATAAACCTTTTTAGCCAGACTCATCAAGAAAAAAAAAGAGGGCCCAAATAAATAAAATCAGAAATGAAAAAGGGGAAGTTACAACACATACTACAAAAATACAAAGGATCATTAAAGACTAATATGAACAATTATATGCCAACAAATTGGACAACCTGGAAAAATGGATAAATTTCTAGAAATATACAAACTTCCAAAACTGAATCATGATGAAATAGAAAATATGAATGCACTGATTACTAGTAATGAAATTGAATCAGTAATCCAAAAACTCCCAACAAACCAAAGTCCAAGACAGCTTCACAGATGAAATCTACCAAACATTTAAATAAGAGTCAATACTTATTTTCTCAAATTATTCCCCCAAAATCAAGGATGAAGATATATTTCCAAACTCATTTTACAAGGCCAGCATTATGCTAACACCAAAACCAGACAAGATATTACAAAAAATTACAAGTCAATATCCCTAATAAATACAGATATAAAAATCCTAAAAAAATATAAGCAAACCAAATTCAACAATACGTTATGATCATACACTAGGATCAAGGGAGATCTATTCCAGGGATGCAAGGATGATTCAACAACTGCAAGTCAATCAATATCATACATCACATTAATAAAAAACAAAAAGGATAAAAATAGCATCATTATCTCAATAGATACAGGTAAAGCATTTGATAAAATTCAATGTCCATTTATGATAAAAATTCTCAACAAACTGGGTATAGAAGAGACATACTTCAACATAATAAAGGACATTTATGACAGATCCACTGCTAACATCATTTGTTAAAAGCTGAAAGCTTTTCCTCTAAGATCAGGATCAAGATGAGTTGCCCACTCTTGCCACTTTTACTCAACACAGTATTGTAAGTCTTAGCCATAGCAACTAGGCAAGAAAAAAAAAGGCATTGAAATTGGAAAGGAACAAGTCACACTGTCACTATTTGAAGATAACATGATACCATAGCAAAAAATCCTAAAGACTTCATTAAAAAAAACATCAAAACAAATAAATTCAGTGAAGTGCAGGATAAAAAATTAATACAGAGAAAGCTGTTGCATTTATATACACTAATAATTAACTATCAGAAAACATTTTAAAAACTATCCCATTTACAATTGCATCAAAAAGAAAAAGTACCTAGAAATAAATTTAACCAAGGAGATGAAAGATCAGTACACTGAAAACAATAAAACACTAATGAAACAAAGTGAAGACAACACAAATAGACTGGAAGAATTAACATTGGTAAAATGTCCATGCCACCCAAAGCAATCTACAGATTCAAAATTCTAAACACATTTTCACAGAATTAAGAACAAGTAACCCTGAAATTTATCTGGAAATATAAAAGACCCTAAATAGCCAAAGCAATCTTGAGAAAGAAGAGCAAAGCTGGAGTTTTTTATTTCAAAACATACTACAAAGTTATAATAATCAAACATTATGATACTGGCACAAAAAGTCAGACACATAGATTAATGGAACAGAACAGATAGACAAATAGAATGATATGTATATGGTCAATTAATCTACAAAAAAGGAAACAAAAGTATACAATGGAGAAAAGATAGTTCCTTCAGTAAATGGTGTTGGGAAAACTGGACAGCTACATGCAAAAGAATGACACTGGGCCATATATAAAAAATAAACTCAAAGTAGACTAATGTAAGACCTAAAATCATAAAACTCCTAGAAGAAAACATAGGCAGTAAACTCTTTGACACCAGTCTTAGCAATATTTCTTTAGATATCTCCTTTCAGATAACAGCAACAAAAGCAAAAATAAACAAATGAGACTACTTCAAACTAAAAAGCTTTTGCATAGTAAGGAACCATCAACAAAATGAGAGGCAATCTATGAGTAGAAGACATTTGCAAAAGATATATTTAATAAGGGGTTGAAATTCAAAATATATAACTAATTCATATAATTCAGTATCAAAAAGGCAAACAATCAAATTAAAAAATCAGGGCAGAGGACATGAACAGACGTTTTTCCAAAGAAGACACACTGATAATTCATACAACAGGCACATGAAAAGATGTTCAGCATCATAATCATCAGGGAAATGATCATCAAAACCACAATAAGATACCACTTTACAACTAATGGAATAGCTATTTTCAAAAAGACAAGAAACAACAAGTATTGGCAAGGATGTGGAGAAAGGGGAACACTAAGGCACTGTTGGTGGGAGTGTAAAATGGTGCAGCCACTATGAGAAACAGTATGGAGGGTTCTCAAAAAATTAAAAATGAAACGACCATGCAATCCAGCAATTCCACTTCTGGGTATTTACCCTAAGAAGACAAAGCCCCAAATTTGAAAAAGATGTGTGCACCACATGCTCACTGCAGCAGGATTTACAATAGCCAAGATATGGAAGCAACCCTAAGTGCCCATCTATGGATAAACAGATACAGAAACTGTGGTGTATTTCCATACGATGGAATATTACTCAGCCATAAAAAGAATGAAGTCTTGCCATTTGTAACAACATAGGTAGGCCTAGAGAGATTATGGTAAGTGAAATAAGTCATAGAGAGAAAGACAAATACCATATGATTTCACTTTTATGTGGAATCTGTTAAAACAAACCAAAAAACAAAACAAAACAGAAATAGACTATTAGATCCAGAGAACAGATGATTGCTAGTAGAAAGGGGTTTGGGGAGTGAAGTGAACAGGCAAAATATATGAAGGGGATTAAGAGGTACAAACTTCTAGTTATAAAATAAATAAGTCATGAGGATGTAATGTACAGCACAGTCAATAACACTGTAATAACTTTGTGACAGATGGTAACTAGATTTATCATAGTGATCGTTTTCTATTGTAAAAAATACTGAGTCACTCACTATGTTGTACACCTGAAACTAATATAATATTGTATGTCAACTATAATTAAATTACCAAAAAAACCCAAATCCTCACAGTCTCTACCTACAAGATGCTCAAGTCCTGGAAGAAAAATAAATGCAAACAATTACCATGCAGTGTTCCAAGTGTAGCATAAAATGTTGTATGAACACAGACAAGGGGCAACTAATCAAACTGGAAGTATGGGAGAGGAGTCTAAGAGTTTCTCACGCATGACATATGAGTTATGCATTAGAAAATTGTTAAGAATTTGCCAGACAAAGAAAGGGAAGGAAATGGCAAGACAGGATGAAAGAAAAGTCATGCAAAGAATGTCAGCCATAAAGATAACATGAATGTTCAGTGAATCCCAATAATTTAATATGGTTGAGAAGTTCATAATACAATGAGGAAGGGCAGTAAGAATGGGGAGCAGTTATGGAGTAGTAGTCGGGGACCAAAACATATAGAAGGATCTTGAATGTCATATTAAAAAGTTTAGATGGATATGGTAGAAACCAGTACTTGTGCTCCAACGTCTGTTCTTTCCTCTTGACCTAGAAACAGAACTCCTTATTTAGCTAAACACACAGCCACCCACAATATAGAGTACATTCTTCAGTCTATCTTAGCAGCTAAGGGGTCATATATTTAAGTTCTGATCAACATGATGTAAGAAGAATTGCAGTACACAACTTCTAAGAAATTTTCTGAGAGAGAGGGAAGACTATCTTCATCTCTTTCTGCATTCAGGCTAGAGATGATGGCTGGAGCCTGGGCAGCCATTTTGGCCAAAAGCAGAAACCACGTACTGAAAATAACAATAGTAAGAAAAGACGCAGTCTGCATCCCTGATAAGTCTGTAAAGCTTATCTACAAGATCCAGTTGCCTACCTCCAAACTTATATGAAAAAAGTAAATTCCCATCAAAATAAACTGTTGTTATTTACATTTTGTCTCATAACAGAACTTAATTACACCTGACCCAATGGGGAGCCATAGAAGAATATTAAGTAGAGGAAAAACAAGATCACAAATCAGAGAAGGACAAGATTAGGTATAGAGACCATTTAGGGAGGTATTTTGGAAATCCAGGTAAAATCTCCTTACTAGCCAGCTGGTTCAAACTGGCATTTCTGGGAAGTTTAGCAATCCTAGTCCCATATTCATCACTGCCTATCTTACAAGGTCAATAAATAGCTCAAATGACATAATGTATAAAAATGTGCTTTGGAAATTATAAAAAACTCTTACAAATGTAATTCACTAATGTTATGCACAACTGGAGAATATTTTCATATCCGTCTGTTGTCCAAAATAATCTAAAAGTCACTATGAAGAATAAATCTCCATTTTACAGACAAATGAACAGGACAAAAATTCTAGGCTTTCAATTACAAGAAGAAACTGGCCTGGTTAAAGCTGTACAGATGGAAAGGAAAAGAATCTGTCTCTGCATTCATTCATTAGCAACAGCATGCATCTCAGAATAGCTTTGGACTGAATCTAGTTAGATTTAGACTGGGATGATCCTGTTGGTGGCCGCAAATTGTTCTTAAGTGTTACCTATCATCTCAGCATCACAGTAAAACTGCGGCACTACCTTCAACACAGTGATGTTGGCATGAAACAAAAGGAAATTACTCACATTATTTATTTTCTCAAAGCACTCTCAAGTCACTCCCTATTATTGCATATAATCATACTAACATAGCAACTATTACAATATTCATTTTTAAGAGTGTATTTTGTATCCTAATACACAGTCTAAAGCACAGATATATTAATTTTTTGAATGATTAGTATTTCAGTCAGCTTTTGAAGGCAAAGACATAATAAAATTTTTAAATGATTATAACATATCGCTTCATTAAACAAGATTATTTTAGAACTTACTATAAAACAATTCAATTTTCTTAATAAAAACATCAACACAAAGGCATGTATTCCTTGAATACTTACTTTCAACAATATATCCACAATACGTTGTTGGTATTCTACAGCTTGCTTGTCATTTTTAAAATCTTCAAAAGTCTAAAAGGGAGAAGTTTTAAAAATAATTATTATTTGCAAATTTTAGAACGCAACAGGATATTAAATTCTTAATAATAGTCAGGTACATCCTCAAATAAGGTAAACATTCCTCATGAAGTTTTTCCCTATATACCTTTAATATTAAGATATTTTTAGTGAGTTAAGTAGGAAGATAAAGCATTTAACATTGCATGGTATTCTGAGACTTTAAAACAGACAAAAAGGTATAAAAATATAGTGATTGTCATACACCCAAAGTGTGATTTGAGAAAGGCAGAGGTTACAGGCAGTGAAAAAGAAAGAACACTGATGTCAAGGGTCAACTTGGGAGCAAGGCTCTGAGAACAACGAAATGCATCTCACACTGTCAGCACCCACCCCACTCATGTGTTTGGAAATAATAACTGAGATGCAGTTCATCCACTGTCATGAAAAATAACTGTCATGACAACTAAGAAAAAATGATGTTCAAAGATATTTATAAAAAATTATTATAGCAAAACTGTCATAATGTTAAAATACTCAAGCCTACATACAAGGAATAAGTATCCTATTTTCAAAACCCTGCCAAGTATAGTGCTTATTATTCCATGTCTCTGCTTAAGTACAGCCAAAAATGTATTTTGAGCAGAACATGCACCGAAGTAAATGACGGCACTTGACTCTGAAAATACCTAGCACCTAGAGGACGCATACACGAAGGAACTGAAATTGCATGCACTTAAAAAGTTTCAGTAAAGTTATTTATTGAATAATAAGAATGATGAAAGCTTTGAAAATCTTTCCTATGGTTTTCACTTAGCACATTTGGCTCTTGAAATGTTTAAATTCACATAGCAATAA
This sequence comes from Trachops cirrhosus, assembly GCA_028533065.1. Taxonomy (NCBI): domain Eukaryota; kingdom Metazoa; phylum Chordata; class Mammalia; order Chiroptera; family Phyllostomidae; genus Trachops; species Trachops cirrhosus. The sequence goes on from CM052539.1 coordinate 152,356,773, forward strand.
TTTACTTCTTATTTTCCTGAAACACGAAAATAGATTCCATATTGTGCCAAAAGAGTAAAAAAAAAAAAAACGAATTTCATGACCATGAACTTTCAAGATTACATCAGAGTTACATTCAAACCAGAATACTTGCGGTTCTTCCAATGGGCCCTGAACTTTCCCAACTTTGCCAAAGTACCTTTGACTCATGCTGGTCTATTAGCATGCCCTTCCTTCCTTTCTCTTGTCTGACACACTATAAGCACTTCAAAGAAATTACTGATTTATCTAGTTAGCTACAGAAAAAATAAAATTGTTTTTTAAAAATCTTTTTCCTCAACTAGCCTGCTTTGCTGCCACTTAGTTGAGAAATGCTAAAATGATCCACTTATCAAGACTGTAGGAACTCCTATTCTGGAAAGCTCAAACAGGAAATACTATGCTGTTTAAGTGGGTTACACATGATCCTGCCTAAAGACAGAAAAATGGACTGGAAAGTCCCTCAGGTGTATCCTCAGGTTTACCAGAACAACAAACATGCGCACACTCACACACACCTATCCCCCACCCCAGCCTGCCAAAGCGAGGCTCCGCAGGCACAAACAGAAGTTACTATCTGCTAATACAAGTTCCATCAACTAAAATACAAAACTGTGGAGGTTTTCACATATTCTATCCTACTGCTCAGAATATTTTCCCCTAACTTTAACCCGACTAGCTTCTACTCATCCTTTGAGACTCAGCATGGACATTATTTTATCCAAGAAACTCCCTAAACCTCCATTAGATTTCCCTCTTAAGTGTTTCCACAGCATCTCCAATGGCATGTATTATTACACTGTGCTGTAATTACTTATAGACAAGTCTGGATCCTTTCCTTCCATAAGGGAAGGGTTTATATCCTGTGGGCCCAGGTGTACCCCTAGTTAGTATAGTATGTGTGATATACTAGGCACTCAAATATTTGCCAAGCAAATTAGATTGTATTGCAGCCTTACTATCAATCCTAATGCCATAATTCAGACATCAGCATAATTCCAAATGATCTGCAGTGACAAAACAGCCCTTATAAAAATGAAAATTAAGTAAAATTCCTTGTTGTTTTCTACCACTCTTTCCAAACCTCCTGCCCCATATTCCCTGTGTTTTCCACCCCCTACATGCCAAACACCAAGTTCCCTTGTGTTTTCTGGATGTCTAAAATCTCCTAAACCAACTAGATGACTTCCACTTCTTAAGTGTCTTTTACCTTCTTCCCATGCAATTAAAGTTACTACTTCTGAAGTCAGCTTTTCAGATTAAACTAATTCCAAGTATGACATAATTGGGATGTTAATCTTCTCATGTGCACTTACTTTTTCATTTAAGAGTTTATTATATTATTCAACTTACAAAAACACTTCATACTCGTTAGAGAAATTTGCCTCATCTCACAGAGGTAATCACTCTTAAGATTCAGATGTACCAGTATTCATTTTCCAAATATTGTGCATTACAATATTTGTGTCTTCCTTATAATTTCTTCAAATATTGTGCATACACAATATTTGTGTTTTATACATTTTTGAGCCCGATGCTTCACTAAACACTGTAATATAATCACTGTCTGTGTATCAAAAGCTTTTAAAAAACAACTACAATAGTATTTTTTTGAAAGATACGATATGTTTTACATACTATTTCTCTGGCAACATTTTCACAGAAAACCTGGCTTATCCAAATCCATCTTTAATTAAACATGCATAAGGATATTTTCTCAGCAGGAAACATCCATGCTCCATCCCAGCTGTCATCACTGCCACATGTCCTTTAGGGCCTTCTTCCATATTTAGTATGTCAACTAGGACAATGTATGAAATCAAAGGCACACCACATTTAACCCTGCTTTCTTCAACTTTTTTATAAGAATGTGTTAGAAAGAGATGAAAGCAAGACAGAGAAGAGAGAGAGAGGGAGGAGGGGGAGGTGAAGGAGGAGGAGCAGGTAAAGGGAAAGAAGAGGGGGGAAGGATGGAAGGGAGATAAAGAATTAGAAAATATTGAGTGGCACAACAAAGTTAAACATGTGAAACCTTAACTTACTGCTAGGGCATAAAATTAGTACCTACATAAGGATTATTATTTGTCTTTCTTTTAAAAAATATTACTACCCTGGCTGTTAAAACACTTTAAAAATCATGTTATCTCTTACCAGTGCCAATACATTTAGAAATTCTCTTGTGTCAAAATGTAGCAGAGTCCGAACATAGGGATAGATTTCTTCCTCAGGGGAAGCTTCTGCTGAATGCAGGCGAATTAGAAATTCAAAAACCTGCCAAGTTGAAAAATAAAAGTTGATTATTTTCTCACCTTGCTAAGTGTTTTGCTGAAGCATTGATTCCCATTTGGATAAAATAGAAGCAGGCTGAATTTACTTTAAAGCACCACCATTTTACAGCTGCTATAACCTCTCTCAGCTATAATTATTGGCTTCAGTGATGGCATGTAGGCTCTCTCCTATTATAGCTAATAGATTGCTCTGCCCCGTATGTAACCCTCAATACAGTTTGTATTCAGTGACCTTAACAAGAGGCGTAGATGGTAACAATGCTATGAAAATACCACCAACCTGGTTTTTAACCAATGGAACAAGATCTTCAGGGATGTCACCGAGGGGATAGGCACGACCTGCTAGACAACAGCTATAAGAAAAGAAGGAAAACAGATCTGGTGACTTGTCAGGGGCTAACTTCCTGGTTAACACATTGTTTCTCAAACCCAAGATACTACTTTGATTTTTAAGTAGGCTCAGTTTTTGTCAGTTAAGTTCAAACCCAGGTCTAGTTCAAACCCAGATCAAGATGATAGCCAGTTCAGAGAATGTGGGTGGCAAGGATGGTGGTGAAGTAACACATCTGTGACTAAGTCACGTTTCTTATTTTTTAAAGAAAAACCCAAGCTGCACTAAAAGGGCAAGAATGAATAAGAAGAGACTGTCTAAAAGTCACATATCCAGTGTCTACAAAAAAACCTATGGTGCCATTAAACTAGGGTTTACCTATTGAAAGCCTGATGTTCTCAAGAGCCTTTTAAACCAGTGGCTCTAAGAATGGTGATTATAGATGAGGAATTAACTAGGCTAAAAATGTCTGGAAAGTGTCTGCAATCAGACAAGCCTTCAGGAAGACTTAGAATCTCATGAGAAATTAATTGTACAGTTTTACCTCCAAGTCAGATCTTCCTTGTGGCTAATGACTTGCCTTGTGGGCTGAATTACAAAAACGCCTTCTGAATATGCCCTCATTTTTTTCTGCATCTTTTTTTGGTGGAGTGGAGGTGTGTGAATTTTAAACTTCTTTAAACTAGTCATCAATTTTGAGTGTTATATTAGAGACAGCTGACTACCAGTGTATTCTAAGAAGTTTAAAGTATGAAATAGGTCTCAAATTTAACTCTGACACTAGGTAGGAGCTACGATGATGCTCTGGCAGGTTCAGCCGCCTGGCTGCCACCCTTGCAGCCAGTTTTCTGCCTGAGAGTTCTGTCAGGACACAATTCTGAGCCTACATAGTCTATTGCAAAGAACTCTGTTCCAAGGAGCAGTTTTACTACTGTCACTAACTTTTTCATGACTTAAAACTCTTGCCTTGATATATAATATAGACTACACATATCCCACAGAGTTGCTGGTAGTAAAAGTAAAGTACCCTACACCGTGGTTTCTCAACCTCAGTCCTATTGATACTTTGAGAGAGAGAATTCTTTGTTGTAGGGACTACCCTGTACTCTGAAGGGTGTTTAGCAGTGTCCCTGGTCTCTCCCCCAGACGCAGTGGTGACAAACAAAAATGTCTCCAGACACTGCCAAATGATTTGCAGAGTACACAGAGGAGACAAACTCAGCCACGGTCGAGAGGCACTGCTCTACATGAAAGAACAATGAAAAATGAAAAGCACTACATAGATAAGAGACAACAGTGCCTCTGAGAATACAGGGGGAAAATTATAGGAGTGTAACAGAGATAAACAGATAAAAAATCTCTTACCTGATATATACAAGAAGCTTGTTGCCCATAACAACTTGCTCATCTAAAATAGAAAAAGTATCTTCAGCAATTCTCTCTCAAAATCTTTTCAGAAATATAATTATTATGCAAATAAAAAATTAAATTTAGTACTTAATGTACATCCCCAAGTAACAGAAAACTGAGACAAGACCACTTTAATTATTATTTTTAGAATTCCCATTAGATTCTTTTCACAGACACAAAAATCAATGAGTCATTCGGTGGTACATGAAGAAGAAACAGATCTGAGGGTACAGATCTATGTATTATTGGCTCAACCAACAGCTTGAGGCTTAGGGGAAGGTGTGGAGCAGGAGATGAATTGACCGATTTAGATCCTGACCACTTAATTAATAGTAAGGCATAACTACGAAGGCCTCTCATTTGTAACTGGGCTCTTACCACTTACAGTGCTCCAGGGCTGAGGGGACCATTGGACACAAATGTTTGAGAGAGACTAAATGATCCTTGGGATCCTTTGTATTCTAAGATAGGACTAAAATGCAAGATTCTGCCATCTAGTAATATAAACCTATTTCTTGATTAAAAGAAGTTAGAAATATAATTAGAACAAGTTTTACACCAGGCAGTCATGGGCAACAGAATGGAGTAGAAGCGCTAACAGTGGGTGAAGTATCAGTAGCTCACGTTGTGTGCAGATCACGGGAATTTGTAGTTGGTAAGAGCGATGAGCTGGAGTTTCTATTTTTGATATATGAATATGGGACATAATGCAAGTGTACATCTCTTATTTAATCAGTAATCTTTTATAAATACTCTAAATCTGTATTGTTATGAATACAAATAAACTTAAATTGCTCAAAAGTAAATGAATAATCACATCCGCCTTCAATTCAAAATGTTTCTTAGATTAATAAACTTTATTTTTAGATAAGTTTAAATCAGGTATACAACAAAAATGAGAGAGAGGTATAAAGACTCCCATACTCCCCCATTCACATCCCCATGCCACAATCACGCCCACTGTTGACATCCTGTAGCAGAGCGGTGCATTTCATCGTCAGTGAACTACACTGACAAGTCATTACCACCTAAAGTCCATAGTTTACATTAGGGGTTAGTCTTAGTGGTGTACATTCTAGTTTCACTGCCTTAAAAATCCAGTGTTCTGCCTGCTCATCCCTCCCTCCCCACTAATGCCTAGCAAACACTGATCCTTCTACTGTCTCCACAATTTTGCCTTTTCTGCAATATCATACAACTGGAATTATACAGTATGTACCCTTTCGGATTGTTTTCTTTCACTTAGGAATATGTGTATGTTTCCCCCATGTCTTTTCATGGCTTGATAGCTCATTTCTTTTTAGTGCTGAATAATGTTCCATCATCTGGATATACCACAGTTTATTCATCCACTCATCTACAAATGAGCATCTTGGTTGATTGCAAATTTTGTTGATTATGAAGAAAGCTACTATGAACATCTGTGTCCAGGTTTTTGTGTGAACATAAGTTTATAAATCATTTGGGTAAATACCAAAGAGAGCAAGTGCTGGATCATATGGTAAGAATAAGTTTAGTTTTGTAAGAAGTCACCATTTGTCTTCCACAGTGGCCAAACCATTTTGCATTCTCATCAGCAATAAGTGAGAATTTCTATTGCACCACATCGCAATCAGCATTTGGTGTTGTCAGTGTAGCAGACTCTGGATGTTCTAATAGGTGTGTGTGTACTGGTTCCCATTATTGTTTTAACTGGTAATTCCTTAATGGTATATTAACTTGTTCCTATTGTGAGCTTCTTTTCTCTAGTTCCCCAACCAGAAAGAGTGCTGATTTTCCCATGTGAGTCCCCCGCTGCTGCTGTGCTTGTCACATAGACTGCACTCAGTCCAGGGCTGAAAGCCACAAGTGATGGTGATGTATTTGCACACCTCCCTGTCTCCACTTCTGTAAGCCCCTGAACTCTGCATGAGAGCCTGAAATGAACTTACTTTATACAAACAACACTGTCTTCAGGACATTTGTCAAAAACAATCAGGGCAGTTGTTCAACTTTACAGGTGCCACAGGCGGTGCTATCAGAAGGGACTAAAAAGAAACTCACCAAAAAACTTAAAAGGAGGATGGGAAGACTGCAGGGGGCATCAAAAGCCCCAACACATTATTGAAATTCTAGAACGGCATGTTCATGTACAGGGCAGTACATGTACAGGGCCTTGCATGTATGTGCCCAGGAAAGACCAAAAAAAGTCCTAATCTATAACCTAAGGCTGACTTTGAGGCTCTGCACAAGCAGGAAGTAAGTGAAGGCTAAGGTAGAAATATAAACTGCCTGCAGGAGCATTTAAAATTCTGAAATAAAATGAAGCAGAAACAGATAAAGTAAGAAATGGATAATTCAATATTTGGAGACTTTGATATTCCACTATCAATAATGAGTAGAAAAATTAGCAAATGAACAACAAATAGAAGCCTTGAACAGAAGTAGCCAACAAGACCTAGCAAACATCAATAGAACACGCTAATCACCAGTAAAATACATTCAACATATTTTTTTAAATTTATTTTTAATCATTATTCAAGAACAGTTTCTATTCTTTACTCCCATTCCAGCCAACCCACCCATCCCTCCCCTCCTCCCTCCCATTTCCAACCCCCCTAGTTTTTGTCCGTATGTCCTTTACATTTGTTCCTGTAAACCCTTCCCATTCTCCCCCTGAAGTTCCCCTGAAATTCCCTCCCCTCTCCCATCTGATCACTGTCAGCCTGTCCTCTATTTCAGTGTCTTTGGCTATATTTTGCTTGTTTCTTTGTTTTGTTGTTTAGGTTCCTGTTAAAGGCAAGATCATATGGTATTTGTCTTTCACTGCCTGGCTTATTTCGCTTAGCATAATGCTTTCCAGCTCCATCCATGCTGCTGCAAAGGGTAGGAGCTCCTTCTTTCTTTCTGT
>CM052539.1:152364209-152393601 GCA_028533065.1 Trachops cirrhosus
GGAGAGAGCAGGGAAAGATACGAAGAATAAGTAGCAATGAAGGTAGATAGAAAATAGACAGGGGAGGGCAAGAATAGTATGGGAAATGTAGAAGCAAAGAACTTATGACACATGGACATGAACTAAAGGGGGGGAATGTGGGTGGGAGAGGGTGTTCAGGGTGGAGGGGAATGAAGAGGGGATAATAGGACAACTGTAATAGCATAATCAATAAAATATATTTTAAAAAAAAGAAGTGTTGTTTTACAGTAGAGTATAGCTGTCCAGATGTAGACCCTGCAGCCCAACTGCCTGGATTCTAATCCCAGCTCTAACCTTTAATCACTACATAACCTGAAACAGGTCACTTAATCTCTCTGTGCCTCAGGCTCATTGACAAAGGGGTATCACATCAGTATCTACCATACAGAGTTATGATAAAAATTAAATGAGTTAATATGTATAAAGGGTTTGTAACTGTGCCTGCCACACAATAAACATTAAACAGTTTAGGTATTTGCTGTGATTGTCAATCTTGATCATCTGTTAGCATCACCCCTTTGTCACCCATCCTTTCCTTGTACTTGTCTGAAATAATAGTAGGGTACAATGGTTGTTAAGAGCTGGGCTTTGAAGTCAGAAAGACCTGGGTTTAAGTCCTGGACCCACCACTTAGCAGCAATTTTACCTTTTGAAGTCACTTAGCCTCTGTCAGCCTGAATTTTCTCATCTCAAAAATGGGGATTAAAAATGGAGATCTGCTTTATTGGTTTGCAGTGAAAATTAAATAAAATGAATGTCATGCCCTTTACGTATTACTCGGCACGTAGTGTACACTCAGCGAGTCTTCGTCAGGATCCCTGTGCGCACCCCTAGCACTCAGGTCATAGGCACGACCTGAACCACACTGTTCTCCTCCCAGAGAGTCTTCGTGGTGCTTTGGGCACGCATCTTTGGTTGTCTGACTCTCTGCATCTTTCCTAGCTGTTCTGTGCTTTATAGACATGTACTTCTCTCAACATTCCTCCCCGTTTCCTTTCTTTTCAGATTATTTGTGGTTATTATGTCAAAAGTTAAGAATTTCGTGTTCTTAACTTTTGAACCCCTTAGTTTTGGGGAGCCTGTAACAATGAGATTGTGGCCGTATTTTCTTCTGATGTATCTGCTTTATAAAATACAGAATTCATGATAGGCGTATTTTTCATCATTATCACAATCTTTAAAATATTGTTTTTCTCTCAAGAGTTTATCGCTTCCACATCCCCAATCAATGGTAAAGTAAATCTAGAATAATGTTTCCCACTATTGTTTCCTTTTCCTTTTATGAGACTAAATTATTAATAAATCAAAAGTTTTATCAGATACTCATTCAGCAGAATAAAACTTCCCACAGAGATCTAGAGGGTTACAAAACACATTCTACTACAGTTTGTTTCTCCATAAATTTTATAAATTGTATTAGAAACCATCACCTACATTCCCTGTCATGCTGGGATTCTTTCATACTTCATCATCAAAATGTCACTTTTGTTCTTTACTTCTTTTATAGATCTCTACCATGTTCTTCTCCAGCATGGTAGTTTCTATATTCACTCACACACGCGCACGTGCACACACACACACACACCCCCTACCTCATTAGCCCCTTCTAGCATTCGCTATTAGGTGTGGCCAGAGTTCTTTTATGAATACCATCTCCATCACCTCTTATTAGTAGATACTCTCATTAAAATATTGTTTTATTAACTATGTATACTGCATTGGTATACAAAACAATTTATATACCAGGTTATTGTTCTCAAACAGTTTTGTTCCCAAATGCTTTCTTTCTACCTATGTTTTCCTCCCAAATTATCTATTTTTATGACTCTACCTAGGCTTATTTTTCTTCTTTACTGATAAATTTAATGAGCCTCCAAACAAACAGTAATAAAAGTTACTCTGCCAGAAGCCCACTACTGTGGCATTAAAGAGCACAGTACGGGAAACCCTGTCTTCCTCTGACACCCCCAAAACATCAGCTGCTCTGTCTATCCTTATCTCCCAAAGTTATGAACATCAAATGGAGATACGAAAAGATACAAACTGTGCCTGCTCCAGAACTTCAAACACCGAAGAGTTTTTCTAAGTATTTCTGTTGAAGTATACAGAAGTTATTCTGACCAGGCTGTAAACTTTAGGATAGCAAGGGTCATGTGTATTTACTTAGCATGGCCCAGTGTCTAGTACGCACTAGGCCAGGGGTTGCATAAGCGGCCTGTGGGCCATATCCTGACCACAGCCTGTTTCTGAATTGCTCACAGAGCTAAAAGTGGTTTTTACACTTTTAAGGGTTGTGTTTTAAAAAAAATGTGAGATCATACATGCCTAAACTTTCCTAACTGGCCCTTCTGACCCCTACCTATTAGATCTTCAAATATATGTTAAAAGAGGAGGTAGGGGGAAGTGAGAGGGCTCCAGGAACAGGGAAGGATAAATGAGACTTACAACAAACACACCTAAAGAGCACCACAAACAGTAATAAACACTGTGTAGGTTTTAAATTGTTCCTTGACTTCATTTTTCACTGAGTTCCAAGAAAAACTAAATATCTTTCATTTGCATATTTTAGAAATCATATTTTTTTGGTAACTAAGCTGTTCTTGAGTCACACAGGTACTCCTAGAAGAACTAAATTTAAAACTTCATAGTTTACTTTTTCTTCAACTAGCCTAGTTAACATGAAGTTAGTCATTAGCAAGGTGTCAGCCACTATAAGATGTAAAGTCACAGACATACCTCGTCCTACACATACATGCATATAGCCTTTCCCTCCACAAGCTCAGCACTAACACTTCCCAACATTTCACTCCTGTTTCCATGTGACCTGTTACTTCAAAATGTAATCATATAGAATGCACCACAAGCCCTGAAATAAAGCTTTGAATACTGAAAATTGTTTAACCAAATCATGAAAGTTCTATTCTCAAGTAATATGAAAGAGCAGTGCTAGACCTATTTATACCAACAGCTATTCATTGCACATGAGAAGGTGTACCTGAAAATGCTGTTCCATCACTTGGATTTTCCCCTGGTCTGGGCACTTTTTCAGAGCTCGGTCTGCATAATGGAATAGGATTTCTACCATCTGTAAGGAAAATTGCCTTGTATAGAAGTTAAAATATATCTCTAAAGCTTTTCAATATTTAATATACATGCCTCTTCTAAATAATACAGAATCAGGCTTTGTTATTATATTAAAATATAATATAAAACTTTAGTGGCTTTATTTTCCAATATTTTAAACCCTAGCCTAATTTCTTGCAGCCTCGGAACTAGTACTAATTTGTTAATCTTCTAAAAAAATATCTCCAGGTTCTAGACTTTAGCAGTGTCTATGTTGCTCAGGAAATGCAATATTGAGGTTAAGCTCTTCAGTTATCCTCTGCTGTAAGTCTTTTCCTAAAGAACACAGACAGTACACAGAACCCTAACTATTTCAGCAGATACTGAGAAAATCATTAGTAAGTAAAGGGTGACCAATTTCATTTTCTAAATGTTTATACGAATTTGGATTATAATTTTTACTAAGGCACACATTGGCACCATAAAAAGGGAAAGAAATGAGTGCAGTAAATGAATTCAACCAAGTCTAGACTAGGAAAACAAAGCCAATAGTAAATATTAGCATTAATCATATTAATATTAATGCTAATTAGTAATAATAAAACATCAGCCCTCTGTGCTACCTTGGGTAACACACACACTTCCATATATATTTCCCATAATTACTAATCAGTTTATAAAAAAATAACAATGTCAACTTTCTGTGGGCAATAATTAGGTTCAGAAACACATAATTCAGATCACAGACTTCTTCCTTGTTTCTGCTATAAGTAGTAAAATGATCTATTTTATACTACTTCATCATCTTTGTAAGCCAGTGAGCAAGAAAAAGAAAGGCTATAAGAAGAAATTTAGAAAGCATTAGTAGTGACACCAGAGAACGACAGTCACACTCGTTTTTTATTTACACTGCTTCCTTGACTGTGGCCATTTACCAAAACAGGCCAGAAGACTGTGAGCAAACACCCAGAGCAAATCTGTAAGACCCTGTCAAAACACTCACTCGATCTGCAACAACAGCCTTTCGCTTACTGGTATCCCCTGATAATCCTGCAAGAAAGCAAAATCCAAACAAAAACAAAGTTAATCCACATCTTCTATTTATAACCTGTGCTAACAATACATACACTTATAACAATTCTTAGGTATCAAAGCACTGGATAATATGCCATAACAGGAATACCTCACATCGATTGAACAAGAGAACATATCAACGTACTTCTTTAATAAACTTTCCTTGTGAAATGGAGGAATTTAAAAAGTGACATTTAAAATTCTATATCCTGTATTTATTGTTAACCTTTTTCACTGATACCTGTAAGATCTGGAACAACTTATTTATAAAATACCTAAACATCTAGCTAAAAAGTGTTCTATGAGCGATCATTCATTCTCTCTACTCCAGAAAGACGTCTACTACACTGGTATTCTGTTAACTTACCCACTACTGCTTTTGCTTTTCCTTCATGGAAAGACCATGCAAGAGCCAAGGCTTCTGTAAGACAATCCTGCTTCAGGAGATGATCCACTCTCTAAAATGAATAAATGAGAGAAGTCAGATCCCTTTGTCTAACCAATCACAAGGCAGAATTCCTATCCTACCTAATATTTTTCTGGAAGTTGCTGCTTATTAGCTACAGTTACTCTGTTAACCATGTGAATATCTCATTTCCAAGAAAAATAATTTATTAGAGCACTCGATAGTACAGTGACTATATAAGCTAGTATACTCTACTGGCAGCCACAGACCCAAATATAGAAAGAGAAAACCACTAAAATGTCACTGTAACAGAAACAGCTAGTTGTTTATCACAACATCCTTTCACCTCTTCATCCTAAATAACAAATGCCAAGTTTATGTGAGACAGCAATAAACCAGCTAAAGGACATTTCTAAGACTCTCTTGTGGCCACTTGGGACCTTGTGACTAAGTTCTAGCCAATGATATATAAGTGGAAGTGTTGTTTGGCATTTCTAGGATGTCACTATAAAAAGCAGGGCCCAGCTCTTCTCTTCTCTTTCCTCCTTCCTGGAATGTGAACTTAACAACTGAATGGAGCTCCAGCAGCCATAATGAAACATAAAATCACCTTGGGACTAGAATGCACAACAAGGATGGTGGAACAGGACAGTCTACTAAAGACCATGGAGCTGCCATGCTAGCTATGTTCTGCCTACCTCCAGACTGCTTTTACATAACAGAAAGCTTGAAGCCACTGTTGAAACTTGAAGCAACAGTTGAAACCACTGTTATTTTGAATTTTCCGATGTATGTAACCAAAGCTTATTTTAATTTATAGTGAGTTTTATCATATCAAGTACCCAACAGTTACAATGGTTTTGCTGTACATTTCTGAAATTAAAAGGCACAAATCCAAATAATCTTTTTCAGCAAAGCCAAAACAAATATTAAGGTGATTACCAATTCAAAACTCTTACATATAAAATAACTTTGAACTCACCTCTCTCCAGCTCCTCAGCATCATCACATAAACAGACTAGAAAACAAAGAGAAGGAAATTAAAATGATCATCTTTAATACACTTGTTTTGAAGACACATTTGTCCCTGTCCCCCATCTCATTTTACATTTCTTTAAGTAAAAACATTTCACATTATAGTTAGAAGTACAGTATTTACTAAAGGGTCTTCAAGGGCCCACATTAAAGAGTAAATCAAACAAACATTTAAAGGTAGTAAATCTATAGTTCAAGAAGTTTGCACCATGAACTTGAAAATATTTTGAATTTTAATAATGAAAAAATAATTCTTCTCCACCTTAAGTTTTTTTTAAGCATAGGAAGAAACTGAGATACAAAAAGTTCCTATTCCAATGACTATATGCTAAGTCAAATGCCTCAGTGCATTTTAATATATCCTACGCTGATCTAATAAAGGACATTAAAGTATCTTCCTGGTCACAAAAGCATAAAAGTGAAGAAAGATTATAAAAGTATGGCTGAATCAAGAAAATAAGCATCCTATTAGAATCTAAACAAAAGTAAAAGTATGCCTAAAAGTGGAGAAAGTAAATTAATTAGCTAAAAATCATGATTATCTAACCCCTAGAAGTTTTAGATTACTGCTGATCAACATTCACTTTGTACAACACAGCCCTCATTATCAGCAACCTCCTTCAGCCCCAACTAGCCTGACACAAACAAACACCAAGTCACAGTGGAAGAGCTTACTTTGGTCCCCAAATAAAAGATCTGACCACCATAGCTACTGATGGACTGATAACAAGCTTTCTCTCCAACCAAAGCCTGTAAAAGAAAAATAAACAAAAAAGGTAAAGATTATATGAATTAGAAGTCTCATTCAGTTTTCAAGAGTGTCAATTATAGAGACAACATTTCAGGTCAACATGGTTTCGCCCCATAAGTGAGGGGTGGGAAAAATGTCAGTCAAGGGCCAGTCTGTCAGTGGAAGTGGAAGTGGCAGAGAAGCCAAAGTGCAAAAAGCAATTCTCTGCTTACATATAGTCCTTCTTTTTCAGAATAGCGCAGAAATGGGAGGAGTGTGCCAACTTCTAAATCTAAAGGAAAACTGTAGCACCTGCCCATTACCAGACGTTAGCAGTCACTGCTTTCGGCAAAGAAGAATTGATCGAAAATGGTACCTCTAAGTCCTTTGAAATAAATATCAACATCCAATGCACGAAGAAATAGGAAGACAAGGCAGCATAGTATATAGGAGTCCGCATAACCCAGCAAAATAGAAATAAAACCTCTGTTTGTAAATCTGGGTTGCAAATTTTGGCAATGTCACTTTCAAGGTATGGCGTTAAAAAACTTCCAACTTCTGACATTGAGTTTTCACATCTTTGAAAGCCATGCACGGTTTCTGTGAGGCTTAAATACGTTAATATTTATAAATCCTCCCAAAATATATAACTGGTCAATAACAGATAACCATGATAACTTATCTTAACCTTTCTTTATAGAAATTTAAAGATACACACAGGTAGAAAGAATAAAATAATAAACCCCTTGCAACTATTAACCTGCTTCAATTGTCAACTCATCACCAATCTTGTCTCATCTGTAATCCTACTGACTCCCCTGTAACAGAGTATAATTTTGAAGTGAACTTCAGATTTTGAATATTTCATTTACAAAAATCAGCATGTGCATAATAAATGAGCCTGAAGTTATTTATATTATCTTTTTAGTATCTATAGATTCTATAGTGACATTACCACTCTCACTCCTAATATTAAATTGTGCCTTCTCCCTTTTTTCCTTCATTAGCCTCACTAGAGGTTTATACATTTTATTTATCTTTTAAAGAACTGACTTTTGGTTTCTTTGATTTTTCATTGTTTGTCCATTTTCTATTTAATTGAGTTGTATTCATCTTTATTATTTCTTCCTTCAACCTAATTTATTTTGCTTTTTTATTTCCTTAATTGAAATGGAAGCTTAGATCACTTATTTGAGATCTTTTTTCAACATAAGTATTTAATGTCATAAATTAGCCTCAAAAAACTGATTTAATTGTAGACCAAAGATTCGATATGTTGTACTTTCATTTAGTTTAAAATATAATCTCATTTCCTTTGAGTTTTTTTTTACTTATGGTTTATTTAAGTGTTATTTAATCTCCAAACATTTCATTACCTCCAGAGTGACCCTGATGATTCCTTCAATAACTTGCCGAAGTTTGTTTTATGGCCTATCATACAACCTATATTGGCAGATACTCCATGTGCACTTGAAAAAAAATGTGCACTTTGCTTTGTTGGGTGGAATATTCTGTAACTGTCAAGGTCAAGTTGGTCAATAGTATTTTCTTTAAGTTTTCTATGCCTTTAATGATTTTCTGTCTACTAATTTTATTAATTACTGAGAGAGAAGTTTCAAATTTCCAAAGTATAACTGTGAATTTGTCTCTCCTTTTAATTTTGTTACTTTTTGCTTCATATCCAGTTATTTTTCATCTCAAGCACTGTAGTTTTATCTTTAGAAGTTAGATTTACATCTTTTAATATCTTCCACATTTCTCCTTAACTTTTTGGACATATGGACTATAATTATAATAACTATTATGTCCTTGTCTACTAATTCTAAGATCTGTTTCAGGTTTAAATCAGCTTTGATGGATTTTTCTTCTCATTATAAGCTGCGTTTTTCTTCTTCTTTGCATGCCCAGTAATCCCTGATTGGATGGCAGACATTGTGAAATTTACCTTGTTGGATCCTAGAAATTTCTGCATTCCTATTGATATTATTGTGGTTTGTTCTGGGAGGAGTTAAGTTACCTGGAAACAGTTTGTTCTTTTCTGGTCTTGTTTTTAAGATTTTTTAGTGGGGACAAGAGCAGTATTTACTGTATTCCTAATTACTCCCCCTCCCCCAGTGAGGCAAGATGCCCCTGAGTACTCTACCCAATGCCCTGTGAATCATGATGTTCTCTGTCTGGCTGATGTAAACAAACCTGTGTGAGCACTGGCTGTAGTTCCTTCTAAATCTTACAAATATTTCTTGTCCTGGTCTTGGGTAGTTTCCTCATAGGCATCTATTGACTAGTAGTCTCCTGAATACCCAAGGAGCCTTTGTACACTATCCTCCTCACCAGTACTCTGGCCTATCCAACCCACCTTTGTCTTCCTGTAGTCTCAGCTGTGTCTCAACTCAGGGAACACTCCAAGCTTCAACTGTGCTCCTCCCCCGTGAGCCACATGGAAATTCTCAAGTACAGATGCTGGGGCACTCACAGGACTCATGTCATTTGTTTCCCATTTTGTCAGGGTTGCTGTCCTTTATTACCTCCTATCTAGTACCTTGAAAACTGTTGTTTCTTTTTCTGATTTTCCCCCCCAGACAGGAAAGTAAATCCAGTCCCCATTATTCTATCTTAGACAAAAGTACAAGTTTAAAGTCTGACTTAAAAAAGAATACTTTTAAGTAATTTTAATAACCAGACACCAGAAAATATCTACAAGTGAGACAGTAATAATTCCTACTTAAGTGAATTCTATTGCATTGCCATTATTTCTATTCTGGATTTTCTTGGTTTCTAAATTCTAAGGCTGGAAGACCCTTTCATGTACATTTTATGCTCTGAAGTTCTAGTATCACAGGGAAATCTGGGAGCTGGCTACACAACATGCAGCAGACATTCATTAAATATGACCGTCATTACTATTTTTTCAAGAAATTACCAAGGGAAGCCTCATAATAGTCTAATTTCCTGCTTCAAGATTACTGGTTTAGGAAACATGAGATCACAATTTAAAGTAATCTCACTGCAAACTCTATCTGTGTAAACTGCTAAAAGTCATTATGGTTGCTTAAAATACAATAGTTACTAAGATCATAATTTTTATGTCTTCCTTTTCTCCAGGCACAAACATTTCATCCACATCCTAGTCTTAAAGCACCTTCTTTCTTTCTCTCAAAGCCATCTTTGCCTTTGAATTCCCACAACCACCATACCTGTTCATGCCGTTACCGATCACCCAAATATTTCCAAAGCCTCACAGGCTACCTTGCCCCTTAAATCTATCAGGCTTCTTGCCATCATATTAAATTTTCTAAAATATTTTGCTTTTATAATTTCTTTCTCATAAATTTTCAATTTCATTTTATGATTTAGTATAAAAGCTAAAACTCTTTGGTATTAGTGACATTTCAGGAATCATTGTTTTAGTTCACATTCCTAAACACTTACAAATATACCCACATCCACTTCAACCTAGTGGCCTTCTTTTTTTTTAATTAAAATTTTCTCTTTGTTTTTTGAAGATTTTATTTACTTATTGTCAAAAGAGGGGAAGGAAAGGAGAAAGAAAGGGAGAGAAACATCGATGTGTGGCTGCCTCTCATGTGGCCCCCACTGGGGACCTGGCCCGCAACCCAAGCACGTGCCCTGATTGGGACTCGAACTGGCAACCCTTTGGTTTGCAGCCCGCACTCAATCCAGTGAGCTACACCAGCCAGGGCTCAGCCTAGTGGCTTTCAAAGGAACACCTCAAAACACAAAGATAACTCCTCAGAGTTTCTATTTCTAGAACAAAACAGCAATAAACACCAAGTTTATCAAATCAGTACTAAGATAATGGGTCACTCTTACCAGTGCCTGGCTAACATTTCCTCCAGTGGCTAGTGATTTGAAATGGCTGCTATTATAGACCAACTGCACTTCTGAGATCTCCACCGTTTCCAGTTCCTCTTGAGTTTGCCGGTCAATCACATGCAACTTCTCTGCACTGTCCAAGAGTACAACTGTGCGTGAGTTTATCCACTGCAATTCAAATACACAACAAAAGTGAGGTGCACCCCACGCCATCATTCAGGACAAGAAGAAAGCTTGGGGGCTCGGTCACATTACATTGAAGACCTTATCCATTTAATAACTTGATGACAACACAATCACAAGAACTACTCAGTGAATGGCCCAGAGAACAGTAGGTACACAACACTGTAGTGAGTTTGACAGTGCTAAAATAGCACTCTCACAGCCTGAAAGAAGGCTAACAAGATCTTTAATGAATACATTACAGGATATATTGGCTTTGATAAAGTTTTTTCAAAAGTACATTGGCACAAACGACTTAAGCAAAGTATATTGCAAAACAAATATAAAGTGACAAACTCTGCATTTCCAGTTTTTGTGACATTAATAAATCTCATAAACCTAGGTGATCAAAGGAGGATTGTTAGCATTTAAGTAATACATATTTTAAAACAGAAGCTCTTTTAATGATATTTCTTTTTTAAAGTTTTTGTTGATTATACTATTACAGTTTTCCCAATTTTTCCCCCTTTATTGCCCCCCCTCTGCCCTACCTCTCCAACCCTCCACATCCCCCCTCCCTTAGTTCATATCCATAGGTTATACATATAAGTTCTTTGAGTCCTGTTTCCTATACCATTCTTAATCTCTCCCCCATCTATTTTATGCCTACCAAGTATGCTTCTTCTTTCCTTTACCTTCCCCCCATTCATTCCTTCCCTCTCCCCACTGAAATCCCTCCAAGTGATGTCTATTTCTCTGATTCTGTTCTGTTCTAGTTGTTTGCTTAGTTTTTGTTTTCATTGTTTTTCTTTTAGGTTCATTTGTTGATAGTTGTGAGTCTGCTGTCATTTTACTGTTCATAGTTTTGATCTTCCTTTTCTTAGATAAGTCCCCTTAACATTTCATACAATAAGGGCTTGGTGATGATGAACTCCTTTAACTTGACCTTATCTGGGAAGCATTTTATCCGCCCTTCCATTCTAAATGAAAGCTTTGCTGAATAGAGTAATCTTGGATGTAGATCCTTCCCCTTCATGACTTGGGATACTTCTTTCCAGCCCCTTCTTGCCTGTAAGGTCTCTTTCGAGAAATCAGCTGATAGTCTTATGGGCATTCCTTTGTAGGTAACTCTTTCCTTTCCCCTTGCTGCTTTTAGGATTCTCTCTTTATCTTTAATCTTGGGTAACTTGATGATGATGTGCCTTGGTGTATTCCTCCTTGGGTCCAACTTCTTTGGGACTCTCTGGGTTTCCTGGACTTTCTGGGAGTCTATTTCCTTCTCTAGATTGGGGAAGTTTTCCTTCATTATTTGTTCAAATAAGTTTTCAATTTCTTGCAGTTGTTCTTCTCCTTCTGGCACCCCTATAATTTGGATATTGGAATGTTTCAGGTTGTCCCAGAGGTCTGTAATACTCTCTTTACTTTTTTGAATTCTTGTTTCTTCATTCTGTTTCAGTTGGATGTTTATTTTTTCCTTTTGTTCCAAATTGTTGCTTTGAGTCCTGGTTTCCTTCCTGTCACTGTTGGTTCCCTAAATATTTTGCTTTATTTTATTTTGGGTATCTTTCATTTGTTTTTTTCATTTTTCAACCAAGCTCAATCAAATCTGTGAGCATTTTGATTACCAGGGCTTTAAATTCTCCATCAGATAGCTATCTGATAGCCATCAGGTTGGCTATCTTCTCACGACTTAGTTCTCTTTCTGATGTTTTGCTCTGTTCTTTCATTTGGGCCATATTTGTTTGTCTTGGTGCAGGTGACATGTTGTAAGGCGGTGGGGTCTTAGGTATTCACCAGGGCGGGGTAACCCTCCCTGCTGGGCTGCAGCACTGTCTGTGGAAGGGGCCAGTGAGGGTACAGTGTGGCTTGCCTGCTCAGCTCTAGCGCACTTTCCAATGGACTCTCTCAAATGAGACTGGGAGCTTCTCCCACCGCCACAACCGCAGTATTCCACAGTCAGCTCTGAGTCTCACTTTTGCCTTCAGCCAGCCCCACCCGCCTGGTCTACTGCCTTGCCCAGGTTTTTCTCTGCAGGCCAGCCAGCGCAGTACACTGCCTTTCCGGTCTGGTTGTTCTGGTTGATTTTTTCTCTAATGCTTTGGTTGTCAGAGTTCCATGCAGTTTGATTTTTCTGGCACTTCTGGTTGTTTATTGATTTTAGATTGGTTGTTATCCTCCTTTTGGTTGTGCAAGGAAGCAAAGGGTTTCTGCCTACACCTCCATTTTGGCTGGAACTCAGAAGCTTTTTGAAATATATATTTCTTTCACAACTTTCCTAAAACTACTAGGAGAGTACTTTGTTCTATTTCTCTGTATCTTCTGAATTTTCTTTAATAAGAACTAGTATAATCTTTAAAATAACTAGTAAATAATAATGCTAAAAATCTTCTGAAGGATGCCATTTTGATAAATTTCTCAGGCTATATATGAGACTTATTATATATAATATATATTAAATATATATTAACATATATTTAAATCTCAATCCCTCACAAGAAATAAAATTTTTAAACCTCCTCAATTAGAATTCTAAATTAAAGGAAACAACTCCCCTGCACATTATTTCTCTGGTATTCATGTTGGTTTATTTATATGATCTATCCCAAGTTATCAAAGGTTATTTGCATAATACCATATCAGTGACAACCAAGCTGAAAATGGATCAATTTTCTTTTGACATATGCTGAAAAAATACTCTATCACCATATAGTAGCTACTATAAGGGCAGAGTTTGTTTCTCCCACCCCCCACTGCCTCCCACAAAAAAAAAAAAAAGACCTCTCAGAAACAAGAGTTTGATCCTCAAATCTTATACAAAGAGCTTCTATAAGATGCCCTCCTGATCATTTTACTTTGAAAAACAAAGCATGTGTCTTAGGAAAGACACATTTTTTATTAGTCTTATACAACCTCAGTCAGTAAGTTTTTAAATGCTTTCAAAGATAACCTGATTAAAACAAAGAGAGAAAGACAGAAAAAAAAATGTTTCCAGTTTAGCAATTATTCCTGAGGTTAGACCTTCACGATTAGGCGTGCTGATATTGTTGTAAACAAGTCTTTTAAAGGTAATTTACAGAGCAATGCAGTTGGTGGTCACCTCATGGATAAGCCACAGGACAAATGAAAATATTCGCTGTGGTACTGTTAGAACAGCTAATTATGGTTAGAAAAAAAATCTGGGGCGAAAGAATCATATGCCAATTTTAAGAGTACTGTATCTCAAATATTTTAAACAGAAGTGATGATGAATTCTAGAAAACTGTGTTAGGTGATTCAGCAAAGGTTCTGATGATGACAAAGGCACTGATGCACGAGGTTAGCAATTATTTCATGAAATATGTATAAGAAAAAGCATTATTTCTAAATCAATCATCTATGTATGAGATGAAAAGGCAATGTACAACTAAGTATAAATCCTGTATAACAAAGATCTATTTCATTTATAATTATAAAAAGTTTCATTTTTATCAAATTGGGTATGAAAACTTTTTTTAGCCTTTTTATTGCAAAAATGAGGCACTGCCTAAACTTGGGGTTACTTATATTCATGTATCTACAGAATGTTTCATTGGATACCAGATATTGATATGTTAAAAGAACTAATAATAGAAACCCAGAAATGTTATAATTACACTATTATAGAATTAACATACTTTTTTAAAAAAAAAGTTGACACAAAAAGAAATAACCTTGTTTTTTACACCAAAAGGTCACTTAGAACTGAGATGTGTGGCAGAGAGAGAACTCTGCAAAGTTTTTAGCCACAGAAAAGAATACATTATATAAGTTCCTGAACCAATTAGGACAAACTCAGAAGGATAAAAAGATGTTTACAAAGAAAGTCCATCAATGATCCTGAACAAATCCACCTAAATTGTTCTAAATACCCCTTTGAGCTAACGAAGACATAAAAGAAAACTTCTGTTCAGCAAGACATAAGGCTGAAAGACAAGAAAAATAATGTGGAATCACACCAAACTCAGACTTTATTCAATATAAGCCAGACTTCACTTCTGTCCATATTTCATATAATCCTAAAGGCATGGTTCATGGCAGAAATCCTGATAGCTTTACTACATCATGAACTCAAAACAATTATATGCAATAAATGAGGAGAGGTAACTTAAATACTCACAGTAAAGTTGATGAGGTCATAATATAAGTGAAGATGCTTTTGCTTAGTAACATGTATTGCTCCAGATTCATCTCTCTTAACCTGATGAAGGAATAAAGCAACCAACACATCAGCTACTGTTTGAGGGACATTTTTAGATACTTAATTGTAGTCCACCTAGAATATTATTTCCAGAGTACAGATAAGCAAAAATATTGATAATTAGAGAAACTACTACACAAATGACAGAATTCATCACACCATGATTTGTTCCAAAATCCAAGGCATATCTGGTCAGCAGTTTAGCTGTCAGTATTAGCAAATTCTATAATGTAATACTTACTCTGTTGTAATTCAGAACAACCTAACTTCATTACATCAGGGACTGTACTTAGCTAGAGTTAAAGCATAAAACAGGATGGTGACATAGGGTGAAAAGTCAAACAAAAGTTCATTAAGAGAAAAAAGCTGCTTCAGTGACCAAACTAGACTTTTCTGATACATAATACTATTATAGCACAAATAACACAAAGTTTCCCCAAAGAACCTCGAGTGTCAATATTTTATTTATATATGTGTACACATATTCTATAATCTTCCATCATCCCTATAAGTTGCTTTCTCCACTTCTGCTCCAAGGGGATGGAGCACTGAAGAAGAGACACAGAGCATGATGTGCACCTGACCCGCCTGGAGTTCCTGACACTCAGTTCAGCCTGAGTTTCCTCACAGCAGTGCTGAGGTCCCGATTCCTCTTTGCCTTCTAGTCCCGTCACTACAGTGCTGACCTCACCGGATACCTTGACAAACAGCTGAGACCACTCAACGTAGGCCCTTCGTGTACTCCCATCTTCACTTCCCCTGTAGGAAAGGGTGCTCGGGTAAAGGAGCGTGGAATCTAGAGCCGTGGGTTTAAGAATAAGTTGCACTACTACAGTTGTATGACCAAAAGGCAATCAGTTCTTCTTTCTCAGGCTCCTCATTTGTAAAATTCAAATAAGGCAGAACCAAGCTGTTCCATATCTTGCATATGTTGAAAGTGTTTCATAATTGAAAAGATCAATGCCAACATTAACTGCACTCCTAAGATTTCCTAAAGTCCTTGCTAAAGAAAGTCACTTCACCCATATACACTCTAAATCCTACCCTCTCCATCACTGTTGAATATTACCCCTCCCCTGACATCACAGTCGGACACTTCTTCTTCAGGGCCCTTTTCCTCTTGCTATCAAACATGTTACTGACTTTTCCACCTTCAAATAAAAAACAAAAACCCTTCTCACAAGTTACTTCTTACAAATATGTAACCATTCTCTTTCCTCTTGCAACCAAACACGGTACTGTATTTGTGTCAGTTTGCTCTTCTAGATGCCCATTTCTTTACAAGGCTCTACAAACTAGTTCAACCTCCATTCCACTGTTATTAAATCCTCTGAAAAGTTTCTAATGAACTAATTCCTGCAGATCCAGTGGTCTTATCATTGGTCTTCTTCCTTGATCTTTCTTTGGTATTGTGTTCCCTTTGAGTGGACACTGCCCTGAAGCCTCTCCTCTTTGTCTTCACTATGATGCCATACTGTCTGATTTCACCTCCTATGTCTACATGCCTCTATAGGAACCTCCTTTCCTGTTGCCTCTGCTTTTTCCTTTCCCTTGTGTGAGAGTCCGCCAATGTTCTGTATGCTCCAGCTTTTTAATTTCAGCTCCAACTACCTTCTCTATCCTGGAACTCTCATTTGTACTCCAGACCTGGATTACATCAGCCCAGTGAACATTCCCACACAACTCTTGAGAGAGTTCCACCTTCACTTCCAACTCAGCACATTCAAACCTCCCCTAACCTTAACTCTGAATATTTCATGCTTCTAACATTCAAAAATATGATGTTTCATTCATGTTCTTCAGTCCACAGATCCAATAATATGAGAACCCTTGTTTTTCCTTCAAAATGTCATCTCTAACTCTCACTATAACCACCTTTGTCTAAAGACCTTGCACCTGCTTTATTACAAGAGCAAAACCTTTCATTTCCCTCCTACAATCTATTCTTTTTGCTATTTCTATACTGATCTTCCTCTCCAGAAAAAAAATCACCTTAATCATATCTTTATATTTTAATTACCTAAGAACCCGTGATAGCTCCCCATTACCAATCTAGGCCAATTATATATAATCCAGATTAGGGATGAGCCAATTTATTCTGTACAAGGCCACACAGTAAATATTTCAGATTCTGCACACCATACATACAGTCTGTGTCACGGCTGCCCAACTCCACCACTGCAGTACAAAGGCGGCCATAAATAACACATGAGCAAATGGGCATAACTGTGTTCTAATAAAATTTTATTTATAAAAACAAGGAATCAGCCAGATTTGACCCACAGGCCATTGTTTGCCAACCCCTAATCTAGATCTGTGCCATATAGTCAACTTTATTTTCCCCAATAGGTATTCTATAAACATTTATTAAACATGTCCTATATATGGACACTGTCCTGGTGGCTGAAATATAGCAATAAAGTTGGTCTTGAGATGTATGGAGCTTTCACTCCATTGAGGAAAAAAATATTAGACAAGTTATTTAGAAAGTATTGAATGTTATCAGAGGAGAAAGTTTTACAGGTGCATGTAGCAAGAAATAGCAACGCAGTGCAGGAGGTCAGGGAAAGCAGTATTTATTAATCGTGAGCTAGGGTAAGGTGAAGGATGGCACAGAATCTTCCTGGTAGAGGGGACAGCACATGCAAAGACGCCGAAGGCAGAGCCCAGTTTGGAAATTACTCCAGAGCCTAGGCTAAAAATGTCAGTGGTTTCAACTAGGGAAGCAGCAATGGAGGAGACATAAAGACGGTAAATTCAGGAGGTTTTGAAGACAGAGTCAACAGCATGTGGTGATGGCGCAGAAAAGAAGGGAGAAGAAGAACTAAAAGGCGACTCCTAGGTTTCTGGCTGGAGAAACTAGGTGGACAGCTGTGCACTTGCTTAACTGAGCTAGAAACCCAAGAAGAGGCCACACAGGTGCACGTCGCATAGGCACACTCTGACCTCTATAACTTCAGTTCATCTTATTTCCCCCAACACGCACATCTACCCCTCCTGCAGTATTCACAGTATGTCCTTCATAAAGTCTTCCGTGCCCTCTCCAGTCCATATAAATCTCTTCATACTCTAAACATAACAACTTTTCATTCTCATCACATAGTTGAGTCCTTGAACTGCTCTCCCTAGTAGTAATGAACATACTGATTTTGCCTTTCAAACAGTATTTTAAGGTATGTGAGAGAAGAATTTAT
Source organism: Trachops cirrhosus (assembly GCA_028533065.1). NCBI lineage: Eukaryota > Metazoa > Chordata > Mammalia > Chiroptera > Phyllostomidae > Trachops > Trachops cirrhosus. The sequence continues at coordinate 152,381,945 of CM052539.1, forward strand.
GTTTTATACTTCCTTCAATTTCTTCTTGTGTCCATCACAGAGTAGAGAACTGTAGGTATTCAATGATACTTGCTGTCTAATAAATACACCATGTATAGATAGGTAAGCCATTTATACAGACATATGTACATTCCTATTTATATATATACATATACCAGTAATTATTTGTTAGTCAAAGGAGAGAGAACTGAGAAATACACCATGAAAGGGCATGGAGCAGGGGGTTATCAGCTGTTATCCATGGTAACAATTAAAGCCTTAAATAAAAATTAAGTAGGTCATTCTCTCTCCAAACAATTATGATGGCATTTTTCTTTGACACAATATTAAATTACTAATGAATCAGAAAAAAATCTTTTGGTAAAAGACTTCATAACAGCTCTAGTATCACATTAGTGCTTACCAAAAGAAAATGAACAACATCTCCTCTGCAGAAAGCAAGCATGGGGTTCACGTAATTGTGCACTGCCACAAAGTGCCAAGCCAGCAGCGGGACACTGGAAGGGTCCATCTGAGTGAGGGGAAGGCCAGGAAAAATAATCACCGTTAACAGACAAAAGACAAAGAGAAAACTGATTAAACACCATTTGACTAGTGTTCCTTACTAAAACTTCTTCTAATTTCTCATTAAAATGCACAGGAAGCAGGGACTGATTGGGAAGTGTCATGAGCAAACTTTCTGGGTTGGTGGTAATGTTCTACATCTTATTAGAGGTTTGAGTTACAAAAACATAAACACTTGTCACAGTTCAGCAAATGTACACTCAAGATCTGTGCATGAGCAAATGTACACTCAAGATCTGTGATATTGTGTATAAATTTTATACGAAAAGGAAAAACTTAGATGATGATTGAACTTTAGCTAATCACATGCATGCTGAATATTTAGGAAAAAGAATGCTGATTCCTGCAATTTACTTGGAAATTAATACAAAAATAATTTGTGAATAGATGGAGAGCTATATAATAAAGAAAATACAGTAAAATGATAACTGTAGAGTTTAGATGGTAGGTATACAGATATTCAATGTAAATTTACTTCAACATCTCTATTTGTTTGAAAAATGTTCTTAATAAAATGTTGGAACAAATACCAATAAAAACATACAAAAAGATGCACACTTACCACCACGATAAACCTCAATTATCCAATGAAACTAACCTAAGAAACACTAATGGCAGTCTAAGCCAGCTTTGTCAGACTTCCGCTACGTCCCAGAGATATACAGGGTACCAATAAGAAGACAAGTGTGATCTCCCTAAGTATGAGGGCTGCTTTCTGAACTAGTCTTAGTTCTGTACTATCATTGTCCATCCCATTCCATCAATACTTCTCCATATACACACTGGGAGACCACAACTCTCTGAAAACAACCAAGCAGGAAAGGAAAGGGAAGCTGGTTATGCATAACACAATCTGGGGAGTATCATTCCCCCATCCAGAAGTAAAACCCAAGGAAAGAGTATGTAGTAGCAATATATGCTAGATATTACAGTGAGGTATTTTCTACAAGTTCAGTATCTAAGCAGGAGCTGAAAAACTTAAAGCAATAAAGGTAGAAAAAGTTCAGATTTCACGATCTCCAAAACAATGCTCTAGTCAACAGTTTATGCTGCCTTGGTCACATGAAGCCCAGACAATACTCTTAGGAGTACTTTCATTCTACCTAGTTTATGACTATCTCATGGAATGTGCCACCAGAAGTTGTTTCCCCCAACCTCCTGACATGGTCTTTTTGCCAATATGATGGGGAGGTTCACTTACCCGTCCGTAGGGAAATGTCATCCACACTTTCAAGGATGGTTTCAATCCAATGACCAGTATCTTTAGGAGAAAAATATTTTGTAGATTTATCCTGTAATTTTCAAATGTTTTGGTATGCAAAGCCTCCAAAAGTTCTGAGTTTTGTCTTCTAAATCCACCTACCTTGGTTAAGGATGCCATAGCCAATAAGGAAAACTGTGTGATGGGATGATCTTTCAGGTCAGGCTTAGAATGGAGAGGCTCAATACAGCACACTTCACCCTTGGAACCGCTGAACAGGCATCTAGATTCGCAGGTTCTCACTCCCATCACTCTCCTGAAGATGTAACCGGAAACCCCAGAATCAATTTAGCAATGATCCAAGGTACTACCACCTCTAGCTTGGACTATGACAACAGCCTTCTAACTCCTACTCTTGCCCCCAACGATCCAAACTCCACATGGTATCAGCATGATAAAGTAGAAGCCAGATGTATCACTCTTCTAAAAATACGCCAATGGCTTACAACTATACATAAAGTAAAACCCAAAATTTTCACCAAGCTTTAGAAGGCCCTACATTAACTGGCTCCAACCTTTATCCCTCTCGCACCACCACTGTTCCCGACAAAGTCACACTCCAGTCACACTTGTCTTCTTTCCATTGCTCCAGCAGGCCAAGTTTGTGCCCACCTCCCTCATCAAAGCCTTTGTGCTCGAATGTCCTTCTGCCTGAAACATTTCTTCTAGATCTTTCTATTTGTTGACCACGTTATCATTCAGGTCTCTGCTCAAATGTCACCATCTGAGAGAAGCCTTCCTGAATTATCCCCAAGTGCACTCCAGGACACTGACCTGTCTTATTTTCTTCACAGCACTCACAACTATTGAGGTTATTTCAGTTGTGTGTTGGTTTATTGTCTGTATCCCTACCCCCACCCCAACTAGAATGTAATTTCGATTAGAGTAGTAACGCTGTCTGGTTCACAGCTGCAACTTTGGGGCCTAGAACAATGGCTCTACATAAAGATGCTCAATAAACATTAGCTGACCAAATAAGTAGCATTTTTAAGCAATTACTTTGTGCTCAGCAATGTTAGAAGGTATAAGAAATACAAGAAATAAACACATTCTTTACATTAAAGAACTTATGGAAACATAATACACATTAAATAGTATATTCTATTTTTCTAAACTCAGCTTTATAAGTGTTCTTCCATATATCTAGACAGTCTTGCTCTTATTTAAAGAATAAATAGGGCAATTCCAAGGTCATAAACACCTTCCTACACCTGGCTATTATAGTTTTATAATCAACTGGGCCTGTGGCCTAAACCAAAATTAGTGAAATACTCCAGAATAGTGGTTCCTGAGTCCAACAGCACACAGATGCCCTGGGGAGTAGTTTAGAATTCCCACTCAAACCTGAAACAGAAATTGCAGGGTGGGGCAGGAGGGGCAGGGAGCAGGCCTGGAACACTGTGTGTTCTATTCCAATGTAAGCCTCCCCAGGTAACTGTAATACAGAACCATAACCTATTTTCAATCACATAGGTTTTCCAGATCTCCTCATGTTCAACTCCACATCATTAACCAGAGCTAGTCTTTTCATTTGTCAAGAAATGTCCATTAGTCTCTTACTTGAACGTCAATTCAAAAACAGAGCCTCCACTGTCATTACAAATTGCAAGGGTTGGATCATCTGTAAACTAAACAGAGAAAAAAAATATTTTCTTGTAGATTTTTAAACAACCAGTCAAGTGTTAAGAAGGTAAGGGTAAAAAAAACTATAAAATTTTAAAAAATCTAAAACAAACACATTTAACATTGAAATCACCTTAGCTAGAATTAGCTTAACATTCTAAACATGCAAACCTGGCCATATTCAGAATAAAAATGTCTCAATATTTTAAAAATCTGTGGCTTTATAAAAGCAAAACTACCTTTCCTTAGGATAAAAGAAAAATACAAATTATGATTCACAGAAGCCCTGAAGTTCTCTACATGTGTTCTTACATTAACTTTTTCTAACTTGCTATTAAACTGAATAGGATACTTTGGATGTATTTGCAGTTGCCTTGTTTTCAAGAGCAAAGACACTATAAAAGACAGTTGGTATCTTTGGGGAGTAAACTTGTCTGGATATCTTTTCTAAATAATTGAAGAGTTAATCCATTATATTTAAAATAGTTTAACTTTGCCCTGGCTGGTATAGTTCAGTGGACTGAGTAAGGGCTGCAAACCAAAGAGTTGCCGGTTCGATTACCAGTCAGGGCACATGCCTGGGTTGCAGGCTGGGTCCCCAGTGGGCATCCACACATTGATGTTTCTCTCCCTCCCTTCCCCTCTCTCTAAAAATAAATAAAACCTTTAAAAAAATTTTAAATAGTTTAATTTTTTATGTAACTGTTCCTAAAATGTGCTGCCTCCTTGCTCTTCTTTGACCAAATATACCTCAGTTATTATTAGTCACCCTTGAAAAACAAAATAATAAGTAACATTCACAATGACAGGCTGTCCTAAGAGCTTATGAGGTAAGCATAAATGTGGATGTTGTATGATACAAAATTGAATAACTTAATTTGTATCATATACAGGGACTAGTCTCCCTTACCCCAACGGTTGGTGAGCCATCCTAAATGGCATGCCTTCAGGCTCTTAGCCAGGGATGGTTGAGGTATAGGAGGCTACCATAAAATGATTCCTCCTCCACCCCACACACAGGCATAGTAAAGAAGTCTCACATGTTTGCCCTCAAAGCCTAGATGAGCAGTTGCCAAAGTGGGAGGCATATACTCCACAGTGTAGGAAAAATAACAGGACTTGTATTTTTATTAGTTTTCTACTTCTTGTGTATGTGTTTTACATTGTGCTTAAATATTAGTATAGTAGTATGTTCACATAATTTAAGAATATATATATACAATATGCAAGTCCAAACTCTTATTGATGGGATATAGGGTTAAGTTTGGAGAACAATGAGTAAGACTATTGAAGTGCAAGTGGCTACTGTCAATCCAAAGCTTCAGAAGTATCTAGTCTTATGTATCTCTTGCCACCTGTCTCTCCAATGTCACAGTGTCTGCCTGCACCACCACCTTCATCACCATTCGCAAGCAACACCATGGCTATAACTACAAGGCTTTTAACCTCAAGCTGCCTTCTTCTCTGTTGTCTCTGCCTTTATAGCTCGTTTCCTGTTGTTTCTCCCAAAGGCTTTTTTCTGCAAAGGGACTAGCCTTTCATAAACACCACTAATTATTCCTTCAACCACACAATTATTGAGTAGCTACTATGTGTAACACAAAAAGAATGAGAAACAGATTCTAGTTTCAAAGATCTTAACCTATTAAAAGAGACAAAGCGTAAACATAACACTAGCAACTATAACATATTAGGAGTTGGTACATGCCATGTGAAAATAAAGGTCAAGGTAAAGTGCCATGATGTTCAGAAAGAAAAGAAATTCTCTCTGCTTTTACTTCTCTTGGTTGTTTTCATTGTTGCTAAATGCTTCAATGCTGCTCTCTCACAAAAGACTTTTATGTAACTAACCTAGATACAGACTCATAAAGTCCAGATGCTTGCAGACTTTAAAAAGCATATGTATGGATAAGAGAGGTCTGCACAGCTAAGAAACCAAATGTGTACCTGATTAAAATCTAGAAAATCTAATTTTAGACCTTCCTAGTTATAGCCCTTTACCTTTTATGCTTCTGAACATGGGCTTGACAGAATACAAAAATCAAAGTTTCCATTGTATTTATAAATAAAATCTGTTACCTAACTTGGTTTATTTTTTTCAAGCCTGTAAGGAGAAAGCCAAGACTCAAATCTTAACGCTTTTTCTTTAGAGGCCTGAAAGAAAATAAACCAACAGATTCATTTTTAAACATAATGCAAACTTCGGTTCTTTCATAGTTGGTGCCTCGAACCTATCTCAGCAATAAAATCTTGGTAGATTGAACAAAAAGTACAAAGACCTTTTAAAATCTTCACATGAATTTCCATCAGGGCACTGCCTGTCTTTGCTGCCAACCTCTTATCTAGGATCACATCAGTTTGCTCTTTTTCTGCTGTATCTATTAAACATCAATACGGCCTGCTGCTGAATGCTAACCATGCTAGCCCATCTCTGGTTTTCCATTCAGAAAGATATTTTGTTGTGCTAGTCAAACAAGAGATAGTTCATTTTCAAGAATTCTGTTTATAAAGAATTTGCTTAACAACAGACACAAAGACATATGATAAAAATTATCAGAAAAAGAAAACAAAGATGTTACCTTAATATGCAATATTGCGGTTCCTGGAGGATGTGCGTCTGTTATTGATCTTAGAAGTTTTCCGCTGGCCAAATCCCACATAGTGATCTACAAGACAACTAAACGCTTTAACAAACAAACATATTGCTCTTTTTTGGACTTAAGTAGCCCACCTCCTAGCTGAAAAGATCTACCCCTGGTCTATAAACATTGCAGGCAAAGAGCTATGAAGTTAGAACATAACTAAAGGCTGCAGATGCATGCATGGGGTCTTCATTCCATCTTCATCCACCCCTCATCCTGCCCAATCTGCTCTTTCCTTTACATTTTAAATGTTTTTACACTGACAGGTCAACGAAATTTCTTTAATGAGTCCATTTCTCTAGGACTGATAAAAATTATAGGAAAGCCCTACTACCAGATGAGAAAAACAATAATATATTGCCAGCTTCAGAAGTGGAAAGAAAGAAATACCAAAATAGTTATCCAAGAACAAAGAAATAAGAATACACAGAGCTGATATAGTGTATTTAAAGATTTTATTTATTTATTTTTAGAGGGAGGGGAAAGGAGTGAGAGAGGGAGAGAAACACCAATTACAGCCAGAATATTCCCCTGAGCAAGATTATCATTGAGAAGTGAGTAAGAGATAAAAGAGTTTCCAGACAAGCAAAAGCTAAAGGAGTTCATCACCACTAAACTGGCCTTACAAGCAATGTTGAAGAACTTCTTTAAGCTGACAAGAAAGGACACTAATTAGTAACAAGAAAACATATGAAAGTAAAAATCTCAAGGGTAAAAGTAAATATATAGGAAAGGTGGTGGATTAATCCTTTTATAAAACTAGTATGAAGGTTAAAAGACAAAAGTAGTATAACTACAATAAATAGCTAAGGGCAACACAAAATAAAAAGGTATCAAGTGCGACATCAAAACCATAAAACATGGGGGGAGGGGAAGTAAAAATGTAGAGTTTTAGAATGCATTAAAACTTACCTTGTTATAAACTTAATAAAAAAGGAATCTATAACATAAGGTCATCAAACCACAAAAAAAGAGAGCAAGAGAAGAAAGGATCTACAAGACAGCCAAAAAACAGAACAAAATGGCAGTAAGTACACAGCTATCAACATTTATTTTAAATATAAGTGAACTAAATTCTCCAAACAAAAGACATAGAAGTGGCTGGCTGGACTGAAACACGAGATCCATCTATACAGTGACTACATGAGACTCACCTCAGATGTAGGCACAAACACAAAATAAAAGTAACGGGATAGAAAAAGATGTTTCATGCAAATGAAAACTGAAATAAAGCTGGGGTAGCGCTATATTTCTATCAGACAAAACAGACTTTAAAACAAATTCTGTAATAAAAAATAAAGATGGGACATAACCATAAAGGGTGAATAGCATTTGTAAATGTTTATGAACCCAACACAGGAACACTGAAATATATAAAGCAAATATTAATAGACCTAAAGAAAGAAACTGACAGCAATACAACAATAGGGGGCTCTAATACCACACTTACATCAATGAACAGATTCTGAGACAAAAAATCAATAAGAAAACATGGGCCTTAAATGACACATTAGACCAGATATACTTAATAGATACACAGAGAATATCCAGTCCAGGAGCAGCATGATACACAGTCTTCCCAAGTGCACACAGAACACTATCCAGGACAAATCACATGTGAGGCCCCAAAACAAGCCTCAAATTTAAGAAGACTGAAATCATATCAAGCATCTATACTGACCACAATAGTATAAAACAAGAAATTTTAAAAATCACAAATATGTGGATATTAAACAACATGCTACTGAACGACCAACTGGGCCATGAAGAAATCAAAGGAGAAATCAAAAAAATGCCTTGAGACGAATGAAAACAGAAATACAACATACCAAAGTTTGTGAGATGCAACAAAAGCAGGTCTAAGGCAGAAGTTCATAACAATACAGGCCTACCTCAAGAAACAAAAAAAAAAAACCCCAAGTGTACAAACTAAATTTACACCTAAAGGAACTAGAAAATAAAAACAAAGCCCAAAGTTAGTAGAAGGAAAAAAATAATAAAGATCGGAGCAAAAATAAATGCAGTAAGATCTAAAAAGACAATTAAAAAGATCAATAAAACCAAGAGCTGGTTCTTTAAAAAGATAAACAAAATTGACAAATCTTTAACTGAAATCACTAAAAAAAGCGTTCAAATAAAAAAATCAAAAATCAAAGAAAGGTTACAACTGATACCACAGAAACATAAAGCATCATTAGGGACTACTGTGGACAATTATATAACAAAAAATTTGACAACCTAGAAGAAATAGATCAATTCCTAAAAACATAAAATCTTCCAAGACTAAATCGTAAAGAAATAGAAAATCTGAATAGACCAATTACTAGAAGGGAGATTGAATCAATAATCAAAAATCTCCCAAGACACAGAAGTCTAGGACCAGATAAGTTTATTGCTGAATTTTACCAAACATTTAAATACGATTTAATACCTATCCTTCTCTAACTCTTCCAAAAAAAACTAAAGAAGAGATAACATTTCCAGTCTTACTTTACAAGGCCAATATTACCCTGATATCAAAACCAGACAAAAACAGGAAAATTACAGCCCAATATCATTGAACAAGGATGGAAAAATCCTCAACAAAACACTAGCAAACAAATTCAAGAAAACATTAAAAGAATCATACACCATGATGATGGGATTCATTCCAGGGATGCAAGGATGGTACAATATCCACAAATCAGTAAGCATGATATAACACATTTAAAAAACGAAGAATAAAAATCATATGACCACCTTAATTGACAGAGAAAAAAGTCATTTGACAAAATTCAATGTCCACTTATAATAAAAACTCTCAACAAAGTGGGTTATAGAAGCAGCATACTTCAAACAATAAAGATCATATATGATGAGCCAATAGCTAACATACTAAACAGTAAAAGGCTGAAAGTTTTCCTCTAAAATCAGGAACAAGACAAGGATGCCAACTCTTGCCACTTTTATTTAACATATTATTGTAAGTCCTAGCTAGAGCAATTAGGAGGAAAAAAAAAAAAGAAATAAAAAGCATCCAAACTGGAAAAGAAGAAGTAAAAGTGTCATTATTTGTGAACAATATGATTTTATATATGGAAAATGCTAAACCACCAAAAACTGTTGAAATTAATAAACAAATTCAGTAAAGTTACAGGGTACAAAATCAATATACAAAATTCTGTTGTATTTCTACATAATAACAATGAACTATTAGAAAGAGAAATTAAGAAAACAATCTCATTTAAAACTGCATCAAAAAGAATAAAACATCTAGCATGAAATTTAACTAAGGAGGTGAATAATAAAAAGTGTGGGCAAGAGTATGGAGAAATGAAACCCTTGTGTACTGTTGGTTGGAATGTAAATTGGTGCAGCCACTAGAGTAAACAGTATGGAGGGTCCTAAAAAAATTAAAAACATTGAGGTAGAACTTTCATATGATCCAGCAATTCCACTTCTGGGAATTTACCTCCCCCAAATAAAAATACTAACTCAAAAAGATATCTGCACCCCCATGTTCAGTGCAGTGTTATTTACAATAGCTAAAATATGGAAACAATCTAAGGATCCTTGAGGGTATTATGCTAAGAGAAAGACAAACAACATGTGATTTCACTTGTATGAGGAATCTAAAAAACAAACAAAACAAAACTCATAGATACAGAAAACAGACTGGTGGTTGCCAGAGGGGAGGGAACTGGGGGGGTTGGGTGAAATGAGTGTAGGCGGTCAAGAGGTACACATTTCCAATTATAGAATAAATCAGTCATGGGGATGTAATGCACAGCATGATGACTAGGGTCAACGATACTGTACCACATATGTGGAAGTTGCTGAGAGTAAATCTTGAAAGCTCTCATTACAAGAAAAAAAATTATGTAACTCTGTATACTGACAGGTGGTAAACAGACTTATTTTGGTGGCTTACATTTACATACATTTCAGATGTATACAAATATTGAATCATTATGTTGTACACCTAAAACTAACATAACGCCATATGTAAATTATACCTCAATTTTTAAAAAACTGCATATTCTGGCTCAGTTAATAACAATTATTTAAAAATCTGAACAAAAGTCAGACTGAACAATCTCAGGATTAGCTATACAGACATCTCACTTTATAACACATATTTTGGTCTTCAAGATATTGATCTAGCCCTGGCCAGTGTGGCTCAGTTGGTTGGGAATTACTGTCCTGTAAACTGAAAGGTCTTGGGTTTGATTCCTGGTCAGGGCACTCGCCTGGGATGCAGGTTCGGTCCCTGTTTGGGGCACCTATGAAAGGCAACAAATTGGTGTTTCTCTCTCACATCAATGTTTCTCTCCCTCTCTTTTTCCCTCCTCTCCCCTCTAGCTAAAAAAGAAGTAAAAATAAAAATAAAAGGATATTGATCTAGAGATACTATTTTTAAAAACTAATTTTAACACTTATGGAACATGAGGTTCATATTTACCTGTCCTTTAGCAAAGCCACAGAGAAGTCTTGAGCAGTCATTGTTAATACTGAGGGCAGAGATGGCTCCATACTGACCTCCAACACTAGTGCTACCCAGACACAGTCGCAAAGCTTGATTCTGATCTAAAGAAAGCAATTTGTAAAATCAGGTGAAAGAAATGGAAAGGTGTGAATAAATACATACAGGGTCTGACACAAATAACACCTTTTTATTATAAAATCTTTTATTACAAAATTATAAGCATGTAATTCTGTAACATAACAATATCACACTCAAGCACACCATATGACATTTTAGGGGAAATGTTCAAATTAAATCTAGAAATTATTATGCACATATTATAACCCTATCAACCATACTCAAGTGGGTGTTACTTCTGCCAGACCATGTACTTAATATAGGCTTGTTTTCAAATACTTGGGAGTTAGCAAGAATGAAATGATGCAGTTACATTCATTTTAAATACATGAATTAAGCACCTAGTAGAGGCTGGGCATTGAATCAGACACTAAGAATGCAGGGAAAAAGACAATATCTATAAAGAAGCATAATATAAAACTTGCTAATGATAAGTGAAAAAGATCCATAAGAAATCTGTATCTTCTTAAACAAACCATCTTTCATCACCCTCATTCCAGAATTGTAGTTCTTGTTGTTTTCAGGATGAAAAGTTATAGCAAATACCATCTTTTAAATAGCTTTAAAACTTCAAAAATCAAAATTTATTTATTTACAGTTGGACTGAAATTTACATTTATATTATCTGTGAAGAAAGGGTTTCTAAGCAAATTATTAAAAAATTTATAGAATAAGCGTTAACTATTTAACAGAATTATTTCAAGCATCAACACTTGATACACTAAAGGCAAATAATTCAAATCTCTACTAGATTAAGTTAAGGGAAAGGATTTTGCCTTAATCACCTCTGATATCTCCAGGAGACACTCCAATATTTATTAAACTTTATTATCTAATAATTAAAAGAAATTCCTCTAAGGTATCTCCTAAGCAATACTTATTTTGTATAGCGTTCTTTATTGTACCCACTTGAAAATCACAAAATAAAAAATTTAAATATAAGAAGGCATGCCTACAGAATTTAACTGTTTAGAGGGAAAAAAAA
>CM052539.1:152394101-152510714 GCA_028533065.1 Trachops cirrhosus
TGTAGGTAACTGTCTCCTTATCTCTTGCTGCTTCTAGGATTCTCTCCTTCATTTTTTTACCTTGGCTAATGTAATTTTGATGTGCCTTGGTGTATTCTTCCTTGGGTCCAACTTCTTTGGGACGCTCTGAGCTTCCTGGAAGTCTATTTCCTTTGCCAGATTGGGGAAGTTCTCCTTTATTATTTGTTCAAATAAGTTTTCCACTTGTTGCTCTTCCTCTTCTCCTTCTGGTACCCCTATAATTCAGATGTTGGAATGTTTCAAGATGCCCTGGAGGTTCCTAAGCCTCTCATTTTTTTTTGAATTCTTATTTCTTCATTCTTTTCTGGTTGTATATTGTTTTCTTCCTTCTGGTCCACTACATTGATGTGAGACCCATTTTCATTCCATCAATATTGGTTCCCTGAACATTTTTCTTCTTTTCACTTGTAGCCTTCATTTTTTCATCTAATTTGCAACCAAATCAACCAATTCTGTGAGCATCCTGATCACCAGTGTTTTGAACTGTGCATCTGATAGGTTGGCTATCTCTCAGTTGCTCAAAAGGATTGGTTCTGGGGCTTTCAACTGTTCTTCTGTTTGAGCCATCTCTTTGTTGTTGGTGGTTTTTTTTTTTTTTTTGGTCTTGTCATGTCTGTTATGTATGAGGGGCGGAGCCTTAGGTGTTCACCAGGGCTAGGCACCCCAGTCTCTGGATTGTGATGCTGTATGTGGGGGCAGGGTCCCAGAACGAACAATGGTGCTTTCTCTGCTCTCCATTGGACCTCAGTCCCTTCTGCCACTTCCCCTGAGCAAACTGGGCCCCTCTGGTGCCAATTCCCGTGTGGGTGGGCTTGTGCACCCCGTGGGACTTGCCTTTTCAATCGGTGCCCCAAGGCTCTATTTCCCAGTGCTGGGACTCTGAGTTTCGCACAGTACCTTGCTTCACAATGGCCACCTTGCTGGGTCTGCTGGTTGTCACCCCTCGGCCGGGGTCTGCCAGCCGCCACTTGCATTCCCAGGGTCTGCCCGCTGCAGTCTTGAGGGCCCCAGTTGCCTTGTGTGCCCCGGTTGCCTTACGCATCCGGTCCCAACGCTCTCTGCTCTCTGCTCTGCGACCCGCGCCCAGCTGCCTGATTCCGCCCCTCCTACCGGTCTGGATGAATGTGTCTAATTTAACTCCTTGGGTGTCCAACTTCCATACAGTTCAATTTCCTGTCAGTTCTGGTTGTTACTCTGTTTCTAAATTGTTGTTGTCTCTATCTTGGTTATGCGAGAAGGCACAGTGTGTCTACCTATGCCTCCATCTTGGCCGTAGTCACCAGTCTACCTTTTGGTAGCCTAACTTCCTTGTCCCATTCCCTTCTGCCTATAGAAGTCTTTCATTTTGTAGAGCTTTTTGAAGCTCCTTTATATCTGCTAGATCAGCAATTTTCAACCTTTTGCATTGCATGGCACACATAAATTACTAAAATTCTGCACCACACCAAAAAGTGTATGTTTTGCTAATCTGACAAAAGGTATAATTTTGATTCATTCACACTGGACAGCTATTGTTGTGTTGGCTATTATCATTTTTTTAATTTGACAATCTAAGGGAAAAGAGGTCAGTGTCCTGATGAAACAGGCAGGTGTGGCATGCTTTAAAAATTCTTGCCGCATACTGGGGTTGAAAAGTGCTGTCCTAGATGCTGCTGCCTTGATTCATGAATTGCTGAGTAAAGCCAGTAAGATCTTTACAATTTACATAGTTGAATTTTATTTTTTAACACAACCACATGCTACTTTTTGGAGGTAAATATGTCTTATTTCCATTCTGAGACTAAGACCTCTCTAAGGCAAAGGTTATGAGTGAATTAATACACCCAGAATACCTAGCATGTTGCCTGGTGCTCAGAGACTTCTGACAATCACCTTAATAGCTTACATATTTGCAAACCTTCCTTCTGTAAGGGTAAGTCTAGTTATCAGAAAGCCTACAAATATTCATCGTTAGGTCTAGGGAATAATATAACAGAAGACCTTTTGCCTGTCCAAAGTGAACACTGTAAGAATATATTTCTATGTTCATAAGCTGGCTCAAATAGTAATCTCCACCTCCCCAAGGACTCTGACACAATTGATGGCTGTAAGTTATCTGGCACGCAAAAAATACTCGATATTACACAGGTCTGACCCATCAAGACTCAGAGATGTTGCTACTGCTTTCTAATTTAACGACATTCATACTTTAAAATAGACTATTTAAGTATTCTTATAGCTCAGGAAAAGTAAGAATAGGAGAATTAAGGTATAGGATAAAATAGAAAATAAGGATACGATTAAGAAAGAGGAAACAGAGAGGAAAAAAGCAAAGGAAAAAGACTTATCTGACTTGTAGGTTAAAAACCCAAACATGACTCTGCTCTCCTGACTAGTGGGTTCCATGTACTAAAAACTAAGACAAGGAACCAAATGATTGACCTTAGTCATTCCTGAAAGATGTATTAATTTATAGCCCACAGGACTATGTTAATGAAAATACTCTAAACTTTTTTCTTGATTTTTACAATGTATTCATTATCTTTATAATGCCCTTTATAAGGTAGCATGACTATGAAGTGATGCACAGTATATAAAATATAATCTATTTTAACTCCAAAAGATAAGTTGTCAATTTTTATTGCTGTCTTTATACATTCTATTTTTATGGTACCATATTAACAAACTACCTATTATACAATTTGGACTAACTTCAGAAAAGGTAGATTTCTGTAGAAAAAAGAAAACAGAGTCTTATTGGAGAGGTTTCTTTGCTAGAGTAACTTAATATTCTGTAGTCCAGGTTATTCTGGACAATTCTGGGGAAAGGTACTTGACAAAAATAAAAATAAAAACCTCTTCTGAAACACTTAAACTCTGTAATTATATCAAAAGAACAACAGGATACAGACAGAAGCAAGAAAAATGAAAATCAGAGTTCTCTCCACATTCTACTCTTAAGGGGGCTCTTGAGCTCATTAATTTAAATGGAAAATTTCTATTCTCCCCCTACTCTCTGAAATCTCCTTTGTCTATTGTTGGGGTGAGATTGAATTAGTAGTACCTCTAATTTCATTTCCAAATTCATATAAAACCACATTTGGTTGGCATTGTCAGCTTGGTTTGTTTTGTTTTGTTTTGTTTTAAATTGAAGTAGGTCCTTATGAAGCAAATGACTGGGTAAGAAATATAAAACAAGACTATCATTTTTCCTACAAACTTCACAGAAATGACATACAGCTTAAATAAGAAAATGCCTATAAAAATTTGAAAACTACAAAATGGTACAAATGCAAGAGACTATTATTAACAATAGTTTACTAATTAATTAAAAGAACTTGAAGCCCAGATATCACAAAAAGCACATCTATTTGACACTTCAGTGAATAACACCTATTTCTCTTATTAGTGTACCTTTCAAAGTATACTTTGCTTAGGGTAGATCTCTGTAGCATACTCTGGGCTGAGGAGCAATATGCCAAACAGCAAAAAGAAAGTCACAAATAATGCATAAAGCCTATAATAGCTATAAAATCTAAATTTGAACACACTTGCAGAATTTCTCTTTTCTTTACATATACCAAAATCAACCCAATCCTCTATTTCTTTACCCCTAATTTGTTTTAACTAGTTCCTAAAAACTGTCAAAAGTATTGGGTTGGCCAAAAAGTCTGTATATTTTTTTCTGTAAAATAAAAGACATATTTCTCATTTTCACCAATAACTTCATTGATTTGGATATTTTGAGTATGTCAGCTATCTCCTGCTATTGGCTTCTAGTGGGTAGAGGCCAGGGGTGCTGCTAAACATCTTCCAATGCACCAGACAGCCCTACAGCAAAGAATTATTTGGCTGAAATGTCAACAGTACCAAGAAACTTCATAAACCACTTTTGACTCATTCAGTCAGTCACAGCACCTTCTCCATATACTGTACAAATCTTTTGTTGTGTTTCAGTTGTGTTCTTACCTTTCTTAAAACAATAAAGCATAATACACTGAAAGTATTCTGTATCTTCTTCCATCTTTAATATTAAAATGGTTGCACAAAAATTCACCAATTTTGATAAGTGTTTTTTAAGTGCACACTAATATGACAACTATCACAATACAACCTAATAAAATTGTTTCAAGTGGCATTAAAGACAACTACACACTACTAGAGTCAATGTACAGAAAAAACCTAAACGAACTTTTTGGCCAACCTAATAGGAAACATCTAGATCCTAGAAGGAATCAAATTTAATTGTGTGTGTAGAGCTCTACTTTTATTGCTAGTATTCATCATTCTTCAATATTACTCTTCTCTTACCATTTGAGCATATTAAAATATTCTCTAAGACCAAAGAACAAAGAGATATTAAGAAACATTTTTCATCAATGATTATACAACAGCAGAAATACTTTTACCTGACCTCCATCTAACCAACACACAGAATTAAAGTTCTCATTCCAGCCGTGAAGGCTACCTGCTGAAGCCCAGGTAACACTGAATCCCCATAGCTAACTGGCCTTTTTCTAGAATGCTGATGTTCATGAAGAGTCTTTTGTGTTTACTCCCAAACCTATTCATGCCATTCATGCCACTGTAATGCTGCTGTACTTTAAAAACTTAACTGACAAAACACAAACTGATGAAATAGAGTGAAAAAGAAAGGGCTATTGTTTCTAGGAAAACTAAATGAATGCTTTAGAAAAATGTGGTAAAGATAAATTGTTTTTAAAACTGTCATGAAATGAGGTGTATACAACATAACTGTAGAAGACGGAAGAGAAGTTTTCTGAAAATCTGGTATTTTGTGCTCCTTGATTGATTCACAGGTGCCTAAAAGTCGAAAGTGCAAACTTTATATGACCCAACATTTTTGCAATTTGTGCCAAAAGAGATGCCGCAGACATCACTTGGAAAATACAAACTCAAAGTAAAGTCTTTGTTATATATCAAAAGATTAAAGGGAAAATGAATAGTTAAGTATTTTCAGTTAAAAAAACATTGAAGGTATGTCTGCATTTGTAATTTTTTTCAGGTGGTAAAATTTTAATATTTTAATATATTTTTTTATTTTTTTATTTTATTTTAATTGTTGTTCAAGTACAGTTCTCTTTTACTCCCATCCCAGTCCACTCCCACAGTCCTCCCTACCTCCCTCCCATTTCCACCCCCCCAGTTTTTGTCCATGTATCCTTTTAATTTTTTTATTTTAATCATTATTCAAGTACAGTTTCTATCCTTTACTCCCATTCCAGCCCACCCACCCATCCCTCCCCTTTTCCCTCCCATTTCCAACCCCCCTAGTTTTTGTCCATGTGTCCTTTATATTTGTTCCTGTAAACCCTTCCCTTCTCCCCTGAAATTCCCCTGAAATCCCCACCCCTCTCCTCTCTGGTCACTGTTAGCCTATCCTCTATTTCAGTGTCTTTGGCTATATTTTGCTTGTTTCTTTGTTTTGTTGTTTAGGTTCCTGTTACACATATGCATTTGTAATTTTTAACGAGTCCCTGCTTTAACCAATCTTTCAATTAGCTGCTTTCCTTCCATGAGCATTTCATAAGAGGTCATTGACTGTAATTGATAGCATTCTTTTTCAACAGTAAAAAGGTCAAAAGAATAAAGGTCACTCATGCAAACCAAAATTACTATACCTTTTCCTTTGAATCCATGGAGAAAAGATCAAAAGAGAGAAAGAAGAGATCAGTTCAAAAGTTGAGAGAAAAGACAGGCAAAATTTCAAGAGTTTAAGTGACAAATTTTAGTTATCTATAGGAAGGATACTAAATGTGGTTAATTGATGTCTCTAGAGTTTATGATTATATTCAGGTATTGGCTATGGGAAAAGAGAAATGGTATTATATTCAAATTACAGTACAGTAAGTAAATCCAAGTCCATTAAGTTTGATAAAATAAAAAACAATTTCAAAAATATAATCTACTAAAGTATGCTAACAACCTAAAAGGTGAAAAACTAAGGACCTTGGGATAAGGAGACATCTTTATTAAGATTTGCATTTTTGAGATCCTTCATATAGGTAAGAACCAAGATACCATACATCTATAATTCCATAAGAATAGGCAACATACATCAATCTTGATGAAGCTTATAAGGATTGCCATTTTAATGTCCCAGGTCACTATCCCAAAGGGGAATCTACTGGTACTAAAATGAGTAGTTCTTCCTTCTACACTTTTTTCTGTCATCAATGAAGATGTCTACAAGAGATCTGATTTAACCCAGACCTCTAATCTAGGCACTTCATAGTATTATTACTCTGCCATTTGCCCCTGCCTTTCAAACAAATTTTAACCCATTTGTTAAAACTCACTTTTCAAATATTAGTTCTTACATAAATGAGTAAAATTTATTAATACATAATTAAAAACCCAAAGCATAACCAGAATATTAAGATTCTTTATCAAAATGTTCATTTTGGCATACTTTCTCTTCCATGAGACTACAATCAAAGATTACTATTTCATCAGAAAGCTTCCGGGATCTAAAGAAAATTAGGAAGTAGTCCCAAGGAAATTAAGGAGGCAGTAGCAATAGATAATGTACTCCTCTGATAGTTTTAATTTTAAGTATAGTCTTTTTAATCTGTTGCAGTAAGCTCCACGTGAATTTGATTATAAGCAGGCACATAGTCTTATAACCTTGTGGTAAGGAGGGAACGGTAAAGCAGATAGAGCTGAGGAAAAGTAATGGTGAGCGGGAACAAAAACTCAATATGCATTCCGCTGAATATATGCATATATTCTATCCTCATTCACCTTAGTTCTTCTTTTCTTCATTTGTCTTGGAACTGGCCTCCTTTTCTTTCACAACAGGAGAACTGCTCAGAATGGTGGAAATGCACTAATCAAAGATTCCATATTCCTTGATTCTGACCTTGGCTCTGTGCATGCCACTTATCCTCTCTGGTTTTCAGTCACCTCATATGTAAAATAAGGGGACAGAACTAAAAGAACTTTTAAGTTCCTTTCCCAAAATCTTATCAATCCAATACCAAGTATGCCCCCATAGAAAACCAAGCATCCCTACACCTGAAAGCTGGTAAAACTTCTGGAAGGCAGTTAGGCAATACATATTCAAAGTGTTTAAATGTTCACATCCTGTCCTAGGGTATGACTTAGGACTTTCAGGAATTTGTCCTAAGGAAGTAATAACACGTACAAAAATACAGTAACAAAGATGTTCATCATTATACTATTTGTTGAGAAACAACCTAAATATCTTACAGTAGGAAATGATTAAGTAAACTATCATGAATCCATTTAAAAGAATACAATGTAACCATTAAAAATAATGTTACAGATGAATGTATAATTACATGGAAAGATGTTCATGATAATGAAAAAGAGGTTACAAGTTACACGATCTCATTTGGGGGCAAGTATGTGTGTGCAAGCAAGCACACACACACATAGAAAAAAGAGGGGAGGGCCATACAGAAATGCTAGGGACTAGTCCTGTGTAAAAGAATTTGTTGTTTAATATCTTCAACCTTTTGCTCATCTATGTTTTCTAAATTTTCTATTATGAACACCTATCAATAATGGAATAAGAAAAATATTATTTAAAGAATCAATTCTATAGTTCTCTCAAGAGAATTATATTTTTGTTTCCATTCTTCTCATCTCCAAACAATAAAATGCATATTTTTATTAATCACCTTTGAAAAGACTAGGTGGAGAATCACATGATAAATAAGGCTTTTGGCATAATGGGAAATTTTATAAATAGGAAGTCCAATTGCTCAAAAACAAGGAAAAATAAGTAATATGGTAAATTAAAATGTAAGGCCCACAGAGATGAAATTGTGGTTCTGCTATTAAAGCATTCCCTGGTAATCCTTATACAATATCCTGTAAATTCCTTAATGAAATACATTGTCATCAAGAATTACATTTAAGAGAGATAAAAAAGACTTAAGATCCAGGGGAGAACACTAAAAATGACAAAAAAAAGTTAATAGTTTTTAAATTAAAAAAACAAAAAGTGTTCTTCTCATAGTATTGAATTCAAAAGCAAAGAAAGATTAATGAAATTAGGGTTATTTAGCCTCAGATTTAAAAAATGAGAAAATAGCCCTGGCTGGTGTAGCTCAGTGGATTGAGTGTGGGCTGCGAACCAAAGCATCACAGGTTCGATTCCCAGCCAGGGCACATGTCTGGCTTGTGGGCCAGGTCCCCAGTGGGGACCACATGAGAGGCAACCACACATTGATGTTTCTCTCTCCTCCCTCCCTTCCCCTCTCTAAAAATAAATAAATAAAATCTTAAAAATAAATAAATAAATAAAAATTAAAAGTGAGAAAATATGTAAGACTAACCTCTATCATACATATGAATTTGCCTCAACAACAACAAAAAATGTGATTAGGGACTTTTTTCAGTTTAGAGGGATTTACAATGGAGATTTTAAAAAATTTATTGTCAGTGAGAGTTACTGAAAATTACTAAGAAAGGCTGAGCATCTCTTTTCTGAAGATCTTCTAGAATACCTAGTACTCAGGCATGATTTAGGATCAAAAATCACCCCTACCACCCACCATCAACTAAAGGCAGACAAGAAGACAACCCAAGGTCCCTTCCAACTTTATATTCTTTTTGTCTTGGTCTGCAGAGAGTCAATAGAGATGATAGCTCATAAATTCATACAGAAAATAAATTCACAACAAGCAAAAAAAATGAAGCCAAGTCAAATAATTTTTAACTATAAAAATACTGCTACTTTTCAAGTTTTTCTGTTTTTATCCAAGCAAATAAAGTTTACCATGTAAACTATGATTAAAAGACATTATAAAACCCCAACGATACTTAATATTTAAAGTAAAGAAAGTACTTGAAAAATTTACCAAATATTAAAGCCAATCCATGAGACGTACCCACTGCTATCAGACTGGACACGGCCTGAGAACAAAAGGGAAGATCATAAGATAGTACATCAGGGATCTTGAAATAAGCAGAGTTGAATTTGTTGGTCTTCCCTCCTCTAGGCACCAAATGACATGCCAACTATTACAAATAAGGAGAATTTCATCTAGGAAGCAAAACAGGACATTTTATTTCTGGGAATCCCTCTAAATTTACTCTAACGGTAACAATATAAAACCTATCATATGTCCAACATTATAGAGAAAAACATGACACTTAGCTTCCTCAAACACAAATTTTCAGGGATCCAGATGAAGTAAGAGGCACTTATGTTACCCAACCAAGAACCTCCTGTGAGGTAAAGAGAAGGGATTAGAAAGCTCTTCTCTAGTTTATTCACAGGAGCCAAAAGGCACCAGAAATGTTCAAAATTCAGCTGACTTCCTCACCAATTAACTAATAAGAAAGCTACAGGCAGCAGCTGGAAATAGTCAAGAAAAGAGGGCAATAGTATGCTTTCAGTATGCCCCAGTTCTCTATAATCACTCCACAGATTTACTTGGCAGGACCAGTAATAGAGTTCAGAGCTGGTGAATGTACTATTTACCACAAAGTGATTGTACCAAATATTATTTTCCACTCCCTATAACCAAAGGGAGGCAAAATCGTAGAAGGAGCAAATTTACTTGGCAGGGTAGAACACATACAAATAAATCTGGAAAATGCTAATCATTATTCCATTATATGCTTCTCACACAAAAGCCTGAAGAGTAACCATACACTACAAAGAAAATATTCAACATAGATAAATTTTAAACCTAATTACTGGCAATAAATGACTTATAAATTTATTGTCACAATATTTTATATAATAACTTTAAATATTAGAAGAATAAATCTAAGAAAACCTAATCAAATAGAAAGCTTACCTTTAAAGAGTAATTTAAAGTATACTTACAATTGCTGTAGGCAAGCCAGCATCTACTTTGTCCTAAATGAAATTTAGAGGAAATAAAAGTACTTCAAAATATATTCTCATTATAAAACAGAAAACAGTATAAGGCCTTTTCTTTACATATACTTGGATCCAAATCAATTCACACAAGAGGCAGAACCTTTGTTTTTGCCTCCTAGAGAAACTACAAAAGTAGTATATACCAACAAAATATAAAGAGCAAGAGAGAAAGATCATTTTATTTTTCTTACTATAACATGCTCAAGGAAATGTACTGGTTATAAATGAAAAGGTGAAGAGAGAGGAAAGAGGTTCCAGTTTCAATAATGTGAATAAAGGATAAGTACTATGGGTCAAAACACTAGGAGTACATAAAGACTCTAGAAAAAAGAAAACATATTCTGAAGATATTCTTCCTCTAAGCAGGAGCTTCCTATCCTGCAGATTATGCAATAACCCCTAAATAAAGCCTGAGGAAGGTATGTTCAGTCAGTTCTCAAGCATAAAAATATTAAAAATTAAGTGCTAGTTTCATCTTCTCACCAAAAACTGGATGACCCTGGGAAAGTCACCAAACCTTTCTGGACATTAGCCACCTCATCTGTTCAAGAAATAGCAAATACTGCCCTATCTACATCAATGAGTTGTCCTGAGAAGCAAACTAAATATAAAGAAAATATTATGCAAATATAAAGGTATCTATATGATGCTTCTACAGCTTTAAATAATAGTAATCAGTTACAATGATTAGCATTGTAATAGCACAGAGCTTTCATACACATATATTACACTATTTGATTCTCAAACCTGGCAAGAAAAAACAGGCAGTATTATTCTGATTTTCCAGATTAAGAAAATAAAAATTTCAAAGAGCTTACTTGACTTGCCCAAGATCATTCAGCCAATGGCAGAGCTGTCTCAAACTCAGGGCTTCTGGGTCCCAGCCACGCTTTTTATATCAATCACTTCCACATTTCTTTTTACAGGCATGTGTCCCTATCAATGTGGTCGATTAGGTATCATAATCTCTCAGAAGGAAGAATCTATTTTATCCGACTTGGTAGAGCTGCCCAAGAACTAACTTAAGAAACTTTCTCCAGTGCATGGGAATATGAGAAGGAACAATCACCAAGGCTGCTATGTACAATCTACACAGGACAGCAGGATATACACAGCTTTCTGTGGATGTGTGTGTGTGTGTGTAGAGCTTGCCTAGCACAATGCTTGACAATTAAGAAGTATGCAATAAATACTTGTTAAATGATTGATTTGTGTCCCAGACAGGGAAAAAGAATGAGAAAGCAGATGGAGAACATAAACGATATTCAAAATGAAACCTGAATAATGAAATCACAGATGTATGATGCATTTTAGAGATTACAGAATTTTAGTATTGGTGTTGTGACATATTAGGGTAATGGTTTTAAAAAGCCAGATACATTAGAATCACCTGAGATACCTGTGAAACTGCAGATCCCTATGCTACACTGCTAGAGATTCCAAGTCAGTAGGTCTGGTGTGATGCCAGGAATCTGAATTTTAATAAGCACTCCAGGACATTCTTACACATTACACATGTTTTGCAAAAATACTGTGCTAAGGTATCTCTTTTATCTTAGGTGCTCATTAAAATGATAAATTTCCTTTAAAATTTAATTTGAGTTAGTTTTCAATATAGTCACATGTCATATTACTTTGAGGTTTCCAAAACTAAACAATGAAGTTCACAACTCCAAGTTTCATCTCTCCCAAGTGTTCTCCAGGCATCGATTACAAAGTCCTGATGATGAAGGCCCTAGGCAGTCCTAATAATATCACTATCCACATGGCTGAAGGCATTACTGAACAACTATTCGGGAAGGATACCAAAAAATATAACTAGCTTTACATGTTAATAAACCAACCATCACAGAAAAGCATACAATTTAAATTGAGCTGGTAATCTAGAATTATGAAGGCAGGGTATGAAGACCATCACAGGAAAAGCAGTTTTCATTTTAACATACCAAAGGAGCTCAGCCATAGCAATGAAATAAGAATAGAATGCAAACACTCTGGGATTTATTAGACTTTTTTCCGCTTATTCAAGAAGGAGGAGAAACCCTTTCAAATAACAGATTTATCTAATCATTGTTCAGTGTCTGAGTTTTAGTTCAGTCTCCATTATTCAAAATATTTTTAAAACTGCACAGGTGGGTCAAATGACTGTTCTGGTTCATCTTGATTTTGAAAGGAATGAATTTCATCACCTACATAAGGATTAAATTCAGAAAACGTCATGGAAATGTAATCCTCAACAGGTGGTTCCCATTCTAGAAAATATGAGTTACTCTCCACCTAAAAGAGGAAGGACAATTGCCCAGGTTTCCTCCTTGACTATCTCTCTATTTAAAGTGACTTCATGATATATGAGCTGGGTCAGGGTATACCAACTGCCCACAGAGAATACTTTTCTTTCTTCCTTTTTTTTTTTTTTTTTTTGGTATCTGCAGTAAGAGCTTTCTTTAATAAACCTGAAAATTGCAATGTGGTTATGGTGTCATAATGCCATTTCTGTATCAATCTCTTACTCTCCTGAAAAATCAAAACTTTGTCCACAATGAACATGACAAACGCCAATTAAAACTTCATAAAATTTATGAACTTCATAACACATCAAAGTTCTTGGGGTTTGAATGTGTCATCATAATCATCATCACCATTATATACAAGATCTGCATATTGACTTCAGGAAACTAAAATTGAAAATCTACATAAAACTATAGGCTTTGGGGTCAAAGAAAAAACTGATAGAATATATCAGAATCAGTGTCTATTGTCTTGATGAACTATTAAATAATTATGCATTAACCCAGTGCTCTAAATCATTTTTTAAAAACACCACAGATATTCTCTTCCAGCCATTATCCAATGGACACATTCACCAATACCACCCCCACTTCACAACAAACGGGCTCTAGACTTGAAGCTGGAAACCCTAATTTGGAGTAATTGTTCTGCTCTCTCCTAACCCAAAGATGTAATAAGACAAGTTAATATCACCTCTCTAAACCTGTCTTCTCATTTGAAAATGAGACATGTCTTTCCCTACTTTCAAAGTTCTAAGAGTAAATAAGGTATACATGAAAAGAGACTGTGAATTATTAAAAAGAAAGATCAGCTGTAAAAGATTCTGAACAATCATTTCCCCATATTAGAAGACTAAAAAAACAAGCACTCTACCTCAACCAAATACACAAGATGGCAACTAAACTGAAAAAGAACATAAAGAAAAGGCAGATAGTGTTTCTTTTAGGATGGCTGCCATATTTCATTTAGGCACACCCGAGACTCTGAGCAGACTTTTATTTCAGGGCTGCACTAATTTCTACATCAAGATGTGTAGCCATGTCTTATGAGTCAAAAATAATCACACAAAATCCATGAAAGCCAGATTCTATTTTTCTTAAGCCTTGAGCCAAGAGAAGTGCTGTGCTCTGTTTTCTGCTCAATCCTACTTCATTATGCCATTGCAGGTTATAAAGCTAGGAGAAGAGAACAAAATACTTACAGCTGCAGACACTATCTGGGCAGAAATCCCCTTCAAAAGTGAATGTCGCATAACTGATCCATGGAGTGAAAAAGAATCAGGTAATCTCTTCTTCCTTAAAAAAAAAAAGTTTAAGACCAGAAAAAAATGGAAAAGGCAGGGTCTAAAAGCTTTGAAAGAAAAAACACACATAAAACAAGAAAAGTAGAAAAAGGAAACACTGTATATTATTTGTTAGCTGAGTTTTGCAAAGAGGCATAAAGAGTCTAATAGTCCCACATTGAGATGTTGTACTAAATCCACATGAACCTCAGAGAAGCCAAGCAGGAAAATGAATAAAGCCATTTCTTTTTCTCTGATTCAAACTGTTCCTTGCCACCTTAATATATAACAAGAGGCTCTACACCTAACCAGAAGGTTGCCCAGAGAGCACATCTTCATAAACTCTACCTACCTTCTCCCCTTGCCCACCTTTCTTGGCCTCCTCCTATCTATAGCCACTCTCATTCTTCAGCCAACCACTCCAAATTCCCCACTCACTATTCATTCTGTGCTGCTTCTACTAACAGCTCCTTTCATTTACCCTAATCATCATCATGCAAAAAATAATTTTAAAACTTTTACCAAACATTGAGCACCTACTCTGTGTGACTAAAGTATGCTCTGGAGGTAAAAATAATAATAAAGTCCAGGTTCCTACTCTCAAGGACCTCATAGCCTAGCTAGAGGGACTAATAGATAGCTACTGTTAAAGGATTTAGAAAAGAAAAATGAAAAGCACTACAGAAATGAAATAAATTAGAGTTTGATCTTGTTTAATAGGGAGATTAGCAGAAACAGCTATAGAAAAGAAAAGATGTCTGATCTGGCCTTGATGGATACCTAGGAGTCTGTCAGGCTACAAAAAAGCACAAGCAGAAATATAAAGATGTAGTGGATTAAGCGCGGGCCTGTGAACCAAGAGATCATGGTTCGATTCCCAGTCAGGGCACATGCCTGGGTTGCAGGCCAGTTCCCAGCAGGGAATGCACAGGAAGCAACCATACATTGATATTTCTCTCCCTCTCTCCTTCCCTTCCCCTCTGAAGATAAATAAATAAAATCTTTAAAAAAAAAAGAAAGAAAGAAATATAAAGATGTAAGCCCTGGCTGGGTTCTTAGCTGGTTAGAGCATCATCCCTATACACCAAGGTTGCAGGTTCAATCTCCAGTCAGGGCATGAACAAGAAACAACCAATGAATGCATAAATAAGTGGAACAACAAGTTGATGTCTCTCTCTCTCCCCTGTCCCCCTTGCTCTATCAGAAACAACCAATAAATAAATATTTTTAAAATATGAAGATATAAAGGTACACAATGTATGAGGGGAATGTGAGTACACAAAAGGCATGAACCAGGAGGAGGGGGTGGGAGTGCTTAGATTAAATTAAAATGGGAAGCAGGGTCCAGGCTGGTGCCATGCAAGGGAGTACAGACATTATTATGTAGGTGAAAGGAAGACACCATATATTTTAATTAGGTAGTGATCAGATCATCAAAAACATTTAAATTATGGTGGTTCCATACAAATTTTAGGATTGTTTGTTCTATTTTTGTGAAAAAATGCCATTGGGATTTTGATAGGGATTGTATTAACTTATAATGGCTCTGGGTATTATGAATATTTTAACAATATTAATCTATTAACATGAGGTATCTTTTCATTTATTTGTGTTTTGCTTAATTTCTTTCATTGTGTCTTTAAAATTTTCAGTGTCCAGCTCTTTCACCTTCTTGGTTAAACTGATTCCTGAGTACTTTATTGTTGTTGATGCTATTGTAAATGGAACTGTTTTATTACTTTTTCTGACATGTTGATGTTAGTATACAGAAATGCAAATAACCCCAATTAGCCAAAGCAACCTTGAGAAAAAAGAACAAAGCTAGAGGCATCACACTTACTGATTTCAAACTATATAACAAAGCTATAGTAATCAAAACAGTGGAGTACTGGCATTAAAAACAGGCACATATTCTGATGCACAGAATTGAGAGCCCAGAAATAAATAAGATCAACTAATATTTGACAAGGGAACCAAGAATACTCCATGGAGAAAAGAATATGCTCTCCAATAAATGGTGTTGGGAAAACTGGGTAATCACATGCAGAATAATAAAATTATACCCCTGTCTTACATAACTCACAAAAATTAAGTGTATTAAACACTTAAACATCAGACCTGAAACCATAAAACTCCTAGGAGAAAACAAAGGGGGGGAAAAAGTTCCTTAACATTGGTCTAAACAACAGCATTTTGGATATAACACCAAAAGCACAAGAAACAAAAGTAAATGTAAAAATAAATGTGCTTATATCAAACTAAAAAGCTTCTGCATAGCAAAAAAGATAATCAACCTATGGAATAGGAGAAAATACTTGAAAACCATATACTGATAAGGGGTTAATATCCAAAATATATAAGGAATGTTTATAACTCAATACTGAAAAAAACAAAAAACTGAAGTAAAAAAAATGGGCAGAGGATGTGAATTGGCATTTTCCCCAAAAGACATACAGATGGCCAACAGGTACATGAAAAGATGATCAACGTTACTAATCATCAGAAAATGCAAATCAAAACCACAATGAGGTATCACCTCACACTTGTTAGGTTGGCTACAGACAAGAGATAAGTGTTGGTGAGGATCTAGAAAAAAGGGCATCCTTGTGCACTGTTGATGGAAATGTAAATTGGTAGACCCATTAAGGAAAACAATATAAACATTCCTCAAAAATTAAAAATAGAACTACCATATGATCCAGCAATCCCATCTCACTATGTCAAAGACATATCTACTCCCCCATGTGCATTGCAGCATTTTTCACAATAGCCAAAATATGGAAACAACCTAATTGTCCATCTACAGAAAAATAAAGATGTGGCATGTGTGTATACATACACACACATGCACACACAATGGATTATTTAGCATTGAGAAAGAAAGAAATCCTGCCACTTGTGACAACATGGATAGACCCTGAGGGCATTATGCTATGTGAATTAGTCAGACAGAGACAAACAAATACTGTATGATTTCATATGTGGAATCTAAAAAAGCCAAACTCACAGAATCAAAGAGTAGAATAATAGTTGCCAGGGGCTGGGGAGTGGGGGCAATGCAGAGATGTTGGCCAAAGGGTACAAACTTCCAGTTGTAAGATGAATAAGTTCTGGGGAATCTAATGTGCAATGTGATGACTATAGCTAACAATACTGTATATATTTGAAAGTTGCCAAGACAGCAGATCTTAAATGTTTTCACCACAAAAAGAAATGGCAATTATGTGAGGTGATGGAGGTCTTAACTAACTCTACTGTGGTAATCATTTTGCAATACATGTGCATCAAAGAATCATGCTGTATACCTTGTATCTCCACAATGTTATATTTCAATTACATCTCAATAAAGCTGAAAAATTAAGTTATCAATGTATAGGAAATAATGATGAACAGGTTAATATACCAGCAATGGCCCCTATTCCACAAAAGCTGACAACCTAAAGAAGACAGCACTGATGCAGGTAAAATTTAAGAAGAGAGCAAAAACATACAGACAACTTTATCAACATTAAAGTTACACATGAATTCAATAAAGTATTTACATTATGCTTCCTCCATTTCTTTTTCCTTTTCATGTGCTCTCCAAGAATTTGAAAGGTGAAAAGCAGCCAAAATGAACATATTTAGGGTTAAAAGTCCTTTTTCCAAATCTTTAATCATCTTTGTGACTCTCCTCTGAACCCATTCCAAGGGAATGAAGGAATGCTGGAGCTGACCTTAGAGAGTGGGAGGAAGGGGGTGAGGAGTGCAGGGAACAGAAGGACAGTGAAGTAAACCAAGCTCAATGTTTCTACACTGTGCCAGGTTTGATTTGTGCTCCTTTCAAGGACTCTACTGCTTTTGGGAGTCCCTGGCTGTTATATTACAGTTCTTGCTGTAGGTGCAGATGATGGTGGTCACAGTGTCCCCCTTTTTATCCTCTCCTCAACAGTGCTGAAATCTTTAGGGTCACATAAGCACATTATTTCCACCCAAGTGGGGCTTCTACTTCCTATGCAGGGCTTTGGCAGACCGAATTGTGCTATAGAGACATTTACATTTTAAATGACCAAATATTTCAATTATATGACAGTATGATTTAAATTAATGTGTACTTACCTTTTTAAGTTGGTCCTGTCACCACTATCTGAGCTTGCCACAGATGAAGTATCATAGGAGTGAGAATCAATAGTATCAATGTTTAACAACGTAGGGTCCTCAAGAACAAAAGACTCTTCTTCATCATCAGTCTAAATTGAAAGAATACAGATCAATAAATTCAAAATTACAAATAATCTGTAAGTCAGAGAGGCATTAATGAGTTTCTCCAAAATTTACATGCTTGTTTCTGCTTTTCACCTCTTTCCCATGCATTGTTATTGACCAGAGAGACACAGTACAGAATTAAATTTCAACTCTAGATAGACTATCTTTCTATAAAAAGTTCAGTTCAAAAATTTCCTTCTGGTAGCAGGAAGAAGTAGTAGTAGTTATGCAGATTACTTTTAGTTGCAGAATATCTCTTAAAATTCAAATTTGAATAGATGCTTTACTAGTTAACTAACAGCCAATGGCTAATTAAAAGAAAACAAATACCACCTGACAATAAATAGTGTACAATGAGAAATATGACAAGCAGACACAGAAGGGCATTCTGGGTTTGGAAGAACATGTGCAAACACAGTGATTTCAAAATATGGACTTTGCCCATGGAAAAAGTAGTAGTCCAAAATGACTGGAGTATATGATTAGGAATTGGAGGTGATCCTAGGAAGATAAACTGGAACGCAAATTGTAAAAAGCCTTATATTCCATTAAGCTAGGTAACAGCAGAGTCCACGTCTATCTAGTCCACCATTGTATCCTTAGTGCCCAGTACAATACCTGACACATAATGAGTACTCATTTGTTCAATGAATTTGTGTACTATATAGAGTAGACAGTGGGAAGACAACTGAGGTTTTTTTTTTTAAAGACAGAGGAAAGAGAGAGAGAGAGAGAGAGAAACATTAATGTGATAAATATGGATCAGCCACCTCCCATACGCACCTGACCAGGAATCAAAACCACAACCCACGTATGTACCCTGATCAGGAATCAAACCCACAACCTTTTGGTGCACAAATGACACTTCAACCAGCTGAGCCACACCTGGCCAGGGTGGAAACTGAGATTTTTAAGCGGACACAGATGATGGGAACCATCTTTTAGAAAGATAAATAGGGCAGTGTGAAGATGGATAAGGGAAGAGGGGGAGACTGAGGCAGAGAGACTATTAAGAACCACTAAGGCTATTGCAATGTAGGAATGCAACAGAAGAGGTAAAGAGAAAGAATACTGAAAGAGACATTGCAGATAAAATCCTAA
Organism: Trachops cirrhosus; assembly: GCA_028533065.1. NCBI lineage: Eukaryota > Metazoa > Chordata > Mammalia > Chiroptera > Phyllostomidae > Trachops > Trachops cirrhosus. The sequence continues at coordinate 152,412,905 of CM052539.1, forward strand.
GTCCTGGTTACCATTTAAATGGGGGAGAGGGTGTTAACAGAGAAGTGAAAGAGGATTCCAAGGTTTCCAGCTTGAGCAACCGGGCAAAAGGTGATACTACTGAGATAAGAAAGCAGAAGAACAGCAGATAAAGCAGAATGAGGAGTTTAGCTTTGAACATGTGAATTCTGAGCAAGAGACATTAAAGAAAAATGTTCTGATCATACCTCCTCTTTCAGCTGGACTACCTTCTGCCTTAGCATTTCCATCAATGTTCTTAAGAGAGCAGTCCATACTCATTATCTCTATTTTCTCCACCTACCACTAGCTACTGACCACTACCCTTGCTGTAGTTACTTAGCCAAATCCACTGGCCTTCTTTCAGTAAGCATGTTCTTGTCCTCTATAGGTCATTTTTTAAGTTGATTTGAGAGAGAGAGAAAGGGGAAAAGAGAAAGAAACATCAATCAGTTGCCTCTTGTACATGTCCCAACCTGGATTCAAATGCACAACCTTATGGCGTATGGGATGATGGTCCAACCAATTAAGCCACCCAGCCAGGGCCGCCATGCATCATTTAACACTACTGACCATTCCCTACTTCTTAAAACTTTCTCTTCCCTCGGTTTCTCATACACCTCTTTAATGGTAGTCCCCCAACTTATGTGGTCTCTTCTATCAGTCATGCTCTGTATTTTCTCCTCAGCCCAACCTTTAAATGATGCTGTTCCCCAGGATTATATTTTTAGTTCTCTTCCTACTTCACATACTATATGAACAAGCTAATGCATACCAATAGCTTCAAGTACCATGTCATACTAATGGCTTCAAAATGTGTATCTTCAGTGTCAACATCTCTCTTGAGGGTTAGGCCTGTATTTCCAACTGCTTTTCAGATACGTCCACACATAAGTCTGCTAAGAACAGGGTTAGGATTAGCAACGGAATATTATGTTACTTGAGAACTGTACAAGAATAGAACAACTGCTGTAGGAAAAGGGAAAGGAAATAATTCAGAAATAAGAACTGTAGCACAAAGGTCTTAAGAGAGTCCAATCAAAATCATATTTGATTTCCTTAAACAGCCTGAGGACATAATTAAAGAAAACTGATCAGCTAAATTAACCCAGGGTTGAGAGGTTACAGGATAAGTCAGAAGAAAAAGTGAAGGAGAGAACTGACAGTATCAATAAGGCTGAATTTAAAATTTCATACAGTAGATATCAACTCTCCCAAACTGATATGTAAAATCTACACAATTCTATTAAATTTAAGCTGGGATGTGTATGTAAACTAAAAAACTGATTCTAAAACTTACGAAGAAATGAAAAAGACCAAGAATAAGAAAGGCAATCTTGAAGAACTGTAGCAAAACTAGAATACTGAAATTACTAAATATCAAGACCTATTATAAAGCATCGAACATTAGTATGTGATACTGAAGCAATATGGAAAGACTGGTGGAATCAGATCTATATATATGATCACCTGATTTAAAATAAAAGTAACACCACAAAAAAGAATAGTCTTTTCAGTAGCTAGTGCTGGCTCATACCTCACACCATCACACACACAAAAAAATAATTGCAATGAATTGTAGATCCAATTGTGAAAGGTAGAACAATAAAGATTTTTTTAAAAATAAGATAGCATTATCATGACCTTGGAATTTGCAAAATTTTCTTAAACAGAGCATACACAAAAAAGACTAATCAAAATGAAAAAACTTAACAGGGTTTTTGAACTACATTAACATAATGAACTACATTAATATTAAGCACTTCTGATCATCAAAAGAAACCATTAACAGAATGAAAAAGTAACCCAGAGAATGGAAGAAGATATTTGTAATAGATGTATCTAAGAAAGAGCTCATATCTATACCGTATAAAGACTCCTATAGTAAGTTTTAAAAAAACAGAACCAGAAACTTGGAAATACAGAATAAACTGACAGTGACCGGAGAGGAAGGAAGAGGGAGATAAGTGGAGAAAAAAGGGAAGGGGCAAAGGAACACAAATAGAGGACTTATGGACACGGACAATGGAGGGATTGTCTGTGGAAGTTGGGAGGGATGGAGTGGGGGTGAGTAATGGGGAAAAAAGCGGGACAACTATAACTGAACAAGAATAAATTTAAAAAACAGTTCAATAGAAAAGTGGGAAAAAGACATAAAAAAGCAATTCACAAAAGAGATATCCAAATGACCAAAATATATGTCAAAATACCAAATTTCATCAGTCTCCAGGGAAATTCAGGTTAAAACTATGATGTGATACCATTACACACTTATAAGAAGGACTGCTAAGTACAAAACAAAAAAATTCAAAAGGGTAACCATATATTGTACTGGAAGTATATATTAGTACAACTTTGAAAAACCCATGGCAGTATTTACCAAAGCTGAGCATACCATACCTGATGACTCAGCAATTCTATACCTAGCTTTATACCCCACAGAAATGTGTATAATCTATATAAATGTACGAGCTAAAGACTTGAATAAGAATATCCATAGCATTTTTCATAGTAGCCAGAAAATGGAAATTATACAAATACCTATTAACCGAATAAATAATGACACACACACACAAATTTTATACAGCAATGGGAATGAACAATTACATGCAAAAAAAATGAATGAGCCCTGGTTAGGTAGCTAAGGTGCCATGTTCAATCTCAGATTAGGGCATAAACAAGAATCAACAAATAGATGCATACATAAGTAGAACAACAAATCAATGTTTCTTTCTCAAAAAAAATCAATAAATTAAAAATATGAATTAATCTAAAGACATAATAATTGAAAAGAAGTCACATACCCAACAACACATACTGCGTAACTCTGTTTATGAAGTCCAAAGCAGGCAAGCTAATCAACGGTGGTAGAAGTTAGGACAGTAATTATCCTGAGTTTGGTTACTGAAGGGGCATAATAAGAGCTTCTGGTGTGCTAGTAATGTTTTATTTCTTCTCTTGGATTCTAGTTACATGGGACATTTAGTTTGTGAAAACTCATCAAACTATATACTTATGATTTGTGCACTTTTTCTAGACGTATGTTATACGCCAATAAAAAATTCAACAAAAATTTCTGGCAGCACAATGCAACAGCAGAATTGAAGTGAAGCCAGGACTACTCTCAGAGATTGGGAGACTAGGAAGGGTCAAGAGACTTGGTCTTGATGAGGTCAAGGAACAGGCTTAATGGAAGAGAATGGAGGGGGAGGTTGTTATGGTTAGAGAATGGAATTTCAAAATTAAGAACCTCAGAGATAGTACAGTTTCAAAGGATGACAAAGCCTAGTAACATTATTTCATACCCTAAATTCTGAGATTTGGGATGTCTCAGTAATCTCTGCCTTCCCATTCTATAATATACCTTGGATGTCCATTTCTTCCCAGCCCCTCTTCAGGTTAATTTTAATGAACATTATAGAATATTTACACCCACATATCCAGGAGCAAGTGCCTATTTAAACTTTCTACTTCTGCCCTTTTCATTTTTCTTTTTTTAAAAAATGATTTCCTTTAATATGGTTCCCCCTTACATTCTTAATAATGTTCTACAAATTAAATTATTTTTTTCACTTATCTACCTTCCTAGTTCCCGTGAGATGTGAAGACTGGCCAATTCCATTTGTTTTCTAAATTTTAATGAATTTATTGTGATGACACTGGTTAATAAAATTATATGAGTTTCAGGTGTACAATTCTATAATACACCATCTGTAATATTGTATTGTGTGTTGAGCACCATTAGTCAAGCCTCCTTCCATCATCATTTATCCCCTTTTTACCCTCTTCTATGCTCCTACTCTTTTCCCCCACTAGTTATCACTATACTATTGTGAGTTTTTTTTCTTTGCTTAATCCCTTTATCTTTTTACCCAGCCCCCAACCCCTCTCCCTTCTGACAGCTGTCAGTCTGTTCTCTGTATCTGAGTTGGTTTTTATTTTGTTAGTTTGTTTTGTTCATTAGATCCCTCATATAAGTGATATCATATGTTACTTATCTTTCTCTGAATGGCTTATTACACTTAGCATAATACTCTCAAGGTCCATCCATACTGTCCCTTCAGGTAAGATTTCCTTCTTCTTCTTCTTCTTCTTCTTTTTAATGGCTGAGTAACATTCCATTATGTAAATGTACCACAGCTTTTTTATACACTCATCTACCGATGGACTCTTGAGCTGCTTCCAAATCTTGGCTATTGTAAATAAAATTGCAATGAACACAGGGGTGCTTATATTCTTGCAAATTGGTATTTTGAGTTTCTTCCAATATATTCCCAGAATTTGAATTGCTGGGTCATGAGGCAGTTTCATTTTTTTTCCATTTTTTATTTTTTGAGGTAGCTCCATCCTGTTTTCCACAGTGGCTGCACCAATCTGCATTCTCACCAAGAATGCGCAAGGGTTCCCTTTTCTCCACATCCTCACCAACACTTGTTATTTGTTAATATATTGATGACAGCCATTCTGACAAGTGTGAGATGGCATCTCATTGCGGTTTTAATTTGCATTTCTCTGATGATTAGTGACATTGAACATCCTTTCATATGTCTACTGGCCATCTATATGTCCTCTCTGGAGAAGTGTCTATTCAAGTCCTTTGCCCATTTTTAAGTTGCATTGTTTGTTTGTTTGGTGTTGAGTTTTATAAGTTCTTTATATATTTTTAATATTAACCCCTTATCAAATGTATCACTGGCAAACATGTTCTCCCATTCAGTAGACTGTCTTTTCACTTTGTTGATGGTTTCCTTTGCTGTGCAAAAATTTTAATTTGCTGTAGTCCCATTTGTTTATTTTTTTCTTTTGTTTCCCTTGCCTTAGAAGACATACCAAAAAAAAAGTATGCTTATAAGAAATGTCCAAGATTTTACTGTGTATGTTTTCTTTTAGGATTTTTATTGTTTTGAGACTAACATTTAAGTTTCCAATCCACTTTGTTTATTCTGGTGAATTTTCCCAACACTATTTATTGAAAAATAGATTATCTTTACCCCACTGTGTACATTCTTGCCTCCTTTGTCAAATACTATATGACTATAAAAGCATGAATTTATTTCTGGGCTCTCTATTCTGTTCCATTGATATATATGTCAGTTTTTCTGCCAGTGCCATGCTGTTTTGATCTATGGCTCTGTAGCACAGCTTGATATCAGATTGCATGATACCTCCAACTTTGTACTTCTTTCTCAAGATTGCTGTGGCTACTCAGGGTCTCTTTTGGTTCCATATAAATTTTAGGATTATTTTTTCCAGTTCTGTGAAAAATACCACTGGCATCTTGATAGGTATTGCGTTGAATCTCTAGATTGCTTTAGGTAGCATGGACATTTTAATGATGTTAATTCTTCCTATTCCTGAACATGATACATGCTTCCACTTATTTGTATCTTCTTTGATTTCTTTTTTGTTTTATAATTTTCCAAGTACAGGTCTTTTATCTCCTTGGTTAAATTTATTTAAAGGTTGTTTTTTTTTTGGGGGGGTGGATGCAACTGTAAATAGGATTGTTTTCTTAATTTCCCATTCTGATAGTTCATTATTGGTGTATAAAAAGGCAACTGGTTTTAGATATTTACTTTGCATCCTGCTACTTTATTGAATTCAATGATCAGTTCTAGTAGTTTTTTGTTATAATCTTCAAGGTTCTCTACATACTACTGTCACCTGCAAATAATGACAGTTTTACTTCTTTCCAATTTGGATGCCTTTTATTTCTTCTTATCTGACTGCTGTGGCTAGGACTTCCATCCAGTACTGTGTTGAATAATAGTGGTGAAAGCAGGCATCCCTGTCTTGCTCCCAAATCTTAAGAGAAACACTTTTAGTTTTTGCCCATTGAGTATGATGTTGGCTGTGGGCTTGTCATATATGGCCTTTATTACATTGAGGTATGTTCACTCTATTTCCACTCTGCTGAGAGTTTTTATCATAAATGGGTGCTAAATTTTATCAAATGCTTTCTATGTATCTATTGATATGATCATGTAATTTTTGTCCCTCATTTTGTTTATGTGGTGTATCACATTTATTGATTTGCGGATATTGTACCAATCTTGCATCCCCAGAATAAATCCCACTTGATCATGGTTATGATCTATTTAATATATTGCTAAATGTGGTTTGCTAATATTTTGTTGAGGATTTTGGTGTCCATGTTCACCAGGAATATTGGCCTATAATTTTGTTTTTTTCTTTTTGCAGTGTCTTTATCTGGTTTTGGAATTAGAATAATGCTGGCCTGGTAAAATGAGCTTGGGAGTCTTCCTTCCTCTTGAATTTTTTGGAATACTTCAAGGATAGGTGCTGGTTCTTCTTTTATGTTTGGGAAATTCATCTGTGAAGCCATCCAGTCCAGGACTTTTGTTTGTTGGGAGCTTTTGATTACTGCTTCAATTTCATTAGTTGTAATCTGTCTATTCAGATTTTCTAATTATTCCTGATTCAGCTTGGGAAGATTTTATGTTTCTAGGAACTTATCCATCTCATTCCAGGTTGTCCAATTTGTTGTCATATATTGTTCCTAATATTTTCTCATAATCCTTTATATTTCTGTGGAGTCAGTTGTTACTTCTCTTTCATTTCTGATTTTATTTATTTGGGCCCCCTCTCTCTTTTTGTCTTGATGAGTCTGGTTAAAGGTCTGTCGATCTTGTTTTTCTTTTCAAAGAACCACTCTAGTTTCATTGATTTTTTTTGTACTTCCTATACTATACTTTGTTGATTTCTCTGATCTTTATTATTTAGTTTCTTCTACTCACTCTGGGTTTTGTTTGTTGTTCTTCTTCTGGTTCACTTAAGTGTAAAGTTAGATCAATTGAGATTTTTCTTGCTTCTTGAGGTAGGCCTGTAATGATATGAATTTCTATCTTAGGACTGCTTTCTCTGTGTCCCATAGATTTTGGGTTGTTGTGTTCTCATTTCCATTTGTTTCAAGGAATCTTTTGGTTTCTACCTTGATCTCATTGTTGACCCATCCATTGTTTAGTAACATGTTATTGAGCCTCTAGGTCTTTGTGGATTATTTTGATTTTTTTCTTGTGATTGATTTTTAGTTATATGCCATTGTAGTCAGAGAAGATACTTGGTATGATTTCAATCTTCTTAAATTTATTGAGACTTGTTTTGTGGCCTAATATGCGGTCTAGCCTAGAAAAAGTTCCATGTGTACTTGAAAAGTATGTATATTCTGTTTGGGGGATGGAATTCTCTGAGGATATCAATTAAATCCATCTGATCTGGTGTGTCATTTAAGGCCGCTGTTTCCTTGTTGATTTCCTGTCTGGAAGATGTATCCATTGATTTCAACATGGTGTTAAAATCCCCTACTACAACTGTACTACTGTTGATCTCTCCCTTTATGTCCATCAAAATTTGCTTTATATACTTAGGTGCTCCTATGTTGGGTGCATAAATGTTTACAAGGGTTATATCTTCTTGTTGGATTGTTCCATTTATCATTATGTAGTGTCCTTCTTTGTATCTTATTATAGTCTTTGTTTTAAAGTCTACTTTTTCTGATACAAATACTGCTACCCCACCTTTTTCCCCCCTTTCCATTTGCATGAAATATCTTTTTCTTTCATCCCTTTACTTTTAGTCTGTGTTTATCTTTCATTCTGAGGTGGGTCTCTTATAGACAGCATACGAGTATATATGGGTTTTCTTTTCTTATCCATTCAGCTCCCCTATGTCTTTTGATTGGAGCATTTAAGCCACTTACATTTAAATTGATTATTGGTAGGTATGTATTATGTATTTATTGCCATGTTATTCTTTATAGCTATGTTTCTCTCTCCTTGTTCCCTTTCCTCTTCTCCTTCTCCCTCTTCTTCAAGAAGACCCTTTAACATTTGTTGTAATACTGGTTTGATGGTAACAAATTCATTTAACCTTTTCTTGCCTGGGAAGCTCTTTATTTCCCCTTCAGTTTTAAATGATAGCCTTGCTGAATAGTCTTGGTTGTAAGTCCTTGCTTTTCATCACTTTGAACATTTCATGCCAATCCCTTCTGGCCTGAAATGCTTCTGTTGAGAATTCAAATAACAGTCTTATGGGAGCTCCCTTGTACATAACTAACAGTCTTTCTCTGGCTGCTTTTCAGATTCTCTCTTTGTATTTAACCTTTGACATTTTAATTATGATGTGTCTTGGTGTAGGCCTCTTTTGAGTTCATCTTGTTTGGGGCTCTCTGTATCTCCTGGATTTGTGTGTCTTCTTCCTTCAGCAGGTTAGGAAAATTTTCAGTCATTATTTCTCCAAGTAGACTCTCCATCCCTTGTTCTCTCTCCTCTACTTCTGGTATCCTTATGATGCAGATGTTCTCATGCTTCATGTTGTCCCAAAGGTCCCTCAAATTATCCTAATTTTTAAAAATTCTTTTTCCTTTTTGCTCTGATTTGGTGTTTCTGCTATGTTGTCTTCCAATTCACAGATTTGATCTTTGCTTCATCCAACCAATTGTTTATTCCCTTTAGTGTATTCTTCACTTTAGATATTGTATTCTTCATATCTGACTGGTTCTTTTTCATGGTTTCTATGTCGTTTTCATGCTGTTGTAGTTCTCACTAAGTTATTTGAGCATCCTTATAACCCTTTTTTTGAACTCTATATCTGATAATGGCCTCCATTTCATTTAGTTCTTTTTCTGGAGATTTCTCCTGTTTTTTCATTTGGGGCATGTTTCTTTGTCTCCCCATTTTGGCTGCCTTTTTGTATTTGTTTCTATGTATTGGGTAGATCTGCTATGATTCCCAATCTTAGTAGGATGTGTTAGGTGTTCTGTGGGACCCAAGTGCACAGTATCCTTGATCACCTGAGCTGAGTGTTCCAGGAATGTCCCCTGAGTTATGTGAACCCTCCTGTTGTAATTGAGTCTTGATTGTTATTGGCCCATTCGTGTGTGGGGTCAGCCCTCAGACTGGCTAACTGTAAGGACCAACCCTGACCATATGAAGCAGAATTTGTCTCAGCTTGGTCTGGTATCTGCCGAAATCTCCCTTTGATATGACACTTGTGAAGCTAACTGGATCTTGCTCTGATGTTGTATAAAGCTGGCCACTGAGTGTGTTGGTTCTGGGATCTCATGGGAGGGACTTGGTGCTGGCCAGTATCAGACACTGCATGTGCCTGGCCCTGTGCAACCTGTTTGGAGCTACAAAGTGATCCACAGTTTGTGGCTGCCTCTGGTAGGCCCAGGTATGAGCAGGAAGGACCAAGTTGCACACCAAGGCCGGCTTTTACCCATGCCAGGCCCAGGGGAAGATCAGGGTACCAAGGAACCCTGAGATTCACCTTTACCTGCTGGCTGCCTGTTAGATTCAGTCACTGAAAGAGCCTCTGGCAGTACACAAATTGCATGAGGTAGCTTCTCAGTGAGTCAAAAGGTAGGGGCAAGTGGTGTTCACCAGATTGATAGAGGTTCAAACATGGGGCCAGTGCTGGTTTTGAGGCCACTCAGCAAATGTCCATAGTATATCAAGTCTAGCTGCCACATGCTGGGTGCTTACACAGCTTTGTGGTGGAATAGGGTCTCAGAGAGTCCTCAGGGTGAGGCCAGGAGAGTTTATCAAGCCCAAACAGACCAAGATTTGGCAGTGTGAAGGGAAGACTCTGTAGTGGTCAGGTGTATGAGGGAAAAATGATCCCTGTCCTAGAGCCACACAAGTCAGTCTGTCCCAGTTTCTGCCAGGAACCCAATCTCAGCAGGGCAGGGCCAGGCCACAGGGAGTCAGGAGAATGGGACTCCCCTATGATGAGTCAGGTTTGTGGAGATGTGGGGGTTGTGGCCCCCAACCCAGAGCCATACAACTCAGTCTGTCCCAGATTCTACCCAGACCTTGGCAGAGTGGAGCCACCAGGAGTCAATAGGGTGGGGCCACCAGGAACCTAGAGAGTGGGGCTAGCAGTTCTCCCATGAGGGAGAGACACCAGTCATGTTCACAGGAAAGTGGGGGCAAATGGTGCCTACCCCAAAGCCACACGACTCAGTCACTGACACCCCCTGAGTCTGCCCAGACCTCTATACCCTGCCCAGACCCCTATACCCTGGCCAAGGCTGACTCCTCAGTGGAAGGCAAGCTTCACAGGGTGGAGCTACAGGGTGTCCAGAGTGTGAAGTTACTGCTTTCCCTCAGGCTGATGCCTATGGAGGGGAGTGCTCCACTCGAGAAAAATGGCTAATGTGGTGTGGCAGAGTGATTCAGCACAGGCATCCTGGAAGCTGTCCCTTCAGCTCTCTCCCCAGAGCCATAAACCCCAGGCTCTCCTCACATGACTCTAGTCCACGCCACCTTCCCTCCACTGGATCCCAGGATGGCTGCGAATGAGATTTTGTGAATTAGCTCTTTAAGAGGGCACCTGTGTCTCTAGCAGACTCACGTCTCTCTCTGGTGGACAGAAACCCCACTGATTTTCACAGCCAGATATTATGTAACCATCTCTTCCTGGATCTGGTACTCTGAGCTAGGGAGCCCAGCTTGGGGTGGAGACCTCACGCTTATCGGGGGGACTTCTGCAGCTGAGATCTCTCAGCCACCATCCATGAGAGTGGGGCCAGGCCTTTTTTCATCTCTGCCCTTCCTACCAGTCTTGATGTTTCTTCTTCTGTAAGTCCTTGGTTATAAGACTTTTCATCAGCTACTCTTCAGTTGGTTATTCAGGTTGATTCCTCTATATTTTAGTTGTAATTCAGGTTTGGTCAGGGAGGGAGGTTAGCATAACATCCACCTACTCCTCCACCATCTTAGATCTCCCTGGCCAATTTACAGTACCAATTCTCTCGCAAAGTCAGAGAGAGTCATATAGCACTTTATAATCCAAGTATCTAATACTACAACCCAAATATACAAGGCACTCAAATTACTGGTAAGAATAAACCACTAATGATTATACTTACTGTTACTAGTAGATAAGTAAGTTATGCAAAGATGGTTTTCCTTCATTTTGAAGTACAATCTCATCTACATGAGCACTATTTTCTTTGCCATTTTTATATAAATATGTACCAAGAGGGCTTTGTATACAACGTATACAACCCTCTAGGGTTATTTTTATTTCACACTTAGGAAGATAATTGAAATGAGATGTGATTAAGATCATGCAAACAAAATTAACTAAAGTTAATCTCTTTACATCTAAATGAAGAATTTCCTCTATATTAAAAAGCAATAAATATCACTATAACATGATATTCTTCATTGACCAAAGCCTTCTTTTTCAAAATTAAAAATGCTTAAGTCTTAACACATATCATACATAACACTTCTTAAGTTAAAATATATTCAAAGCAACAACATCAACTAACATAAAAAACAGAATTAAAAATCATGCAAGAAAAATGAAAGACATAATTCACAGAGAAAGCAGCTTGCATCCTATAATATTGTAAGTGTTGGCTATGACCCTAAAAGTAGTAGGGAAAGAAGTAATAAAGCCCGAGGCCCAACTCACTCAGAGCTATGGGATCAGTGAGTATTTCTGCTGGGGAACCTTTGCATCATTGTCCTTTAGAAAACACAACTATGAATTTGAAATAGATTTATACATTAAAAAATATTTCTCAATTTAGAAGCTAAAACCTTCAAGGGGAATCATAAGCAAGCTTGTTACAGATCAAGAAGACTGAGTTAAAGAACTGTGAGTAGATGCAGGGTACATAAAAATCAGCATACTTCACAAACATATACTTCCACAAAATTCTTTATAAAGCCTTTATGATTGCTAATTCAGAAATGAATAATACCATTTCAAAACTCTGAAAAACTTTATAATAGAGATGGTACTCATAGGACAAACTATGGAGGTTTTATTTTCTTTACTTAGAAGGGTGATGAGGCACACTGCAATGCTGCAGATGCTATTCAGTATCAGAAGATGAGCTTTTGAATATCACTGGTAGATATAACATTATCAAAACATAATACAAATCTAAAAAGTGACATGAGTTTAGTATTTCAACTCAATAAAACATTTTTAAAAATTTATCAAGTAGGAGACACTGTACTTGGCACACAGGTGAACGAGACATGGCTTCTATACCTTAAGAAGCTCACAATCCAGATCAGCACTGTCCAGCATAGCTTTCTGCAAGCACAGAAATATTTTGTATCTATGCTGTTCACTACTGTAGCCACTAGCCACATGTGGCACTTGAAATGTGCCTTGTACAACTAATGAATTGAATTTTTAATTTTTGTTTAACTGCAATTAATGTATAAATTTAAATTGCCACATGTGGCTAGTAGCTCCCATTAGACAGTGCAGATCTTCACACACACTAAAATTAATCCAGAAGTATTCTAATCAATGCCATAAAATGATCATTAATATATACGTACCTCATTTAGTATGCTTTCCAGTGTCGGAGGAGTATCAACTTGAGGAATATCAAACTCCTTGTCATCAATCTAAATAGAGAAGAGAAATTAATGCTCACACAATGATGCTTTCCATCTTAAAATGATGAGGGTGTTTTAACTAATTTAGAACCATTATCAATTACGAGACAAACATACCACAAAACTGATCACACACAGAGGCAACTCAATAAAAATTCATGGTAATAAGAGTCTGGTCAAAAGACTGCGAATCATTTCCTTTCCTAGCCTCATATTCAGTGATTATCAAAGGCAAATATGCACTGACCACACCATCCTAAAGGACTTTGGCATCTGCTTTCTTAGACATGAAAAAGCAGCATGTTTTATGACTATCCCTAATTTTCTAAGTTTAGACATAAGTCATATAAGCAATATACAAAGATCTGATACTGCATTTCTTAGATGTTTCAAAATTATGGTGAGAAATAATATTAGGTCAAACAACTTGTCATTAAATAGTCTCATGGTCACAAAAAAATCAATGGGGGAAAAATCACCATGTAAGAATTCTAAACCTACCTCTAGCTATGATCTTAAGTCATTTAATATAGCTGCCCTACAGTGTCTTCCTTTACAAAATGGATTATCAGAGTATTGTGAAGTTCAAATGAGAACATGTATTAAAGTGTTTCATAAACTAAAATGAAGAGTGATATTATCTCATAAAACTGTACATATACTCTTATTAATCCATGCAAAAATGATAGAGTCAGAGTCTTTGAGTCATAAAGTAACTCTAACCAACATTTTCATTAAGTATCATCACTTGACAAAAGTTGAATTTTTACCAGGTCATTTTTGAACTCCAGCTCCTTGTCCAGATCTATGTAAGAGAATTTTGAAAGCGAAGCTTCTAGATTGAAAGACTTATTTAGTTCTTCTTCGGCAGTCTTGGCACAGAGGCTCTGTTCCACATTTTCATGGTCTGGTTCATTTTCCATGTTTACTTTTAAGAATTGTATTCAGTCAATCCAGGCAAGTTTTTGTTTGTTTTGTTTTTTTGGCCTTAGATCATGATGACCTCAATGATGATCTCTTTTCAAAAAAGAAAATATATTGTTTAGATTTCCTCAACTGGACATTCTGAAGACTTACTTAGTCAGACTTTTGCAGAAACTCAGTCTCTGATTATAGCCTATGGGAATTCAATACTAGGGTATGGGGTAAAATATGGAGGTAGGGTTTCTATGGGAGAATAAAGGAGAAACATCTAACTCAGGAGTCTAGGAAGTGACCCACCACTCAAAGTCTTAAGTCTGGTGATAGTGATAAACTTGGGATAAAATCAGCTACTAGACCTGGCTGGTACTTACTAGATTTATGTACCTAAGTGCATAAGAATAAATTGGTGCCGAAAGCTACCATTAACCCCTTTCTCACATTCGAAAACCTCAGGGTAGATCTCCAGTTCTTCTGTAGAGAAGCATATATACCTACTTTGTCACTGGCATCGATACAGGGCCATAGATTTCTCAGGGAGTCTTGTGTAGACACAAAGGGCACAGAATGGATAGCTAGTCACTTAATAAGACATTAGCAAATCTAAGGGTTCAGATCTATAAGGACAGATAACAATGATGATAGAATAGAATAATTCCACAACCAACTACAGATTTCTAGAAAGAAAGCTGGTCATAGAGAAACATGGATATTTTCAGGGAAAACTGAAATACTAAAAAAGAAATTATGTACAATATTTTGTAGATTTCATAGCTCTAAATAATACAATGCTATATAAAAAAGAAACAGATAATTTAGTTTACTTGCAAAATTGTCTAGCAAATAATTGTCTGCAAAATTTCTGGAAACTAAAAATAGTCAGGAAAAAAATTGTAAGTTATTGATTTAATGATTAAATTTACTTTTAAGTGTTTTCAGTTCATGTTATAATTAGACTCCAAGTGACCAAACTTTAAAAAGTTCATCACTTTGCTCTACCTGTTTAGAATAAAGAAACAAAAATATGAAAACAGAAACAAAGCCATAGTAATAATGATAACAACAACAACTTTCTCCACCATATGAACCCCTCTTACTCCTTAGTGAAATGAAGGGAAAAAAGGCTGACAACTACTGAACCATTGAAAGAACTAATTTTTTAAAAGGGAGTGGAAAATTACTTGTTTTTTTAAATATATAATATACCCCAAACACAAAATTATTTAATATTAGGCTCATTTTTTAGTACTTACAATTAATTTCACTTCCTTCAGTGTTTCAGTTCTGTCATACTAAAAGAAATTAATATCTAATATATGTGGGACTCATGAAAACTATTTTTTAAGAGCTGAAACCATTTTTTTCTAGCTAGTAGATTTGATGTATTCCCAAATACAGACTAATCTCTTTCACATGTTACAGAAGATAGACTCCAAGGCTATGCTCTATAAAACACATGCTACTAAAGATGATCCTAGAAGACAAAACTGAGGGTGCTATGTATCTCATTAGGCAACATTAGGAAGTATCTTTCCAATCTCAGTTACTAAATGTACTGTTTCTTTTGCAATAAGCCAAATATGGTAGCAATATTAGCATTTACAAGCCATTCTTCAAAGAAAACTGAGTTGGCTCATGAAAAATTACTTCTTAATAAAATTCACTCTTATTTGTACCACGTAGCAAAAATGATTAAATTAGTCAAGGAATGTTTGCAAACATGAACAATCTAATTTACATTCGGTAGATCCTGAGGACAGTTACTGAGATTGATTTATTCATATATATTTAAAGAGTAGAAAAGACCACAGAGAAAATAGAAAAAGAAAACTTTTATTTAAATGACCAATGACCTAAAATGTTTTAGTCTCTGCAGTTGTCTTTCCAAAATAACTCAAGAGGAAAACATCTTCTTTTGGCCCTTTTTGTATCTCCTCTTTGGAGTTAGAGGTTCTCAGAACAGCTCAGCATCTGTGAACACCAATAAAAGAACATTGTCCTATCATGCTACCCTGCTTCCTTTCCAACCTTCACCTCACAGAGGTCCTGTGATTGATGTGATGTGGTAGCACAGTGGAAAGAACACAAGTCAAAGAGTCAATTAACATCAGGTTTGAATCTGGACTTTACCAGTTCCTACCTGTAATCTTGGTCAATCTATCTACCCTTTCTGAGCCTATTTCTACATCTGTAAGATGAACTCCTGTGGCCCTTTGTGTTGTTTACACAGAGCAGCACCTCTTGTTCTGGGAAGGGCTCCTTCAAACCATGTGGTTCTTGTAGAGGCTGCCAATCAAAAATCCCCTAGTGATAGAGATTTCATAGAGGAGCCAGAGTCCTTCACCAGGATTCATTAAAATGGGACTGGTGGGGAAGAGCCATTTGCATGTTCTCTAAACAATGAGTAATAAGGCTGAGCAGCATCCCCACTCTCCACCTCACCCTGTTTTGCAGAAAAGGGTATCATTTATTCAACACATATCAACCAAACACCTACTATACCTCTGTTATTGGAGACCCACCTCTTAAGGACAGAATTTACATTATAGGTACAGATTCTCTAGCAAGAATGAAATCAACTCACAAACACAAGCAGAAAAGAAGAGGGAAGAGTAGCCTAATATCATTCAAGTTCCAAATTTCCAGTCTTTAATGAAGTTAGCTCTGGCTATAGCCTTCTGGTAGCTTGGCTACATAAGCCAACATATTCCCCCAATTTTCTTTTTTTGGTCACTTACAATTGAGAGTCTCGACTCCTAGGATGCAAATACGTATTTTGCAGGACTATTGTGAGGAATAAGTCATACACTGAATGTAAATGTAAAGTACTTAAAATAATGCCTAGACAAAGAATAGGTTTTTAAGAAATATTAGCTATTATCATTTAAAATTTCACGATCTCCAAATTCTTCTAAAGTTAAAGACCCTAAAACAAGATCCACTATTTTTGTAAAGATGTAGCCTATGCTAAGCATATCAGAAGAATACCTTATTGGAATATGCTTCTAATATCATATTAGAAGTTTCTTCATGAGTGAATCGTGGGGTTTTGCCTAAGACTGGTACAGCCCCCAGCAAAACAACACACACACATTAATAAAAATTTTTAATTATGATAAGTGTCTTATACTACCAACTCATTCTAAAATTACACCTTTTTAATATCAACTTCCTCTTTTGTCATTTACCAGCAGTTTTTCCTTTCTTTATGTTAGTCAATACATTTTTCCAAGCAAAGTAGTCCTGCTGATTTAAAAGGTCACAACGCTCACTTTTTTAAAAAAAAAAAAAAGAAGAGTGCACGAGAGCAACTTCTGTAAATTATTTAGAAACTGGGTGGTGCCTGAACCTACCTATGGTAGGCAAAATAATAATTCCCAATTATGCCCATCCTAATCCCCAGAACCTGTGATTATGTTACCTTATACGTCAAGAGGGATTTAGCAGATGTAATTAAATTAGGATTTTGAGTTAGGAGATTATCCTGAATTATCTGGTGGGCTCAATATAATCACAAGGCTCTTTAACAGTGGAGGCAGAAGAGAGTGTCAAAGAAAGAGAGGTGACAACAGAAGCAGAGAGATGTTAAACTGCAGGCTTTGAAGAGGAAGGAAATGTGCCAGGGGCCAAGTAATTCAAGCAGTCTTTCAAAACTGCAAAAGACAAATGGATGGATTCTCTCCTAGTGCCTCCAGAAGGACCCCAGCCCTGCCACAGCTTGACTTTAGCCTAGTAAGACTGGTGCTGGACCTGTGAACTACAGAACTGTACAATAATAAATCAATGTTCTTTTAAGCTACTAGATTTATGTCAATTTGTCACATTAACAATAAGAAGCAAGTATACTAACAAATTTCAACTAATTTATTTCTGGCAAGATCTCCAACATTCTGAAATACCAACCCCTCCCTTGTTACTTGGTTGCCCAAATATTTATTGAGCAAGCTCTTCATTTCACTATGCAGAACAATGATGAAATGCTTAATATATATCACTTAATATTACACACTTGATGTAGATACTGCCTTCAGATATCGCTTAAGTGCTATCCCAGTACAAAGGTTGGCAATCAACTATGGATAATTTCTCTTGAGATATCTTGAGATACAATTCTACAACTAGTTCTTCATCTAATCATGGGGTGATCTAGTGTTTTCATGGATCTTAAGGTGAAGCCATGCCAGACAATAGGTATTTGCAGACAATACAATAGGTAACATCAATTGTCTTAAGTCTCTCCCCAAATGAAATCAGATTAATATGATAGGAAATGTATGTCACAGAATCATGATTACCCAGCATGTTGTCCTCTTCTGAGTGCTGATAAACTAATATTTTAATAGTTCTGACTTTATCTGACATCCTGACAGTTCCCAAGGTTGTTCCCTCTTAATTAATAAAGTTATTCTCAACCAATTAATAATAGACCCAAAGACCATTAAAAAATATGTATGTACCATATAAACAGCAATGACACCATTATGACATTGGCCAACTGAATAACAACTCTAGAATGTAACCTAGATTAGGCCAGGTTAATGTGGAACTCTTTCAACAGTTGTTGTTGTTTTACTTAGGCAAAAATTCCCAACTTTTCTCAAGTTCCAGAGTCCTTCACTGACATTCTTTTCCTCCTAAAAGTAACATCTGAGGCACTTTCCACATTACAGTAAAACCAAATCAAGTGTGTATGTGTTTATTTAATCTACTACATCCCCAAAGACATATCACAAAATCATAATATGGAAACGATTTTACATGCCTACTTTGTTTCTGGCCTTCCTAATCCAAGTATTTTTCTTCTTCCACTTCTTTGTTTTGTTTTGTCTTCTTGTGGTTTGTTTTGTGAAGAAAAACACAACAGAGGATTAACTTCTTTTAGTTTTCTTCTATGTTTGTTGGGTAAATGGACTCATTTTTAATAGCTCCCCTGTGCCTACAGGATAAAATTCAAAATTCTAAGCCTATGATTCCAGACATCACATGAGCTGATCCTACTCTCCTTTACAAGTAAACTTACTGTTTGCATTCAGTCCTTAAAGACTAGCTTCCACTTTCCCTCCACATCTGCTCACGCATTTTCACCTTCCTTTTTCTTTCCTTCTTCTTCATTTATCTAAGTTCCTTCTTTCCTTCCTTCTGGGCACCTTCCTTCCCTCAAGCATCCTCTGAATCCAGAATGAGTATCTTCTTTAGAACAGTGCCATGCCACTCTCCTCATATTGATTTATTAGTTCATTTCCCATGTGACTATGTCTTTTCTCCCCAATTACACAATAAAAATGGGGTCATGCTTCTTTGTATACTCCACATCACTGGGCTCAATGACTTGCATAGCTACATAAACATTCAATAAATATTTGCTAATTAACACAGAAACTGGAAGATTAATTTGTGTTGCAAATTAAATACATCAATTTTATTGCCTGTAATTGTTGAGCTTCAGAGGATATTGTTTCACAGCACTTAGGAATCTATGCCATAATAAGCCAAGTTACAATTGAGTTCTACCTTTATTTAATCAGACTTGTCAACTACTGCTGAGTATATTCATCCTTCAGATATCTGATTCTTTGATTCCCAAAAAATCCTTTTTTGTCCTGCTCAGCTACTAGGTTCCCTGTTAATATGAACCTATAACATTGTTCTCTTTTATTACAATTACCATGTTGCAATCATTTTGTCAGTGTCTGAACAACCATTCCCTTCCCTGTACTGGAATGCAGGTTCTGGGAGAGCAAAGACCAGATCTGCCTTGTTCACCATTGTATTCCCAGTGCCTAATTACACAGCAGTTAATCAACCTACCAATCCAGCCAGCCAGTCATCCCTCCTTCCCTAAGTAAACAGCCAAGCAACACTGCCTTCCAGAGCGTCAAAGAGCAATTCTGGTCATTCAAAATAAGATGTGGTTAATCGTGCCAACCCACAAAGCCAGCCACCTTGCAAGTGCCATTCTTTATATCTAGGTAAGATTTTTTTTAATCCATAACACCGATTTTATTTTTTCATGATCATTTTGCTTGTGTGTAACATGACACAAGCTCCACAATTTCAGATGTTTCATGTTCATGTTATTTTATGTCAGTTCAGCCAATAGGCCAAGATGAAAACAGTGGGAGTTTGTATCTTTGTCCATGCAGTTTACAGGAATTCAACGATTATCTTCAGCAAAAGGAAAGAGGAAAAAACCCAATGATTCACACAAAGTCAAAGACTGTGTATACTGTTCCACTCAATAACTACCTGCTTCAGAGTGAGCCTGGGAGAGGAAATAGATATCTGCTGTCCTTTTGGTCAGCCTCAGTGTTTGCATGCCACATACACGAGCAATCCATTTCATCTGCACTCAAATAACAAACAGCATGCTGTTCCAACATGGAGCAAACACTGGCTGAGGTAGACTCCCTGAGAGATCCTATGTTGGTCTTCAACAGGACTCTTTCCCAAGGTACTATGAGGGTACTCAATTTTCAAGGGACTTTTCAAGGGCACTCAATTTCACCTTACTCATGGACTTGAAATACAGATCCTGTATTAGATGCAATGTTACTATATACTGAGATGAGCTGCATACCTGCCCCTGAGTTTCTTTTCAAGGAGAGGCACATTTAGGTAATTACAGCCCACAGTACTCAGAGCTGCCACTATGAAAATGCCCAAACTGCTGTATCTTTTTATTCTTCTCTTGATAAATGTCTAAATGAGAAGAGTGATAATTTAAAACTTAGGAAGTACATACAGAATAACAAATGTTAAAAAGAAAAATAAAGGAAAAGAAGAGTGCCTGATATGGAATATTCTCAAGGAATCCATGTGGTGGGGCACAAAACTAGCCTCAACAAATTTAAGAAGATTGAAATCATACCAAGCATATTCTCCCACCACAACACTTTGAAACTGGAAATCAACTTCAAAGAGAAAGCTGGAAAAACCACAAATATGTGGATATTAAACAACATGCTACTGACCAATGACTGGGCCCAAGAAGTAATAAAAGAAGAGATCAAAAGATACATAGAGACAAATGAGAAGGACAAGATGACATGATGAAATTTTTTGGATGTAGCAAAAGTGGTTATAAGAGGGAAGTTTACAGTATTACAGGTCTACCTCAAAAAAAACAAGAAAAATCTCAAATAAACAACCTAACATTTCACCTTAAAGAACTAGAAAACAAAGAACAAAAACAATGCCCAAAGTCAACAGAAAGAAAGAAATAATAAAAAATGAGAGCAGAATTAAATACAAATAGAGAATACAAAGACATCAGAAAAAATTAATGCAACAAAGAGCTGGTTCTTTGAAAAGATAAATAAAATGGATAAATCTCTGGGTAGATTCACAAACAAAAAGGGAGAAAAGACTCCAACATCAGAAATGAAAGAGGAAAAATTATAATGGACACTACAGAAATGAAAAGGACTATACAAGTATATGTAGGCTATATACTACCAAATTCAATAACTTAGAAGAAATAAACAAGTTCTTAGAAATATATAACTTTCCTAGACTGAATCATGAAGAACTGGAAAATCTGAATACACTGTTCAATAGTAACAGTCATCAAAAACCTCTCCAAAAATAAAAATCTAGGACCAGATGACTTCACTAGTGAATTCCACCAGACATTCACAGAGGATTTAATACCCATGCTTCTCAGACCCTTCCAAAAAAGAAGAGGTAATATTGACTACTCATTACCCTAATACCAAAACCTGACAAGGACAACACAAAAGAAAATGACAAACCAGTATCTCTTATGAATATACCATATTTTGCCACGTATATGAGAACTTTCTTGCCCAAATTTTTGAGGGAAATATAAGGATGCACATTATACATGGGTAGTACCTGAAATACCCTGTATCTGTTCTTGTGTTTTGTAATTATTTGTTATATAAAATTTCTTATACCATAGTATGTTCAAAAATAAATGCTAAAATTCCTTTATAACACAAAAAAGTATCCAAATATAAATAAATAAATAATTGAATAAAAAATTAAAACAACAGATTTTTTTCCTGAAAGTTTGGGTCAAAAATGTAGGTGCACATTATACAGGGGGAGGAGTGCACATTACACATGACAAAATATGGTACACACAAAAATTCTAAACAAATTACTAGCAAATTGAATACAACAATACATTAAAAAGACAATACATCACCATCAAGTGGGGTTCATTCCAGGGGCACAAGGATGGTTCAACATACACAAATTAATCAATGTAATATACCACATTAACAAAATAAAGGATAAAATCATATGTTCATATAAATAGATGCAGAAAAAGCACTTGACAAAATATATCATCATTTATAATTGAAGCATTCAAAAAAAGGGTATAGCAGGAAAGCACCTCAATGTAAAGGCCATATATGACAAACGCTCAGCTCCTATACTCAATGGTGAAAAACTGAAAGCTTTTCCTCTAAGATCAGAAACAAGACAAGGATGCCCACTCTCACCACTGTTATTCAACAACATACTGAAGTCCTAGCCAGAGCAATCAGTCAAGAGAAAGAAATAAAAGGCATCCAAATTGGGAATACAGAAGTAAAACTGTCACTTTTGGCTGATGACATGAATCTATATATAGAAAACCCTAAGGACTTCACAAAAAAACTATTAGAAACAATAAACAAACACAATAAAGTAGCAGGATACAAAAATCAATGCACAAAAATTCCTTGTATTCCTATATAATAACAATGAAATATCAAAAAATGAAAACAATTCCATCTGCTATTACAACAAAAAGAAAAAAATACCTAGGAATAAACTTAACAAAGGAGTGAAGGACCTATATATACACTGAGAACTATAAGACATTGTTGAAAGAAATTGAAGAAGACACAAAGAAGTGGAAAAATATTCTGTGTTCATGGGCTGGAAGAATTAACATAGTTAAAATGGCTGTATTACCTCAAGCAATATACAGATTTAATGCAATCCCCATCAAAATCCCACTGGCATTTTTCAAAAAAATAGAACAAAAACTATTAAATTTGTATGGAGCCATGGAAGGTCCTGAATAGCCAAAGGTATCCTGGGGGGAGAAAAAGAACAATGTACCTCACTCCCTGCCTTCAAATTATACTACAAAGCTACAATAATCAAAACAGTATGGTATGAGCAGGAAAGTAGACACACCGGCCAGTGGAACAGAATTGAGGGCCCAGAAATAAACCACATGTATGTGGGCAACTAATTTTTGACAAAGGAGCCAAAAACATACAATGGAAAAGGAAAGCCTCTTCAATAATTGGTGTTGGGAAAATTGCAAAGCCACACACAAGCGAATGAAATTAGACTGCTATTTGATATCATACACAAAAATAAACTCAAAGTGGATTAAAGACTTAAATATAAGACCTGAAAAAATAGCCCTGGCTGGTGTGGCTCAGTGGATTGAGCACTGGCCTTCAAACCAAAGGATCAGCAGTTCAATTCCCAGTCAGGGCCCATGCCTGGGTTGCAGGTCAGATGCCTAGTGAGGGCACACAAGAGACAACCACTCATGATATTTCTCTCCCTCCCTTCCCCTCTCTCTAAAAATAAATAAATAAAATCTTTTTAAAAAAAGACATGAAACAATAAAATACAAAGAAGAAAACATATGTACTGAACTTATGGATCTTGGTACCTGAGATTTTATGAACTTGACACCAAAGGCAAGAGAAACAAACAAACAAAAAAAAGACTAAAAAGCTTACAGACAGCAAAATAAACTTTTTTAAATTATATTTTGATTATGTTATTAAAGTTGTCCTGATTTTTTCCTCTTTGCACCACCTCCACCCAGCACCCCCATGCCCTCAGGTGATACCCCCACTATTATTCATGTCCATGGGTCATGCATATAAGTTCTTTGGCTACTGCATTTCCTATACTGTACTTTACACCTTCATGGCTATTCTGTAACTACCTACTTGTACTTCTTAATCCCTTCACTTCTTCACCCATTCTGCCCCTTCCCCCTCCCATCTGGCAACCATCAAAATGCTCTCTGTATCTATGACTCTGTCTCTGTTCCTTTCTTAGTTTGTTCTTTAGATTCAATTGTTGACAGGTATTTATTGCCATTTTACTGTTTATAGTTTTTATCTTTTTTTTAATAAATCCCTTTAACATTTCATATAATAATGGTTTGGTGGTAATGAACTCCTTTAGTTTTTTCATGTCAGGGATGCTCTTTATCTGCCCTTCAATCTAAACAATAGTTTTGCTGGGTAGAGCAATCTTGGCTGTAGGTCCCTGCTTTTCATTACTGAATATTTTTTGCCAATCCCTTCCAGCCTCCAAGGTTTCTTTTGAAAAATCAGCTGACAGTCCTATGGGAACACCCAGGTAGGTAACTAACTTCTTTTCCCTTGCTCCTTTGAAGATTCTCTCTTTATCTTTAACCTTTGGCCTTCTAATTATGATGTGTCTTGGAGTGGGCCTCTTTGCCTCCATCTTGTTTGGAACTCTCTGTGCTTCCTGGACTTCCATGTCTATGTCCTTCACCAAATTAGGTCAGTTTTCTTTCATTATTTTTTCAAATAGATTTCCAATTTCTTGCTCTTTCTTTTCTCCTTCTGGTGCCCCTATGAAGTGAATGCTTGGCCTCTTGAAGTAGTCCCAATGGCTGCTTATACTGTCCTCATTTTCTTTATTCTTTTTTCTTCTTCTTGTTTTTTGCTCCTAATGTTCCAAATCATTGATTTGAATCTTGGCTTCATCCACTCTACTGTTGTTTCCCTGTAAATTGTTCTCTATTTCAATTAGTGTATCCTTCATTTCTGACTGGTATTTTTTATGCTGCTGAGGTCCTCACTAATTTCCTTGAGCACCCTAATAACCAGTGTTTTAAAGTCTGCATCTGATAGATTGCTTATCTCCATTTCGTTTAGCACTTTTTCTGGAGTTTTGATCTGTTCTTTAATTTGGGACATGTTTCTTTGTCTCCTCATTTTGGCAGCCTCCCTGTGTTTGTTTCTATGTATTAGGTACAGCTGCTTTAACTCCGTGTCTTGGTAGTGTCGCCTAATGTAGATGTCCTAGAGTCCAGTGGCCCAGCCACCCCTATCATCCAAACTGGGTACTATCAAGTTGTGCCCTTTATGTGGGCTGAGTGCACCTTCCTCTTGCAGTTTAGCCTTGGTTGCTTTTGGCAGGTCAATGGGAGGGATTTACCCAGGCCAGTCAGCTGAAAGGATTGGTTGTGACCACTGTCCACCAACCTTTGCCCTCCATGCTCAGCTGTGCTGGTGCAAGGTGGTGGTGCTCCGGCATGGTCTGTAGCTGTCCACTGGGTGCACTGGCCCTGGGGTTTCCTGGGCAATGCAGGCCAAGGTCAGCCATTACCTATATTTTTCCTGTGGCCACTCTTCCTGAGCTATTAAGCAATTTGAAATGGCTGCTACTTGTGCTGGGCTTGGAGATTCCCAAGCAAAGTCAAGCTGTAATTCTAGGTTAGCTGCTGCTAGTGCCAGGCCTCTAACTCACTGAGGCCAGCTGTTGCTTGTTTGAGAGGATTTAGGAAAATGTGAAGCATGAGCCAAGACCAGCCATTTATATGGAAAAGCAGCTTGAGTGGGCCTGTAAGTTGGGTGTGGCAGAGTCTCTGGTGATGTCCAATGCGATTCATACAGTGTTAGCCAGGTTGAGTCTCACATGTGGCACCAGCCTACCATCTCTGTGGGGGGAGAGCTTAGAAAAGGGGCAATGGCCTCTGCTTGCCTTGATGCCAGACTCTTCTGTTTCTCCCTGTACACCACTGGTGCTGGAGTTCAGAGGGAGTGGGTCTGAGTAGGTGAGTCCATGTTGGGTTCTTTAAGAGAAACTGCTTGGGGTCCCAGAAGTTGGTTCCACTGACTCAATCCCTACTGGTTTTTGCAGCCAGAAGTTGTACGGATCTTCCTGGTACTGGAATCCTGGGCTGGGAGGCCTGGTTTGGGGCTGGGACTCCTTGCTCCCAAGATATCCCTCCTGAATTTTCATCCACCACACATGGTTGCGGGACCAGCCTGTTCCACATCTGACCCCTCCTACCAGTCTGGATGGATGTGGTTTCTTTAATTCTGTAGTTGCCAGACTTCCATTCAACTCGATATCTGACAGTTCTGAGTGATGGTTGTTCTATATTTTAGTTGTAATTTTTATGTGGCTGTACAAAGAGTCAAGCCATGTCTGCCTACACCAACATCTTGACTGGAAGTTTTTAGAAGTGTTCAACAAAACTAAATGGCAACCAACCAAATGGGAGAAAATCTTTGCATACCATACCTCCTACAAGGGGCTAATATCCAAAATACATAAAGAATTCATACAACCCAATGAAAAAGAAACAACCCAATTAAAATATGAGCAGTGAGCCTGAAGAGATCCTTTTCCCAAGAAGACATACAAATGGTCAACGGACATATGAAATGATGTTCAACTTCACTAGCTATAAGGAAAATGCAAATCAAAATCACAATGAGATACTATCTCACACCTGTTAGAATGGCTATTATCAGTAAGATAAGAAATAACAACTGTTGGAGAGGATATGGAGAAAAAGGAATCCTCATACACTGCTATAAATTGGTATAGCTACTATGGAAATTAGTATGGAGATTCCCCTAAAAATTAAAAATAGAGCCACCATATGACCCAGCAATCCCTTTTATGGGTATTACCCCAAAAATTTTGAAAACATTTATCCGTTAAGATATATGTACCCCTATGCTCACTGCAGCACTTATATACATGGTAGCCAGGACATGGAAACAACCTAAGTGTTGTTCAATGGATGACTAGATAAAGGTGTGGGTAACACACACACACACACACACACACACGCAATGGAATACTACTCAGCCATAAGAAAGGATGAAATACTGCCATTTGTGAAAACATGGATGGATCTTGAGAGTATCCTGCTAAGCACAATAAGTCAGATGGAAAAGGACAAGAACCATATGATTTCAATATGTGCGATATAAAACAGAAAGCAACAAAGCAAAAAACAAAAAACACTCAGAGATACAGACAACAGACAGGTGGTTGCCAGGGAAAAGGGTAGAGAAAAAGGATGAAGATATATGGTGATGGAGGGAGACGACTTTGGGTGGTGAGCCCATAATGCAATATACAATGTATGATAGAACTGTACACTCGAAACTTATCTAATATTAACCAATGATATCTCAATAAACTTAAAAAAATAAATGACATTTAAAAAAAGAAAAAGAGTGCCTGAAACCTATCTGTGCATAGTTCTAAGTTACTACTGTGAATTGTCAGACACAATTCTGATAGCTCCATTCTAGAAAACAAAAATCTAAATCCCCTGTAATAAATACAAAACAAGAACTAAGACTACACATATCTATATTATGTATAAATCCTAACATTATTCATTCAGCTTTACATCAATATGCATGAGACAATAAGTAAAATAAATGAAAGAGAAAAATTACACTTCTTTCCAGCTTCTAAGAAGTTCCCCACTATTATAAGAATCTCAAAAAAAAAAGAATCCAGCAAAGACCCACCCCAACCTCTGATAACTCCTCCAGCACATGGGCCTTGTGTAGGCTGAAATATATTCTTTTATTCTTCACTGAACTGCTATGGGTGAAAAGTTAAAAATTGCAGAAGATAGGATTCCACTCAGTTGTAGGCTGAGTAGATGGTGGCCTTCCCACCCACCTTAATTAACTACCAATTAGTTAAACTGTGACATTAATCTGTCTTAGGTGTCAAGGAGGATGTACAATCACAAGAGATCTGTTTTTATTTTTTATTTTTTGAAAGAGCTAGAGGAGGCTTCTTGCTGAACTGAAGAAAAAAAAAATGTGATTACAGTTAGAACATCCCAGCACCTTCACCACCTTTCCTCTGGAAAATTGCTCCTCCTCCACTCCAACCATGTAATTGGTGGTGCTGTTAATCAAGTAATCTATCTGCCTAGCCAGAAGAGTAGGCAGAAAACATTCTTGTGTCCAATTTGGCCAATCAGTGTCCTCCCCTGGGTTTTGTAAATACTGAAGGTAGGAGTTTTCTCTTTTCTCTGGGTGCTTAGAAACTTGGAAGATGTAACACAGGGGCTGTTATATAGAATGGAAATAATTCAAACATTAATTCAAAGTTTAGTTAAGAACAGAACAGTTTAATCTTACAAATACACACATATGACACCTAAAGCTGTGGGTCAAGATACCAACTAACATTTGTGAAAAATACTAAAAAATCAAAAGTTAAACATACTTCATTAAGTTCAAAAGGCCTTACTTTTCATTCACATACATAACGGACATTTGGTGTCTCAGTGGTTGAAATGTCTATGAAAAGAGTGAGGTACAGCTAAAAATCATCAGGATTTCCCAATATTCTGAAAGACAGAAAACATCTATCCGCTTAGAAGCTGTATGAAAAACATCCACCCAAGCACAAAGGAAATATATAAAGGATAATCAATGTATTACTCTTAGAACTCCGGAGATAATTTTTTCTTGTATAACTAAGTCTCTTTAACATATGAAGTCCAATAGTTCAATCAGAATCCCTCCCCCGCAACTTATCTTTATTCTGCATTTTATGGAACATACAATTGCCAGCTATTGCCAAAGGATTCAATATCTACTCTTTGCTTAAATTTAGCCATGGGCAAGCCCATATCTTACACAAACATATGTAAGTCCTCCCTCCCCATTTATATTAGATATACTTCAAACACACACACCTGACATGTAATTATCTCCCCATCACAGACAGCTGTAGTAGAATTGGTGTCACAAATTAACACCCATTTTTGTTTGGCCTGGGGTTTTCTTTGGAGGGGGGAGAGGGGGGCTACTCAGGAGGGTATGGTAGAGGGTGGGCAATGCAGAGGACACAAGCCTTCCTGTCCATTCTAATAGGGAGGATGCATGCCTATTTGGAGAAGGATCCCCAGGTGTTCTTGATTACCCATGGCCCTCGAGCCTCTCTCGCTTCATCCCACTTCATCCCACCCTAATCTCCTTTGAAACACACCTAAACACTTTAAGCTACTGATTCCTTCCTTCCCCAGGTACCATACCTGAGAAAACCAGAACACACGAGTGGCCTCCAACGTTAGAGACCCATCTGTCCCTCACTCTGGGGTACACCTTACAGGCAGAGAAACTGGAACCAGCCTTACAGAGTGCGCACCAATACTAAAAGGTGGATACCCCATCAAAGCTCCCGCCTCACACTTGGGGAGCATCCTCATCCCAGTGCCCCAGGCCCGAAAAGCGGGCTGTATCCATAGTTCCATCGGGGGAAGGGGTGTGATCACCGGCCTCCTACTCTCACAATCGGGGGAGCGGGTGCACCTGTCTCTCAGCCTCCCATTTCTTTGTTACCAACAAGTGGAAACTGCCCGACCCAATGCCAGACCAAAGGGCACACCCTTCCGCCCCAGAGTCAATCTCGCCGGGCCGGCGGGCCCTGGTCCAGCTAGCCTGTCACTGGCTGTCCCGCCAGCTAACCGAGGCCGCGCTGCTGTCTCACGGGGAAAATGGCAGAGTCTCAGGGACCCGCGCGCGTTTTCTTCGCGTGCCGAAGAACAGACACTCACTGCTGTCCCCACCACCACCAGCCCACTCTCGGGAGAATCTTTACCTCAGCTTGTAGCCGCTCCAGCCCAGGACCCCCACCCACGTGACCACGCCCCCTGCTCTAGCCTCACGCACGCGCAGTATTTACCACTGCTGGCCACGCTTCCGCTTTCCTCCGTTCACCCAAGTCTCTCCAGGGCCATCCACCCCTCTACGCCACGCCCTCATTTAAAGGGCCAGAAATACGCCGGTTTACCCCAGAGACTTAATGGGTGATTAACGTCTTCGGGCACGTCAGCGTAGACCAATAAATATCGGTCCTTGAGATGAGAAGAGAAATTCTACTACAGCTCAATGTCAATGCATTTATTCCAGCCTGTAAGGAAATGAGTCAACTATTTTCAGCGATCCCCGAAGGTCAGCTGGTTCCCAGGCTTTTGGAGTTTACAACTAGTAATTTTTTCTTTCAATCTTTTAAAAGACAAACATAGGATTACCAGCTTTTTATTTTTCCAAGTAAGGACAGTAAACACACACCCACTAAATACCTTCTATTATTTTCTAATTTATCAACATTGTTCACAAAAAAATACATCTTAACACCAAAAATATGAGAGAGAGACACTCTCAAATCTAGGGAATATCTTTTAATTGGATAAAAACATATATTGATTTGTCTCATTCCTCCTGAAAAAAAAAGAAAGTTTTCTTTTTAGAGGCACCACAGTAGATAACATTGGCCCCAGGGAACATAATGTTCAAGAAAATAGAAGAATGAAGAACACCACAACATGCTCCTGGAAGGAGATACAGAAAATACTCAGTTGGGCAGAGTATCAACAAGATTCACTACACTTCTGGGCCTTTGAGGGACCCAAAGATGGGTAAGACACAGACCTGCCCCACAGCTACTCTTTGTCTAAGAACTCAGTATACAGACACAGCCATACAAGGCAGGCTGTTTTGAGTGGTATGAGAAAGGTATGACACCATCATTGTAGGGTCCTGGATGAGGGGGAAAGTTGGATGCTTAGGGAGGAGGTGGTCTCATTAGGGTCTTGAAGTATTTCAGTAGACAGAGAACAGGGAGAATGCCTAGCTGGGGAGCAGTGGTGTCAAAGGCAGTACAGTGGTCCTCGCTTAACCTCTGGGGACAAATTCCAAGACCCCCAGTGGATGCCTGACACAAAGATAGTACCGAACCTTACATACACTTAGTAGGTTTTTTCCTACATGTACATACTTATGGTAAAGTTTAATTTATAAATTAGTCACAGTAAGCGATTAACAGCAATAACTAATAATACAATAAAACAATTACAACAATGTATTGTAATGAAAGTTATGTAAATGTGGTCTCTCTCTCAAAATACCTAACAGTACTGTGTTCACCTTTTCGCTTAAAGGAAGCACTTAAAGGCTTCTCTTTGGCATGTTGGAATTGCCGGTATCACTATTCTTGTGTTTTGGGCCATTATTAAGTAAAATACGGGTTATGAACACAAGCACTGCAATACCACCACCGTCAGTCTGATAGCCCAGATGATTACTAAGTGACTAAAGACCTGTAGGGTATCTATTGTGGATTCTCTGGAGAAAAGATGATTTATTTCCTGGGCAAGATGGAGCCAGACAGCACAAGATTTTTGTCGCACAACTTAGAATAGCATGTAATTTAAAACTTATAAGGTGTTCATTTCTGGTATTTTCCGTTTAATATTTTTGGACCACAACTGACCTCAGGTAACTGAAACTGCAGGTAAGGGTGGACTACTGTACAAAGCAAGATTAGGGACTACCTGCTGGCCTGAAGTGGTTGTGGCTGTGGTATGGATAGCGGCTTCCAAACTTCTTTGATAGTCATTCACAGTAACAAATACATTTCAGCTATGTCCTAGTATATACACACACAGAGTGTATGTGTACATGTGTATATTTGAGACAGCGATTGCTTTTAGTATGTGCAATGCAACTTGGTATTTTCTATTTTGTTTTAATGCTGGTTACTAAATTGATTTCATGATTCACTAATACACAGCAACCCATAGTTTGAAAGTACTAGTGTAGAGTAATGTAGAGGTACATTGGGATATGTGACTGGAAAGGCTGAGACCAGATCCAGGAGGACATTGAATGCCAACCGGGGGGCTCTACTTGCCTGGTAAGAGCCTTTGGAGGTTCTTATGCAGAAGAGTAGCATGACTGTAACCATAGTAACTGTAGAAAGTAAATCTGGGACCTTTGGATGTTTGTTGTTGGGAAGGGATTTCAACTCACAATAAGAAGTGTTTTAGGATAGTCTCAGCTGACATGCTGTGCTTTACAGGGCTACTCACATTAATTAAAAATAAAAATATTGTATGCTTATTATA
This sequence comes from Trachops cirrhosus, assembly GCA_028533065.1. Lineage (NCBI taxonomy): Eukaryota > Metazoa > Chordata > Mammalia > Chiroptera > Phyllostomidae > Trachops > Trachops cirrhosus. The sequence goes on from CM052539.1 coordinate 152,444,147, forward strand.
GAAAACTTGGGAAAGTAAGGAAATATAAATAGTAAAACAGAAATGACCCAAATTCCAGAAAAATCATTCATGGTTTTGGCTTTGGGTCTTTTACTTTGCATATTTACATTTTTGACATAATAGAACTATATAGAATATATAATCCTGTATCCTAATTTTTTCTTTTTGCTCAGTGGTATATCTTGAACCCTATATACCACAATTAAAATTGTTCACAAATATTATTTGTAATGGCTACATAATTGTTGATAATGTAGTTTATTTTATTATTTTTGGACATTTAAGAGGGTTCCTATTTCTTCACTGTTAACAGGAACATTGCCATCAATATCCTCATACTAAATTTTTGCCCACGTTTTAAAATTATTTCCTTAGGAGAGAAACCTGTAAGTGAAGTTACTGATTCAAAGGCTTTGAAAGCTCTTAGGTGTGTGAATACCTACTGCCAAATTGCTTTCCAGAAAGGTCAGGCCAGTTCTCACTCTCACTGGAAGTGCTCCAGGGTGCCCATCACACATACCCACCCGCATTTATTGTATCTTTTTGAAAAAGCTTTGTCAGTTGGATAGAGGAAACTGCCTCTCATTTTCATTTGTTTTGGGGTGGAATATCTTGATAAATTTATCAATCCTTTATAGTTATTCTGGAAATGCAGTTTTACTGCCTATGTTTGCATTTGTGACAAATCATACAAACTGAATTGTTGCGCACTTATGAGGAAAAAAACAGAGAAGGATTTAAAAATTAATGACGTGGTCACACCAAGTTATAGCTGAATTATATTGTGGTGTACTGCACAAAGAAAGCTCAGCAGGAAAGCTGAGTCATCACAAGGTGTGTGGTTAAAGGTCTGTGCCACTGCAGCCAGAAAAACACTCATGTTGAAAGGGGTGATTTGGTATCAACAAAATAATATTCCTTGTATTAAATCAACATCATAAATTATAGTTTCCTCATTTGGTAGTTTTGCTTGTATTTAATTTATAAATTTGTTTTGATTTTATAAATGCATAAAATATTTGCATAAAGTAGTCTTGTCCTATGGTTTGGGCCTATACATTTACACATATGTATACATTTGTACATGTATGCAACATTACAAAAAATAATTTAAGCCAACTCTAGAGAGCTGTGAGAATCTTTTTCCCTTACAAGGAAACTTAACATTATTTAAGTTTGAGAAACATTGCTGTAGGAGGTTTCTTAAAGTCTCATTTGTAATTATCTAAACATAGGCACTGAGATTTTTTTTACAAAGGTAAAAGTGGTGTCAGCTTACCTAGCATTGGAATTTTCCTATACAGAATATTGTTATGATTTTCTTTCCTTTAGAAAGAGAACCAAAAAGTATACTATGTGTAGCGTTCAGAGAGTATGTTTGGGTTTAAAATAAACCATTTGTCAAAGTTAACTTTGTACAGATCAGTAAGACCTAGACAGAAAAATGTTTGGATTGATAAAACTTGTCTTTGTTAAGTAAGACAAAACAGTTGAGCAGATAGCAATTAAAATGGAACTTTTGTAAGTGGGCTTAGAAATTAAACCCATGAGAAAAATGTCACATATGCAATGTAGGCACATAGGCACATATGTAAGGTGCCTTTCAGCATGGGACTCACTGAAGGCTGGCTGCTCTGATGGCCAGGAGTTAGAGGGGGAGCATCACCCGAGGGCTGCGGCAGTTGGATGATGTCTTGATACCCAACCCTTCTCCTGCAGCTCTCCCAAGACAGGCAAGATGGTCCAGACACTGCTGTTAACATTGCATCCAGAATAAAACACATCGACCCTGAAGGAAAAAATATGTGGTACTTGGGAACAAGGGCCAGAGGCTAGGAGATGGTTGTGTCACTTCTTCACTTACAGTCACAAAATAAATTGGCCTCTTTCCCTTTTTCAAAAAGGAGCCTGGTGTACAGGGTTTTAACAGAGTCAAAATATCCAGGTTGCTGGAGACAAGTGAAATTTGTTATCTGTAAGTTACTCAAACTAGGCCTGATGTTATCCTTAAGTTCCCCTGTGCCTGGAATGCACTTCCCTCTGAAATAAACGGTTGGCTTACTCCTCGCCTTACTTGGGGCTTTGCTCAAATGCCACCGCATTAGTCAGGGCAATGAATACTAGGCAGGTGGGGAGGAGTACTCTCCTCCACTCAGGTCTCAGGGGCCCAGGTTCTTTCCATCTGGCGACACTCCCAGCTGAACACATGGCCTCCACGTTCTCCCAGGCAGGGAGATGGAAAAGGCCCACTACCTCTGAACTGCATTGGCCTGGAAGTGACAAGGACCCCTTCTGCTCACAATCCATTGGCCAGCACTAACCACCTGGCCTGCTTTACTGCAACAGAGGCCAGGAAGTGGAGAGGAGCACTCAGAATATCTGGAGGGCATATGCTGCCTCTTCCACGGTCACCTCCTTGGGTTCCCCCCAACCATCCCCCTCCCCCCAGCATGCTCTCACCACCCTTTTAGGCTTTATTTTTCTCTATAGTACCTATCATCCTCTAGCATACTATGTATTTTACTTATTTATCCATTAAAGGATAAATCCATTAAGTTTCTGTCCTGTCCACTACTAGTACACAAGTACCATCAGAGCTGAGGTTTTTCTTCACTTCATTTATGGTTTTATCCCTAGCATCCAGAACAGTACTTAGAGCATGGCAGGAGCTCCATAGTTTTTTTACTAAATATATGAATGAATCCTGCAGTGGTGGTCTATCTATATTTGTAGCTGGAAGGAGTGCCACATACACTGACCTGAGATGCTCCCCAAGGAATAAAGAACCCCAATTATAGCATACATAAGCATGTATTGAGTGCCTACTATGTGCCCTGCACCATGTTTAGTGGCAGAAAAACAGTTATAAGAACAGTCTCTGACCCTAGCCAGGAGGAAGCATTTAAAAATGCAATGTTTATTGAGATCCATAATAGAAATAAATATGGAAACTCAAAAGGCCAAATCTTCTGACCTTTAGCGAGAAGCTGACTTTATACCCAAACATTACCAGAATAGCAACAACAAAAAGAAGCCTGAGGCAGGAGGGTGTGGGTAGGGGTCTCAGGAATCATAAACTGTTTCTCAGAGTCATAAAAGAAATAATATCTATATTCTCTACTGTTTTGTATTCTTGTCAACAGGTTACCTTTCACTTTTTGCTCATTCTAGTGTCTCCCCACAGCCCTCTTCCCCTCAGCCTTAGTACGTAGCAGCCCATGTGCGCTTAGTTGAGAGAAACCTGGAAGATCTCACTATTTAAAAGCATTTTTCTTCCCGGGAAATTCGCAGTTCCAGAAATGACATCATTTGAAATCTGCTGAGAGTATTTTGTCTTCCAGCCCCGCTCCTACCCCTGCAAATAAGAACAGCATTTACCAGCCTTTTAAACTGAGGACTGGCATCATGGGAGCACTGCCCGAACTTCATAGCCAAAAGGGGGTGGAAAGGGACTGGAAAGGGAGGTCCAGGCATGGGACCTGTGCAAAAAAGGGGACCCCAGGCAGGCACCACAGAGGATTAGGCATTAGATAAGGGAAAGAGTAAAGAAGATGCAGAAACAACAAGAGCATCAGAGGCAAATTTGGACTATTACACTGTTTTGCCTTGGGATAGCCTTGCCTACATAAAAGGACGCATGCTACCTTTTAACACACACACAGACACACACAAATGAAGAGCTGGACTCAGCAGAGAATGAGAGAAAATTTAATGTAATAGTGATGTTCCACTGGGTCAGGACCCAGACTGCTTCTATCTTCTTGTTCATCTATGGAGAGGACCTCAATTCCCAACTCTATCTCAGAGTTCAAGACCCTGCTCCAACGATCACATCCACCTTCCAACTGGCAAGGAAGAAAAGAGGAAGGAAGAAGGTATATTAGTCATCTATTATTGTGTAACTATTCTCAAAATTAGAGACTTAAAACCAAAACATGTAGTATCTCACAGTTTCTGTGGGTCAGGAATCCAAGTGTGTCTTAGCAGGGTCCTTTTGCTCAGGGTCTCTCAAAAATCTGCAGCCAAGGTGTTGGCGCAGGCTGTAGACATCTCAAGGCTCAGTTTGGGTCGTATCAGCTTCCAATACCACTCACATGGTTATTGGCAGGATTTGCTTCCCTGCAGGCTCTTGGACTGAGGGCTTCAGTTCCTCACCAGTTGTTGGCCAGAAGTGCCCTCAATTCCTTGTCACATGGGCTTCTCCATAAGGCAGTTCACAACATGGTAGCTTACTTTACGCAAGCAGGCAAGCAAAAAGAGCTATCAAGAATGTGAGCAAGGTGGAAGTCACCGTCTTTTGTAAGCTGATCTGGGAAGTGGATTTCCATCATTTTTAGCTACATTCTCTTTGTTAGATGCACTACTTCCAGCCCACACTCAAGGAGAGGGGATTACACAGAGTATGACTTCCAGGAAGTGGGATTACTGGGATCCTTTTAGAAGCTGCCAACAAAGAATATTCTTACCCACTCCCTTCAAAGACTCTTTCCTGAAATTGCTTACACCAGTCCTGCCCACAGCTAGCTGCAAGGGAGGCTGGGAAGTGTATCTTATTTCTGGGTGACTATTAGTCCAGCTAATACTTAGGGATTCAATCCTGAAGAGGAAGTATAGAATTTTGGAGAATACATAGCTTGGCTGTTTCAGCCTCAGGCATTTAGGAGGTGAAGAAATATGGCTGGGTAGAGTTATAGAATCTGAGTTCAAATCCTGCCTCTGCAACACCCTGTGCTGGATGAATTATTTAATCTCATTGAGTCTCATTCATATGTTCAGACTAAATGAAATGGCCTGTGTGAAACACCTTACACATGGTAGGTTCTCGATAAATATCTGCTAAATCTGTTTCAGAAGTATCCTCACATCCCAGAAACTTTTAAACCAGGCTGGCAGCTGACCAGCTTGCTGTGTGACTCCATGCCATTCATTTCACCTCTTTGGGCACCAGTTTCTTGTCCACAAAAGTCAGGAACAACACCTGCCCTACATATCTTATCAGGTTGCTATAGAGATAACATTTGCTAACTTTTCAATGTTTGTTGTTTTTCTTTTAATTCAAAATGTCGTGCAAACTTAATGTGGCATTAGTGGCCACCAGGTGGCAGTGGGAGGCAATGGGCTTGGGTTATGGCCCATGGCCACCAGATGGTGCTGGCATTCAGCAGATAACAACCTGGTTTTGCTGGGAGCCTTTTCGGAGAGAGCTGAAGGGCTCCTGGAGAGAGCCAGTGCAACCCTTCCTGCTACATATGAGGGAAGTGAGACCAGGGGAGGGTGTGAGTGGGGCTGTCACTCAGCAGTGAGGGCGGAGCCCAGAGCTCCTGACTCTCAGCCTAGAGTGGCTCTGATTCCTAACACAGTATTGATGCTCTCACATTGTCTCTAGACTTGTACTGGAGACCAAAGGTGCCCTGACTTCTTCTTCATAAACCTACCAAATTTTAAAAGCCTGAAAAAATGTCCACAACCATGCTATATAGTCAGAGAGACAGATGGTATATCTGTGTCTCTGACTATGAAACATGATTTCAGAGTTAGACAGAACTTAATTTATATCTGTATAACATGCTCTGCTCCTCACTGTCAAGTTAGGATACTAATGTCGACCTGGTAGTGTTGGTATGAAGTTAAACCAGATAAGGTATGTGAAAATAATAGGTAACATTAACTAGAACACACTGGTCTAAGAAGTCTACATGTGTTTAATTTTATTTAATTCTTACCATCACTTATGTGATATCTACTAAGTCCATTTTACAGAGGAAGAAATTGAAGCATGGAAAAATTATAACTTGCTCACATTCACAACTAGGTGGAAGGGTTCAGATTTGAACCTGTCTGTACATCTTATACCCTTAACCATGTGTATTACTAATTGTTTGACAGAGAATAAATGCCCAATAAATGGCATATGGATCCATGGGACCCACACTGAAGATTCCAGCTTAAGTGACAAGGGTTTGGAATGAGTAGTATAATCACAATGCACCTACACATTCACAGTGCTAGGAGAAGCTCATGATTGAAAGACAAATGTAAAGTTCTCAGATTAATAAAACAACGGAAACTAAAAAAAATTTTTTGTTAAAGTTAACTGAGACACCACATCTCAGTTACACTTGAGAGATGGAGAGAACAGGGTTTGAGTTGTGTTTCTGCTTCTTGCTAGACCTTGGGCAAGTTGTTTAACATCTTGGAGCATCAGTTTCTTTATCTAAAAATGGAAGCTAATATTCTACCTTGAAGAATCACTGTGTGTTAGAAGCCAATGTGGTTAAAAATGCACATTTTAAAAATGTACACAGGTCCTGACTGGGTAGCACAGTTGGTTGAAGCATCATCTCAATATGCCAAGGTTGCCAGTTCCATCCCTGGGCAAGGCACATATAAGAATAAACCAATGACTGCAAAGACTGGGTGGAGCAACAAATCGTTGTCTATCTGTCTCTCTCTCCCTTTCTCTCTCTCTCTAAAATCAATTTAAAATGTAGACAGCAAGGCAGATATGTGATTGTTACATTTCTTATTATTCAATGACTATATATTGAGCTGGTTGAAAGAGATGTAAGATGTAAAGATACTGTTTCTTCCCTCTCGGAACTCACAATGGAGCTGTGACGGAGGTGTGCACCACTTGGTGGGCGGTGTCTTAGGGGAGGTGAAACATGGAACGGTCAATAGAGGAAGGCAAGATTCTTCCCCAGCAGTGACCAACAGAGAAGTTTCTGTGCATATGACCATTGAGCTTAGCCTTGAAGGATGCAAAGAAGGGAGGAAGGCATTCCATAAACTTTATTAGCAGGGGCAAAGGGTCCACAAAGAGCCTGTCTGGGGAAGAGTGAGCAGTCCAGCTGGAAATGTGAGTCAGGTTTAAGAGTGTGGCAGAAGAGCAGGAAGGGAGTTTCTGGTTAGACTTGGCACATTAAACATATGCACTTGACTCTGTTCCTAAAATGACAGTAAAGTAATAAAGTGTAAACACACAAGGACTCGAAGAGCAAGAGAAAAGACAATAGCTTGTGGGAGATGTCAAAAAAAATTTTGGAAGATAAAGAGTAGATGGGTGAGTATTAACTGACTTGGTAAAGAAAGAAAGCTGCCTGCAAGACAGGCAGTGAGTGGAGAGGCCTTCAAGAAGAAAGCAAATTTGATGTGAAAAACAGAATGAAAGAAAGGAAAAGTTTAGAAATTAGAGGTTCCAGGTAACTCTGAAGCTGACAGAATGGAGTTGGGCTGAAAACATGAGGATGAGTTGAAAGTATGACTCCTCATTTCCAGCCCTTGGAGCCAGATGGCTTTCTCTACCCCACTCAGCAAACTACAAGAGACATTTAGAGCATCAGCTTCCTCACCTAATCATTGAAGCTAATACTCCACCTTGCAAAATTACTGTGAGTATTACAAGCCAATGTGGTTAAAATGCACATTTTCTTGTAAGTCAGTTAATACTTCCTTGTAAGTCACAGAATACCTGGAGAGGCTGAAGGAGAGAGACTCTAGAGTTGGGAAACACACCAGGAAGAGCAGATGGAAGTGGTAAGGCACCATAAGGAAAATGGGGATGAAGAGAAAGTCTCCATCCGGAACAATGTGATCACCCACCTCTTCTCCTATGGGCTCCCAGAATGCTGGGTGCAAAGAAGTTGGGGACATGTAATCAACTGATTCAAGAGAAAACCTACTGATATCTCCTATCAGACAATCCTCAGGCACAGTCCACCACTCAGCCAGCCCCGTGCACAGACATAGAGATTAAATGAGCTCAGGAGAAACAGACAATTCAAGGAGAAAAAGGTATTTTTAACAATATAAGCAATATCCTCAGAGGGAGAGGAAACCATCGCACCCATGGAACAAGGTCAGGGGGCTACCGGAGAAAAGAATCTTTGGGGCTAAGAAAAGTGTGCTTGGAAAGAAAACTAGCTAAAATTTTAAAAGTGTATAGGTTTGAAGAAAAAAATTGAGGAAATCTCCCAAAAGTAAAACTTTAAAAATTGTTTTTTTAAAAAAGAGAAAATGAAATAAAAACAAGAACATTAAAGAATTATTATTACAGAGGACTCAATACTAGGATAATAGGAGTTCCAGAAAGAGGACACTGAGAAAAGTTTGGGGAATAATTGCCAAAGAAATAATTTAAAATTTTTCTAGGATAGTTTCAAAAAGTTATGTGAAGGCACACCACTGTAACATTTCAGACATCAGAAATAAAAAGCAGATCCTCAAAGCTTCTAGAGAGAAAAATTGGGCCACATACAAAGAGCTGGGATTCAAAGTGCATCACACTTCTCAAAGGCAGTGATGAACGGCCACGAGGGGTTTTATTGGGGTGAGGAAATGTTCTAAAACTGTTTTGTGAGGATGGCTGTACAACTCGGTAAATTTAGTAAAAATCAGTAAATTGTACATTTGAAATGAGTGAATTTTATAAACCCAAAATACACCACAATAATGTTGAAATTCATAAAATTAAAAAAAACTATGGCATTACAATATAAACAATTCAAACACAAAAGTGTATAAACATATCATAAAACAGCTAGTAAAACAATCCATCTATAAATATTAAACATATCCTTCAAATAAATAACTATGAAGAAAAACAGATAAAAGCAATACTGGATGGAAGCTAGAAGATAATAAGAACAACTTCTTCCAAATTCTGAAAGAAAATTATTTTATACCTGGAATTCTCTAGCCCGTTAAACTGCCATTAAAACATGAACAGAATTATTTGCAGACATGCCAGTTTTCAGAAAATTTGTCTCTGATGTACCCAGTCTCATATAACTACTAAAGGATGTGATGAGGAATAAACCGGGAAAGACATGGGAACTCCCCAAAAAGGGAAGACTCCAATACAGGAGAAAGGCTAAAGAACTTTGCAGAAAGATGATAAAGGAAGTCCCAGAATGACAGTTGTGCAGCAGACCAGGAAAGGAACCAAACCAGACTGGTGGAAGAAAACCTCAGGCTTCAGGAGTGAAATTTTCAAAAAATTAATGAAACATATGTATAGATAACCTGATTTATTTAACTATATAGAGAGGATTCTAGCTTTAAGAGAGTTTGGGGATTAGTGATAAAGTGTATAGAAAACTAAGCAAAGAAAAAAGAAGCAATTATTAGCTTATGGGGAAAATGTTATTAAAAAAATGTAATTAAAGTTTATTATGTCATTCAACTGTGAACAACATTGACATAGTCATAATAATGTAAATGCTGAAGGTTGATTTAACTAAAACCATGCTTCACCAATGGTGTGAGAATGTGGGGTTTTGTGTGTGAGTTGTGTGTGCATGTTTTGTGTGTGTGTTCTGGGAAAGGGACTGTAAGAGGGATAAATGCTCATCTTCCTATGGAAATTGTTTAGTTTGGATTTCCCCAGAGGCACACCCTGAGACAAGGATTTGCTGGCAAGCACAGTTTATTTGAGAAGTGCTGGGGAAGTGATAGAGGGAAGGGAAAACAACCAATAAGAAATGTAGGATTACACCAGACACCACTGTGGATGATTGGAACTTAATCCCACTAGGAGAACTCTGGAAAATGAGGCAAAACACAAGCTTCAGAATTATTCCACCTGAGAGGGAGGCAACGGAGGTGTTTATGCACCAACTCCTGAGAGCCACTAGTTGAGGGCTGCTGGGGTTGGGGGCCATGGCATATTCTCTCCCTGGATGCCAGCCTGCTGTGTCTGAGGGCAGAGCCCCGGAGCCTGCAGGTATAGAGGCGCAAACTCCAGCAGCCGGAAGTGAGCAAAGGAAAGACATTCAGGCGGGGCACTGACAGCATCTGGGAAAGAAATCAATAGATAATGTCTAAAATGTACAAATCTAAAATTACGATGCAAGCATTTACCTCCTTCACTAAATGGAGGTATACACTAGAAGAAATAGCAAAAATAAAAAAAAAAGATGAAACCCGTTACCTCTGAGAAGTGGGAATCAGAGGTGGGAGAAATGAAGCAGGGAGCAATTTGTTTTTCATTATGTATTTAGTAGGACTACGTAGCTTTTTAAACATTATATGTATTCGTTCAATAAAAATTAAAAAATGTTTTTTGCCGAAGAATGAACAGGCCAGGGCACAGGAAGGCGGGCTTGTGATCTAGGAGAGGAGAGACCAGACCCCACCCTCAGTCTTGACTCAGAAACCCAGGTTTCTGAGAGCACCTGGTGACAGCAGGAGGATGCCCATCCTGGGGCACTGGCCTGTGGGTGGCCTGCAGGATGGCCCCTATATGGCCCAGGGGACAGGGAAATGGTGCTGCCATTTACAGGCACTGTGACAGCAGTTTGGGAGGAGAAGGAGGTGAGGTCACTTTGAGGCAGGTGGACGTGGGGTAGCTGGGAGGACACCTGGGGGCCATAACCGAAGCTCAGGAGGAGAAAGAGGAAGAAGGCCTCCAGCAGTTTCCAGAAATTATCAGCCAGATAATAGCAGGACATCGATGGAGATCATCAGCGAAACAGTCAAGTGAGGGAATTCTGGGGCAGAGTGATGATGACACATTCCAAGGGGAGACAGAGGAGATAGTGCATCGATAAGAAGACTTGGTGACAGAAGTGTGAAGAGAAGTGCGAGGTCAGGCATCAAATTTCCAGAGCAGCGGCCAGCCGTCAGTCAGGTTCCCGACAGCTGTCCTGTCGTCTGGAGGATGAGCTGCAAACCAAAGCCCTGACACTGGGCCTGCACTCGGGGTAGGAAACCTGGGCTCAGAGGCAGGGGACCTAACTCCTGGTCCTCTTTTTCCCTGGACACATTACTTACCTCTCCGGACCTCAGTTCCCACCTCAGCATAACTGTACTGATAATCACAGTCAACTGTACCCCTGGTACAGTTTTTTGTTTGAAACACAGGATTGCTTCCAGACTGTGTGGTAAAAAGCCACTTCCCTGAGTCCTTCAAATTTGCCCCTTCTCTGCTCCCACCTGCCTGGTCCCTGCTCTGGGACTCCCCCAGCCCCCACCCCCAGACCTTGCCCCACTAACTAAGGGAGGGCGCTTCCAGGGCTCTCTCCCAGCCCTAGAGACTGCATCCCCTCCAGCTGGTTGGGCGCACAGTGTGTTGGTTGTTAAATATTTTGACTATCACCCCTGCCAATAGTATCTTTCTTGCCTACCTGACAGCGACCTGGCAAGGATCAAATGAAATAACAGATGTGAAAGGCCTCTGCAAAGGCTCCAAGTGCTGTCATATAATGGGTGAAATATTGTTTTAACATCAAAATGCAAAAGTAGTGCTGCAGAGAGACACCGTCACAGAGGGCATGGACACAGAGCTGTGATGAATTGCAGGGCTGGAGACAGTGAGGGGGAGGGGAAAGGAGGGAGCAGCAGGGCAGAAAAGGGACAGAGGAGAGGGGAGGCTGAAATGAGACTGACTGTGCAGCTTCATCCCTAAGTCACTGTGATACTGTAAGCAGGACACTGGAAATTTGGATCCTCTGTGGCCTGCCCCCACCCCAGGCCAAGTCCATCTCAGATACAGGCTGGGATTTTACCTTTACACAAACCTATGCGTGTGCGCGCGCGCGTGTGTGTGTGTGTGTGTGTGTGTGTGTGTGTGTGTAGGAGGGCGGGGTCGGGCAGGGGGTGTAAGTCCTTCTACATATGCTCTTGTTCATGCAGCTCAATGTGGCCTGTGTCATTGGTAAAAGCCCCAGGGTGGCAGGAACCCCGGCTATTTGGGGGTTTATGCCACCTCTAGGTGTCTGACATTCCCAGAGCCAAGCCCCACATGGCGGGGGATGGGGGATCTTCCTATAGGATCAATCCCAGGAAACTTCTACTCTCCCTAGGACCTCTGTCATCTACAAACACATGCAAATACCTTTCTTCAGTCAGTGCTCAGAACCACTCTGCAAATTAGGCAATGGAGGGATACCCTTACCTTACAACTGAGGAAGCTGAGGCTTAGAGAAATTAAGTGACTCGCCAAAGCTGCAGGGAGCAAATGGCAAAACAGGGACTTGGACCTGGCTTTTGTTTATTTTCTTCTTCACCAAACAGACAGAACTTACTAGAGATGTGGAGGTAACCATGTTCAAAAGAAGGAGAACCTTCTTTTATATCAGGCCCTCTGACTCTAAGTCCAGTGCCCATAGCAGTGACCCTCCTGGAAAACCTGCCACTTCAGCCAGGAGACGAATTCTCCAGGAGAATCCACTGGTACCCTGGTACCCAATAATTACAACACTGCCTCCCTCTCTCTCCCACCCGCCCTGTCTTTGTACTCATCTGATCACATGAGTGTTTAATAACCTTTAAAGACTCCTGATTGCTTCTAGGATAAAATTTAAGGTTCTGGCATGACACACCAGGCCCTTCAAAACTTAATCTGAGCATCTATCCCAAGGGTTGCAAACTCAAAGGCCCCAAGGAGCCTAGATGAATACATGGGTGAAGCAGGCGGGTGCTGGGAGTGGGAGGGAGCGGCAGGAAGTGGCCATACGGGAACATAAGCCTGGGGTTACCTGGGGTTATCTTCTGCTTTTTGAAGAAAAGCCAAAAGCCCAGAATTTTATGTGAAATCACCCAATTTTTAAATGTTGGGACAATTAAATATATATATCATATGTGGGTACATATTGTACTCCCGTCTTCAGGTTGAATTTGAGGGATAGTCTTCCATTCTGTGATCTATGTTGAGCTATCTGGTCCACTTGTTAACCCTCAAACACACCACACATTGTTCAAGTCTCAGGGTCTTTTCCCAGGCTCTTCCCTCCACCTAGAAGGCTAGTTCCTCCCTCCTGTAATCTTGTCCCTTTGACCAGTCTCCTCTTGTCTTTCAAAGACCCATGTCAACTGTCACCTTCTTTCTGTGACTGCCCATGACCCCCTTTGCCCACACCCCACCTCCAGGTGGAATTAACTGCTCACTCATCTGATTCCCAATACACCACACACTTCTGTCTAAGAGTGTATCTAGTGCCCTTCCCACCTGGGCCCTTCACCAGCATGTGAGGGGAGCAAGTGTGCTGATTCCGTGGTCTGCCTCTGGTTCCAACTGCCTGGTTTAAATCCTGGCTCCACCCTTGGTCAAGTACTTAACGTTTCATTGCCTCCATTTTCTCAGATGTAAAATGGAAATAAAACTGCCTACCCTACAGGACTACAGTGGAGTAAATGTGTACATAAAGTGCCTTCTATGGTCGTTGCAAGATAGTGCTTGCTTGTATTTTAGCCACAAAAAGAAATTCCACAAACACTTGCTGAGTACCTACAGTGCTGCAGGTTTTGGGTAGAGAGATAGGGTACCTTCATTTCCACGCTCCCTGTGAGAAAAGTGATTTATCTGACAGTGAGTTTGAGAGAGAGACTGGAGTATGCAAAGCTCAATCCCTTCCTCTCCCTTTCTCTCTCAGAGCAGGTCTGCCAGCAGGACACCTGCATCTCAGTCACTTGTCCAGGTGAAGGTTCCAGGAAGAAACCCGCAGTGTCCAAGCTCTGCCAACTCAGCTGGGGGACCCACATCAGGAAGCCCACTGTGGATGTGCACTCAAGCCTCATCTTCCACCCTGGCTGGAGTGTTTATCAAAGATAAAGCTGAGTTTTTGTTTTTGGTTTTGTAATTTGCATGTCTGTCTCTCAGCAGGTACCAAAATCAAATTGAGAGGAGGGTTATATACAGGTTCCGTCGACCAAACCCCAACACTGGTGAAAGAGATACAGCCTCAGCGCACGACTTAGTTTCTGTCTGGTCCCTCTGTGAGTCAGGAATTCTCTGAGATAATGTGGTTTGGGACAAAGAGCATGGGCGTTGGAGGCACAGGGGTCTGTGTGAATCCTAATTCTGTCACTTACTAACTGGACAAGATTTAAGCAAGTTATTCTGGCCTCGAGCTTTGTCCTCTTTAACTTGGGACTGTTGCAAAGGTCAGGGCCTCTCACAGGAGAGGGCCGTGTTGCATGTTCACATCAGTGCTCAAATTCAAATTTTCGACATTATGCCCAAGTATTTTGCCTCCCGCAGCCTTCTCTTTTTCAATAAATGGCTATTCTTCCATTGCTCAGGTCAGAAACTTTGAAGTCTTTCTTCTTTCACACCCCATGGCCAATCCATCAGCAAATTCCGTTGGCTTTCCCAAATATCTTCAGAATCTGACCACTTCCCCTCACCCCCACTGCTACCTCCCTACTCTGAGCTGCCATCCCCTCCTCACCTTGGTCATTGCAGTAGCTTCCTCAGCGGTTCCCAGCTTCCACTCTTTCCTACTAAACTGTAGTTTTAACTGGGCAGCCAGATGGAGCTCATTAAAAAGTAAGTCAAATCACATCCCCCTCTCCCTCCCCACTCAAAATCTTTCAAAGTTTTCCCATGTCATTCAGGGTGAAAGCCTGAGTCCTTACGATGGCCTACGCAGCAGTACCTGCCCCCCACCCAGCTGCCTTTCTAATTCAGTGTCCTGCTCTTTTCCGCTTTGCTCTCCCTGCTCCCTGAGGCCCCCTTGCCACTCCTCAGATATGCCAAGCATGCTCCAGTCTCAAGCCTTTGCACTGTGTGTTCCCTCTGCCTAGGAATGCTCTTCCCCCAGAGAGTCACTTGGCTTGCTTACTCATCCCCTTTAGGTCTTTGTTCAAAGGACACATTCTCATTGAGGCTTTCTCATTTTTTCAAATTGCAACACCCCTACCCCTTCGCCACCTGTCTCTCTTACCTCGTTTTATTTTTCTTCACTGAGCAGTTGGCATTCTATATGGGGCTGCATAGCCATGTGGGTTGGATGCCTAGCTGAAGGAGCAAGAGCCCAGGTTGCCTCAGCCCAGACGATTGGCCTTTCTCTAATTTGCATGATGATGATGTATAATAGTTGATACCCAAATATTATACATTTCATTTCTTTTTTGGTCTCCCCACCTTGTTGCACCAGAAGGTAAGCTCCACAAAGCAGGAATTTTTGTCTGTTCTATTTTCTGCTATATCGCCAGCTCTTATGAATGTGCTTGGCACACAGTAGGTGTTTAATGAATGTTGAATCAATGAATATAATGACTGTTCAACAAATTTCATTGTATTGAATTAAAAGTTGACACTAAAAATAAAAGATAGCACCTTTATTGAATTCTCTTTTCACATCACTTAAGAGTTCCCATGTCTATGGAGTGAATATTCTGAGCATTCATTACCACCTTTATCCCATCCTCTTTGATCACTTTCCGCTGTGTCTAACAGAGTCTGGGTTTGCTGCCATCCAATACCGACTTCATCTCTTCTGCATTAATCACGCTCAGCCTTGCCAACTCCAGATTCCATCGTCTAATGTTTCTTGTCATTGTGCTCCTAGTGAGGAGCTGTCTGCAGGATGGCAGAGGAGATGGAACGGTGGCCAGCGGCCACCCAGATCCGTGAACCTAATTGCCTGCTGCTCTCTGTGTACTTGGGAGTCCCTCAGGCACCCCCAACACAGTGTGGCCAAAACTGAACTCACGGACTCCCGATCGTCGCCCTCCCACAAACCTGCTCTTTGTACCCTGCCTGCTGACCCTAGCAGCTCTTCATTCAGAAACCTAGGGCTCATCCTCCTCCCCTCTCAATTCTTTACCCTCCACATTCAGTCAACCCCCAAAGTCTGTTGAGTCAGTTTTCCAAAAATTTTTTTTAAATCATGCCCCTTTTCACTGCCTTAGTTCAGTTCCTCATTGACTCATTTGCTCGCTATCACATGACCTTCCAGCTGTTCTTCTGCTCCCTCCACCCCAATTCATCCCTGCAGCCAGAGTGGTCTTTCAAAAAGGTATCTCTGACTCTCCCTCCAAGAACCCTTCAAGTGGGTGATAAAGGGGTGACGTCCAAGCTCTCACACCCCACACAGTCTAGCCCCTGCCTGCTCTTCCTGCCCCACATGGCACTGCATCCTGCTCTTACACTTTGTGTTCCCCTGAAAGGGAGCTGCACTCGTTGCCAGGTCGGGCCACATGACCTCATGCTTTGTGCACGCTCTTCCCTTCACCGGCCAGGCTTCACCTTCTCCCTTTTCGTTTACTGTCTTAGAAAGTCATTTGAATGCAATGGCGTCAAGGTCTGCTTTCCCACTTTCTAGCTATGTAAGCTTGGGTCCATTTCCTTGAACCCTCCGTGCCTCAGTTCCTGTTCTGTAAAGTGAGAATAACAACAGAACCTGCCTCGTTGGGCTTTTCTGATAATTAAGGGAGTTCCCTGATGGGAGGCTCTGGCACTATGTCTAGAACATAAGAAAAGTTTGCTGGTTTTTTATTATTTATTTATTCCTCAAAAAAAATTCCTCCCTCTTCTACATCGTTGCCATACCTTGTTCAAAAATCTGTCATGCATTGAACTCAATACGAGATGACAAGTTTACCCATCTCTTCCTCAGGCTGAACTCACTGGACTGGGAGCTCCCTGAGGGCCAGTCTTTAAATGTGGACTCAGTAAATATGAATTCCACTGAGTGGATGAAATGAAATAAAGACAAACCCTCAGTAAGACAGTCAGAAGGGCTGTGCCAAAGGGAATGTTGCAAACTTTTCCTTCCATCCATGGCTCTTCTGCACTGTTTGTGTTCCGAGGTGGCCTGGCAGCCCCTCTGCCTGAGGGTGTGCCCTCTCAGGCTTCTGCACTGCCCCTGGCTGTCTGGGCAGGGGGCCTCCCTTCCAAGCTGGTGGTGGAAAGGCAACATTCCAGAACCTGGTGCTGACATCATAGCTCACCGTCTAGGCTAGGTAATGCTAGGTAATGCTAATAGGAAATCTCCGATGAACCTGCTTAGGGAGCCGGAAGTGGGCTGTGGGGGGGCCAAGGTCCAAGCCCGCTGCCTACAGACAGCTACACCCGCCTCTCACTCTGAGCAGTTTCAGCGTGGGCTGCAGCTTGATGTTTCCTTAGCTCTGGGCTTGCCTGCCAGCCTCACGCTGGGTTTCCTCAGTCAGCCTCACCTCTCTGATGCACAAAAGGTGCCTTTTGTCTCAGTAGTAAAAATTGGAGTGCTGTCAGCTTTTCATAGTCACTGGGAAATGAGGGCTGTGTGTGAACCAAGGCCTCCCCCAACCAAATCTGGAACTGCCATAGTCATTGCTAAATATCCATAAGAAATTTGCTTCTAAACATGGGCTGCTGATTCTTCCCTTGACAAGAAAAGGCTCCATCCAGCACTATGTCCCAGCCACTTCTATCTATGCCAGCTCCCTTGACAGAAACAACTCCCGGTCAGGGCCATGGTCACATCTCACTGGACCTGCTGGATGGGTTATCCAGGGCACTCAAACCCCATTTTTGAGACACAAAGAGCCCACCACTTTGTTTGCATTTTACAGACCCTAATAGTCCCCATCTGTCTCATATTCATAGTTAAATATCACAAATGTCCTACATGGCCTGGCTGTTGAAGTGAAGGAGGGTAGCACACCCAGCACATTACTGGGTGGGGACGGAAGCAAGCAGTTTGCATTTGCCAAGAACTTTGCAGAGAGCAATGCAATAAAGAGATCAGAAACTACATATCAGTGTGTGTCTGCATCCTGCCTTATACAGAAAGAAGCAGACTTGGGATAAGAGCAGATAACAACTCAGCTAAGTCACCCTTAGCTTGGTTCATCAGAGTGGCTAGGGAGAGAGACTTCCTTCCATGCTATTCCTGGCACTGTGGCACTGTTTCTCTTGTTGACCTCTTCCCATGTGCCTCGTTTCTGGCTTTTCTTTCTGAGAGACCTAATTCTCTCTCCGAAAGTGCCATTGCCAGCCCCGGCTGTTCCCGGCACCCTGCCTGCCACCCCCCACCCGTTCCACTTCAGCTTGCCTTTCTCTAGGGACCATGTCTCTCCTTTGCTTGATTCGTTAGTGCACTGCCTCCTGGTGGGCTTTCTTCTCTTCTTTCCATGCTCTCTCCTTTGTCCCAGTCATGCCTTAGTTTACACTCCTCCCCCTGTGGCTTCTTAGCACTTCCCCACCAACTTTAAGTTCCACAGACAGTGAGGCTGTAATAGAAATGGTTCCTCCCCAAGAATATTCTGCTCACAAAGGTTTGCACCCCTTGGGGGCGACTGCCTGAGGAAGGTAGAGCAAACCACCACTGTTCTGGGCAATTAGCTGCCATGGACTAAAGCCATGGAAGGGTTGCCCATGAGTGGGAGGCTCTTGGCTATAAAAGCCCCATTCACTACAGAACATTTTACAGACACCCCAGAGGGCTATGAGAACCTCTATCCAGACATCCCACTCCACCAGAGAGACAATCCCTGTCAGCTCTAAAGAAAACAGATTTAATTCCCTCTGATTAATCATAAATTTGGAATATCCCATATGCAAATGAGCTTTCTGAAGCCTCTCAGTAGAACAGACCTTCTTCCATGAAGGCCAGAAGGGGCAACCTTAGGAAAAGTGTGTCTCGGCTTTCCCCTGTGTCTAATTACCGACCTCTTTGCTTTCTAATCATGCTTACCTTTAATGTAAGAATATGGTAAATGTCAGAATGTCATGAAATGAATGTATGATCTAATTTACTTTTGCAGGGAAAAATAAAATGGGAGCTGAAACACCTATTTAAGTCAGGTGTTCTGAAAATGATTAAATAAGAGGAATAAGAGGGGGGCCCAAGTGTAACGTACAGCTCAAGAGGCCTAGTGCCACAGATTCAACCTGCTTATTACACTGTGCGATGTGAATAATTTATCACATTTTGCCCTGCATTAAGTACTGTTGAGGATTAATCTCCAGTTTATTTGCAGACCGCATTAACCCCTACCTACCTCAAGCTGCCGTTTCCTGGGCGAGGTGTGTGGAGAATCTCTCTGCTGCTCTTGTGCACAAATTAGCAGGACTCAGCAGCAGTAACCTGACTCAGTAGCCCCCTCCTGGGAATTTGTCTAGGAACATAAAATACCCAGGTTGCCTTCTGCTGGTGCATGTTTCTCCTCCTAACATTTAAATCCTCCCACTCGTGGGCTATCCCCTCCCTGACCCTATTGTCTTGTTCTTTTCCATTTCACTTATTTTGTATTCTTTCATTTCTATACCATACATGCTAATCCAGGCCTTTGCTTCTCATGCTGGACTCAGAGCAAAGCCCCTCTACTAACCTCCCTGGCCAGGCCCCACCCTCCAGTTTATTCTATATACAGCAAATACTCCTAAAATCTGATTTTCACTGCAGCTTTCCTGGACACAGAAGCCTTCTGTGGAGGGTCCTGCTCACGGACACAGCCTGGCCTCCTTCACCCAGCCCCACTCAAGACCTCCTTGGACCTGGCCCCACTCTCTCACCAACAGCACCTCCTACTTCGCCTTTCCAGGCACCCTCCCTTCTGACAGACAAACCCCTACATCTCCCTAAAGCCAGACTCTCTCCCACCTCCATCATTTTTTTTTAATCCTTACCCGAGGATATGTTCACTGCTTTTAGTGAAAGAAGAAAGGGGAGAGAGTGTGAGAGAGAAACATTGATCAGCTGCCTCCCACATGTGCCCCAACTGGGGATCAAACATATAACCCAGGTATGCACCCCCACCAAGAATCAAACCGTCAGCATTTTGGTGTATGGGATGACGCTCCAACCACTGAACCGCCCTGTCCCCCATCTTTGTGCCTTCCTCAGCAGAGGAAGTGTGCCCCCGCCTTCTCTGCACCACCCACTGTGGCTGAAATCCCCACTGTGCTGAGAACTCATCCCTCTGGGCCCCAGACCACTCTGAGCAGCTCCCCCTTCAGGTTGTCCTCACTGGTACCACGTGGAGTGTCCCCAGAGTGGGGACTCTGGGCTCTCTGCCTGAGAGAGACTGAGGAACAGCAGTCTGGTTGGAAATGGGAATGGGGACTTATTTCAAAGCTGTGGTGGGAATTCAGCTGATTCTTTACAGATCAAGAAAAGGTGCAACGTTTCTAAAGGGGCTTATAGTCACATTTGACATACGATTAACAAGACATCAAATGCCAACGTCAAAAACCAGGCTGTGTGAGGCCTCTGCCTCAGTTTCTTCCCTTCTCACCTGGCTGTACAGGGCCCGCCCTCGGGCTTACTTCCTTTACCCCCACTGGAGTCAATGCCAGACTGTATCTGCCACTGCAGCGTCCCAGAATCATCCTTCCTTTGTCCATTTCCCAGCTGGGTCTCTTGCCTCAAATCCCTTTTAGAATAAGACAGGAAACAACGACCAGCATCAGTGTTGCCCATTAGCGACCTTTTGTAGACATTGTATCAAATCAGCCTAGCAGGTAGGGTGGGGGTGGGTGGGTAATGTGTTCCACCCCAGCTTACACAGCTATAAGTGTATCATCCCTTTCCAAGGACTTTTAGGTCACTGGGAGCTCCCATGTTTCTGATTGAGCCAGGCTCCAAGTTGAAGTTTACACTCTCTGGCAGTAAATGACCTTCAGTAGTACTAACCTACATACCTGCCTGAAGGACAGAACAGGGCAGGTTTATGAGCCCAAACAGGATGGGTGGCAGGTTTCAAGCAGTTCCTCTCCACGGTGAGTAGCTTAGCCTCTATGACTGGAATGTGTTGGAGAACTGCTTTCTGGTCCTTTCCTCAAATGGAGGCCTCATCAACTTCCTAGTCACACAGGTCATTTCCCTGTTCTCTTCCTGCCCAGGCTCATTTGCAGCTGCAGCCTCAACCCATGAGCCCAGTGGGCAATTGGGAAACAGCTGCAGGTGACCCAGCTGGTTTGCAGTCAAGGTCAGCTGGCCCGGCATGCAAGGAACGAATCATGGGCCCCAAGGAAAGACAGTTGCAGGAGCTCTCACCCACCTGGCTGACCGGGAAGACAGAGGCGTGTGGCCAGCTACCCTCGGGCCACAGTTAGGCCTTGGAAACGGTCAATAACCAGACAGACCCAGGGACACTGTGTTTCAAGAGTGGCAATTCAATCTGCACTTGGATGAGGCCATTAGTGCACCTGGGCACCCTGGCCTCACTGCTCAGCGACTTGCTTCAGCATCTGAACAGTCAGAATCATACATAGACTGAAGAATTATTCATCATCAAGAAAGCAAATTCAGAGGAATCTAGAAATCTTAATGAATTCTCTGGGCTGAAAGAAAGGATTAAAATCTAAGCGAGGTAAAGAACTGCAAAGGGAAAAACCCCTCAAGTGCGGCGAGAGAAACTATAATTAAAA
Source organism: Trachops cirrhosus (assembly GCA_028533065.1). NCBI lineage: Eukaryota > Metazoa > Chordata > Mammalia > Chiroptera > Phyllostomidae > Trachops > Trachops cirrhosus. Next base: position 152,465,229 of record CM052539.1, read on the forward strand.
CAGCAAATTGCAATTTCAGGGGAGCTGGAGGGGGAGGGTAGACAGGGATAGACAAGTGCAAAGACCAAGGGACATCCAGTGAAGCATCTGACAGAATGATTCCCAGGGATGTTCTGTGGAGAAAAATCCATCTGGAAACAGAGAAAAGGAAATGAAACAAGACTTTGCTGCATTATTTAAAGCTTTCCATGGTGGGGGTGGGTTGGGGGACATTCAGGAGAGAGGAGGTTAGGAGAGAAGAGAATGGAATCGCTCTACCAAAGGGGATTAAAGGAATCATAAGGGCTTTTTAAAATGAATCAAGCAAAAAAAAAAAAAAAAAGAGAGAGAGAGAGAGATGCAAATAATTGTAGACAGTGAAATTAATGGTGGCCAAGATTCTTAGTTCATTCTTTAAATCTGCTTAACAGAAAAAATGAAGGGGAGACATTTGTATGCTTGGGGAGTGATGGAGCCCTTGAACATTCAGTCCCACAGACTGCTGACAAAACCAAGTGTGTGGCGGAGAGCCCGTGTCCTGGGATAGAGCAGAGCTGTCAGGCACTCAGACTCCATGGTGGAGGCAGTCTGCCTGCATAAAAATACCTGATACCCCCTCCCTTGGATGTTTGGCTTCCCAAATATTTGACTCTTACATCGAAGTCTCCACATCTGTCCAGAAATTAGCAAAGTCAAAAACTGCTCTCGTAACAACCCACACTGAAATCAGGAGGCTTGGGTTTGAATCTTGGTGTTGTCATTTACTGGCTGTGTGACCTCGAGCCAGTCACTTAACCTCTCTGAGTTGCATCACCTTATAGGAATACAGTTAAATGGAATTAAATATGAGCAAGTACTTACCACAGTGTTGAGTCCACAGGAGGCTGCCAGGGAAGCAAAGGTTCATTGACTTTGAAGTCTCCACCCCTTGCCAGTTTCTTTGGTCCAAAAGACCTTCTTCACTGAGCCCTGCCCTTGGAACGCATGGTTTCCTGGGATCTCCATTTTACAGTTTTCTGGAAAACACCTAGACCCAGATTCCTGAGGGAGGTATGAGACTCTGAGCCCCAGCAGACTCTTCAGATCATCTCTCACTTAAGTGCTGACACACACAGTAACACAGAAGTCCACCCTGCTGGTCCTCCAGGCTGCTGCACACAGCCTCTCTCACTCAAGCCCACCTTGGTGATGGACCACAGTGGGAGCTCCCTTCATCCCAGCGCTTTCCCCTCAGCCTTCTCCAGCCTCTTCCCAGAGGCAGCCCCCTGCCTCTGCTGTCATCTTGAGGTCCAGACCCACCCTGAGGGAGCCAGCAGATGAGATTGAGACACAGGTCCTGCCATGTCAAGGGAGCCTGTGGGGAGCGGAGTTGGGAAACAAAGTGGATTTCCAAGCAAAGAGTGGTGGGGCTGGGACCCTGGGGCAGCTGTGGGGTTGTTGAGACATTCTGGGTAGGTGTCAGCAGGACCCCTTGATGAACTAGTTCTGGGGCACAAGGATGAGGGGGAGCCCAGATGTATCCACAACCCCTTGGCCAGGAATGCAAGGCCTCTGTCCCCAGGGGTGACTGGTGGGTGACTCCCCAGACACTGGCTGGGCTGCGCCCTACTGCTGTAGGCCACTTTGCTCCACTTGTTTTTAAATAGCTGCACCAGATTTTTCTTTCTTCTTTAACAGGAAGTCCTCTGGGACCTGCAGCTTGTGCTTGGCAGTGGACAGCACTGTGAAAGATGAGGCTCCTGCTAGAGTGATGCTCCCCACCCAGAAGCCAGCCAACCCTACTGTGGCTCTGAGGACCCCATCCAGCAAGGAAGGGCCTTTCACTGTCACACTGTGTTCCGAAGCTCTGTATCTAACCACATGCCCGGCACCAATTACAGCATTTTGCTGTGTATAATGAGCACTTTTTGCCTGAATTTTTGAGGGAAAAATAAGGACGTGCATTATATGTGGCAAAATGAAGTAAATGTCCTTCTCTTGTGTCCATCATTGCTAGGTTTGTCATGAGACTGTGCCATAGCCACCAGGCCCAAGCTCTCCATTTGCCTTTGCCCCAGGCATCACTGCACAGCTCCGGGAGAAGAGAACTCTGCTCCCTGAGGGATGGGAGAGAGCTGCTTAGTTGTTTCAACACCTAATTTACCAGCCCTTTGGTGGCAGAGGTGGACAACCCCCATCTGCTATCCTTGCCTGGTGTGCCCACCTCCCCACGGGCTATCTGGTCCAGTGGGAGTGGTTTGGAAACTGTAGTAATCATTAAGAGCCAATTATAGGACTGGGACTTGGAGCAAATCACTTAGCCTCTCTGAGCCTCTGTGTCTTCATCTATAAAATGGAGATATTTATGTAAACTTGTAGGACTATTAGTAGGATCAACTAGGAAATGCCAGTGCAATATTTTGATAAACTGTAGACTCCTAGACAAATGAATGTTAATTATTGATTGCATATTCATAGTCCTGAAAGCATGTCAGTCAGTCCACACCCCTTGAGGAATCTTTCTTAGGCTCTTTGCCTAGAAGATGGGATGACACCCCCTCCCCTCCCTTCATTTTTAGCTTCTGTTGTAGCCTAAGCTTACTTTTATAATAGCACTTACCTTTATAATAGCACGAATTAACCTGCATTCGAACTGTCACTTTGCATGCTAATTTCCTACCTCTACAGACCAGTCCTCTCCCTGGCCCCCAGCAGGGGCTTGATACAAATTTGATGAACGAAAGGACTAAAGATTTGGGGAGTGGGGCCAAAGATGCCAGACATGGCCACCAGGGGGAAATCAAGCACTTCCTAAGCAGGTCGGTTTCAGTCATTGTAGAGGCCCTTCTTAAAAGGGAGAGAGCTCTGTAAGAATTGCTCTGTTGGGGGAAGGCCAGAGCCTAGGGCCTGGGCAGCAAATTCTCTCTTTGTGTCTGTCTCCAGCTCTGCGCAAAGACAGAACCATCTCAACTATGGTGTCCTGAGTCCCGCCTGGCATATGCTTGCAGCCTGAGTGTCCAAGATGACTCTGGATGGGAGAACCAGGTTGTGCTGGGTGGCAGGTACTGCTGACCCCTCCTGCCAGGGTCTGAGGGTCAGTTACCTGTTGTATGCAAACGTGTGTGAGTTCATGAATGAGCATGTTTATTAGAGCTCTTTGCCTGTCCATGGAGATCTGGCCACCCATCCATCTTTATAAACAGCATAGCACAAAAGTGCCAGAGGGCACGGAAGCCTGGGAGATAGGACTAGTCTACCCACTGAATGGCCTCAGCAGGTGGCTTCCCTTCCATAACCCTCAGTTTCCTCATCTGGGAAATGAAAGCACTTGGGGTAGGTGGGCCTTTCTATAAGGGCCTTTGTAGCTCTGACATTCATTCTTTGGATTTCTGAGGTGTGGGCTCTGAAGACCCAAGTTCAAGAGCTCTGAATAACCTTGGGGATTCTCAGACTGGACTAGAACCTGAATCCTCAAGGTGGGTCTCTGCTACCTCTGACTTCTTGTCAGGGCAAAATCCAGACTCATCTGCTAAATTCTGCCCAGGACTCTGAGGTGAAGGCTTTCAGGTACCTGTGGGGATGTCATCACTTGCCTTTCTGTCTGTGAAGATTTCCCAGGTAAGGCAGCCTCTGCAGATCTCTCCTTGCCCTGTGATTTCCCCAGGCCCCTCCTCTCCTGCTCAGACCACCAAGGGTCCCTTCTGTCTGTTGACGTTTCTATCAGCTGGGAAGGTGGGAACTGGCAATAGACCCAGTGCCTGGGATGCCGGCAGCAAGCAGAGCCTAGAGCCTTGGTGCCGGGGGCCTCTTCTCTCTGGGTCCCCACCCCAGCCCCCTATTTTCACCTCCAAGCCAAGCAGGCCAGACAAATGAGAACCTAACCAAGCACAAGCTGCTTTTGAAATAAAGGCTGAGATGTTTCTTTATAATTTTCCTCTTGAAATAAACCCAGACTTAAGAACAACAGAAACACGCAAAATGTGTTTTTAGTGGAACCCAGATGGAGGGCTGGAAGCCCAGCGGGCTGTCTCCATAGAGGGTTCTTGTCTCTGGAATTCTATCCTCTCCTCCCCACCCTGCTCAGGAACATCCACCTCCCAGCCCCCTCTCCCCCCCACCCCGCCCTCAGCTGTGGACCCTCCATCCTCAGGCCATCTCCCTCAGGCCATCTCCTCCAGGTTCCTTCCAGGTGGGCAGAATGCTCCCCCAGCCAACACCCCCTGGACAGAAGGCTGAGTTTGGAGGCAGCTCCAGAGAGATCTGTAGTTCCAGAGATTTGGGGGGGGAATGGGGACCAGGACCTACTCAGTCCAAACACCTGGATCTGCCGAAATACAACAAAGAGAGTGAATTAAGACATCTGAAAAAAATACTCTGAGGAATTCCGCTCACCCACATGGCCCACTGCTTCTCATTAAATAGCTCCAGCTCTCCATATTAACATATGCAAATCCAGTTCTGTGCATGATGACTTAGGACACAAAGGCAAGTCCTGATAGCCCTTCCACCCCCAAATCAGCTGAAGGAGCTCCCCGTGGGATGGAGAGATCCACTGGTTCCATTTTGATTCCACAAAAACAACCATCTTGGGAGCTGCAGCCATGGTGCGGCCTTTTCTTGAGGGGAAACAGATGAGAGGTGTGTTAGGGGAAAACCAGGGAAATTGATCTTGTAGAAGCTGCCTCTTCTATGAAGCGGCTCTGCTCATTTTCAACAAATACTCCTGGATGTCCACCGTGAACCGGGGCTGCACTCGGCACTGGGGACACAGGTAATCAAGACACGGGGACGAGCCTCCAATTGCTCATAGTCTAGTAGAGGAGGAGGAAGTCAGAGATTATAATTACACAGCTAATAGAAAGCAGTGAGTCTGGTCATGGATGCTTTGCTTGCCTTTGGGACCTCCAGGTAAAGATCATTGAATTGAGGGGATCTGACACTCAAAAGTGAAGTTTGGGCAAGAAAAAGAGACTGCGAAGATATCCGTGCACATGTGGTAGCCACGATGCCTGCAGAGCAGAGCGGTGGAGGGCAGAGAGCCATTAGTGCAGGACAAGGGTGATCTGGGCTTCCCAAGTCACTCAGGGCGCCTGGCTTTCCATTTCACTTCCCCTTGAGGTCATTCCTGACTATGCCTCTGCCCCTGGCAACCCCCTCTCTCTTACTTCCTCTCTCTTTTTCCTGTTTGGTTTTTTTCTACCCTGTGGGTTAATCAGAATTGAACAGTAGCAGGAAGGAGTGCCACAGCACAGTAACCCTCTTGCCCTCCCACTCCTAGCTCCCTGCCCAGCACACAGTGGGCCCTCAGTCCAGAGGCCCTCAGTGTTTGTTGCCCGAATAAAGGAAGGGAGGAGGAGCCAGGCTAGAGGTCTTTTTTCTCTCTCTCCTGCTTCAGGCCTAGGTAGGGCCTAACTCCTGCTTTAGAAGGGAAGAGAGCACTGGAGAATGAACTGTACAAGGCCAGGGGCAGCGAGAAGCCTGGCGTCCTGTCTGAGCTTCAGCTCCTATTTTCAGTTGTGACACTCGGACTGAGTGAAGCCGTTTGCCCTCCCCCGGGACCCTCCAGTATGAGGCCTGCTCCATATGCATTGAGGAGCAGGCCAAGAGTGGAAGGAAGTGCCCAGACAGAGGGAGACAGAGTATTAAAATTCCACTGCCAGTTGCATGGGAAGGAGTTTACAGTTCCTAACTGACCGTAAACCCTTTCTCCTGACAGCTCTTGGAATACATCACTCTGGGCTCTCCCGGAGCAGCTGACACATCGCAGTAACGCTTCTCCAGAAGTCAGGGTCTGCTGATTCCAGCCGGGATGGGAAGGCAAGCAGGGAGCAGCTGAAATGGCCCCTGTCTCCTCTGACTTCCGAGACCCAGGGCAGATGGCCGGCTCCAGCTCCATGGAGGCCCATCCAAAGGGCTGTCAAGTGCAGCACTGTGATCCCAGCCTGAGCAGAGAAGGTGGTTGTTCACTGTCTAACTGTCTGCTTCTGGGTGGAATCCTATTCACCTGGTGGGGAAACTCGTTTTCTCTCGACTGAAAGCTCTGAGTGGCATGTCGCATATGTCTTTTATTAATAAAAACGAGAAAATGGAGTCATTATTACTGCATAATCGCAGTTCATTTGCTAGGCCAAGTCTTTCAAAGCCCAGGTGCTGGGGGTGGGGCGGGGGGAGAAAATAAAAGGGAACCTTGACATGAACCACTTGGGAACCACCTGTGTAGGAGGCACCTCTGGAGAGACTCTTAAACGGCGTGCCGGCCCGTATGAGATGCAGAGCAAGTGTGGGCAGAAAACACACACTTCTGTCAGGGCTGCGAGACTGCAGCACAGCCCCAGTGCCGGCTCCAGGAACCAGGTGGCCTTGAGCAAGGCCCTGCCCTCCTGGAGGCTCCCTTCCTTTTTCTTTCTCTCTCTCTCTCTCTCTCTCTCTCTCTCTCTCTCTCTCTCTCTCTCTCTCTCTCTCCCCTCTCTTTCTCTCTTTCTCTCCTTCTCCCTTTCTCCCTTTCTCTCTTTCTCCCTTTCTCTCTTTCTCTCTTTCTCTCTTTCTTTCTCTCTTTCTTTCTTTCTTTCTTTCTTTCTTTCTTGTCAGAGCTCATATTCCTACCTTGCTTGACTCACAAGGTTATTCTGAGAATCAAATGACATCCATCTGGGATTCTTCATTCATTCACACAGAAATCCTCTGCCCATGCATGTTACAGACCAGTCATTGTGCTGGGCGATGGGATGCAAAAAGAAATAAAATGCAAACTCTGCCTTCAAGGAGCTCACAGCCTAGTGGGGACCACGCAAAGGAAAGATGAGAGGACTAATATAATGTGGTGTGGGGGATCCTAGATGCCTGTGGTGCTTCAGAAAGTCAGAGGAAAGGTACGCCACTTGCCTGGTGTAGAGAGGGCTTCAGGATGGGGATGCTAACGGGTGAGTAGGAAAAATGGAAATATATCACATTGTTTCCAAATGTCCACATGATCACGGTGTGTGCGCCCTTGAAGGCAGCCTGAGATGCTCTAGTCTGAATATAGTCATTGCCGTGTGCCTCTTATGACCACCGCTGCCCAGTGAGGCTGTAAATAAAGGATACGGGGCTCCAGGGGACTTTTGCCAGATGCTTTGCCCCACATGGAGGACAGCATCCCAGCTGTGTCCTTAAGTCATCTACACAATCCCCAGTCTGCTTCCGATCTACTTTCTGAGCAACTTGCAAACATGCAATACAGTATTATTAACCGTAGTCACCACGATGCACATTATACCCCAGGGCATTTATTTTATAACTGGAAGTTCGTACCTTTTGACCCCTTCCACCCAGTTCAGGTTTTGGTTTTTGGTTTTAGATTCCGTGTAAAAACAACATCACATGGTATTTTCCTTTCTCTGTCTGACTCATCTCACTTAGCCTAATGCCCTCAAGGTCCACCTGTGTTGTCGTAAATGGCAGATTTGCTTCTTTTTATGGCCGAATAATATTCCGTTGTATATATCCCACTTCTTCATCCATTCATCCATTAACAGACACAGGTTGTTTCCATGTCTCGCTATTGTAAATAATGCTACAATAAACATTGGAGTGCGTGTATCTTTTTGAGTTACTGTTTTCATCTCTTTCAGATAAATACCCAGAAGTGGAATTGCTGGATCATATGGTAGTTCTATTTTTAATTTTTGGAGGAACCTCCATACTGTTTTCAAAGTAAGGTTGTTTGTTAAGATGCCAAGCTATCCCAGCTCTAGAGAACTTGAAAGGAGTAATCGCAGGCTCTTGGGAGCCAGCACGGGGGTTACAACAAAAACCAGAGGGAGAAAACCCTCCTTCTAGCTCCAGAAAGATGGCGGTCAGAGGACCCAAGTTCAGGCCATGCTATCAGCCACCACTCACAGCTGGAGTTTCTCCTTCCAGTGTTCTCCTGGAGTTTTTCTGTATGTTTCTTTTCACAGAGACGACATTTCGCCTACAATGCCTATAAGCAAATAGGACCAAGACTGAACACCGAAAACTTCGTCCTCCGACAGGAGGGAGAGGTACCTGGAAAGTGGGCTGGGACTCACAGCTGGTACTTTCATACATTGTAGCTCTCTGGGTGCTGGACCCATCTGTCCACCAGCACTGCCAGGGGTCCTCCTGGAGAGGTGGGTGGGCAGGCAGGATACACACACAAGATGGGGTCTGTTTCCTGGCTGAACGAGAGAGAAATGTTTATCCCTCACCTCTGGGCCCCTAATGAATTCCAATTCAAGCCACACAGGCCTAGGAATCGATAGTTTTAATCATTTCAAAAACTAGCCCCACTCTGGGTAAAATTACAATGCGGCAAGAAGCTCAATGGAGCTTAAAGGCCACAACCTCATTATCATTTCATTAGACTCACATTTCAGCAAGATGGAAAGAAATGTTCTCACACACCACCCCCTCCCACGGCTCCACTCTCCTCCCCCAGCCCTGCGGAATAGCTGTGGAGGACAGCGATGGTTTACAACAGCTGTCAGCTACAAGAGCCACTGGCCTGTTCCCATCATGCACTCTGCCCAAGGAGGAAGCTCGGCGCAGCCGCTGGAGACCTCCGCGCAAATCAGCGCAAATGCCTCCCAAATCAAGTTTGCAATCCTGGGAAGTTTAGTAAAAACAACCCTGCTGTCAGTTTGGTTTCTCACAGCTGGAGGGGTCAAGTCATCAACACAGTGTAAACCCAGGCCAGCAGAACCTTGTCCTGCCCAGGGCCCCAGACGCCCTCTGGGAAGCAAAGGGTTTGAAAATGTCTTAAACTTTTCCAGTTTGTTTATTTTCCAGTGTTTAATGATATTGTCCATGCAAGGAGCAGAACCCCAGCTCCTGCTAACAATTAAAGAGGTTTTCTAATTTAGGAGAAAATGTGATTTAAAAATAAAGAGAGTGAAAGGACTTGCACAGGAAGAAAAGCAAATAATTCGCACTGAGAACATGCATGCAGAAAAACCTTGAGTCCAGAAGACCCTGATTGTATGGTGAGCTCATGCATGGAGTAAAATCTGTTCATGGGGACTAACCCAACTGGGGTGAATTTCAGGAAAGGCTGGCAAATGTCTGTTTCTTTGGCAAAGCTCTGTTGTACCTCACCACACCACTGCCACTACCAGTTTCATTATCGTGGCTTGAATCTGTGACTCAAGTGTCCCCAGACCTCACCATCCCATAAGTTCAGGTAGGTTCCCATCAATGAAATCACCAGATATTTTTCATGCTGTTTGCCCCTATCTACCACAGGCTTACGCTGTGATTTGGGGGACCCCTTCAGAGTGCCCGAATGTGCTCATGAACAAGACCACCGGCAAGAGTGGAGGCAGTGTCTCACCACAGCTTCCCTCTCCCCACCCAGTTTGCTCTCTGATGCTGGCGTGCCCTGTAAGAATGCTGCTGGGCCATGCCCAGGGCATTGCCTTGAAGCTCCCCCAAACAGCCCCACTATTCACCTGGTGTCCATGCACTGAAACCTCACAGTACCCTGTGCTCCTCCCCGAACTTGTCACACACTATCACCTGGGCACCAAACAGTACTGACTGCTCTGAGTCTGACAGGATCCCTTATGAAAATAGCCCCTTTGACCTCTCTGTCCCCAGGACTCAGCAACTGGGCGAGTGGGCAGGGCTGTGGTATTCTTCCCTCCACTTCTTTCCTTGCTTTCCTCACACTGCTAATAGATGCCCATGCCTCACACTTCCCCAAATCCAGCAGAAATATCTGAATCCTATGGCTAGAAATGGTTTAGGCTGAAGTTGGAATTCCTATTTTATGTCCTCAGACCTTGGCCGTATTTAAGAATTACCTGGGGAGCTTTCTCAAATTCTATTGGCAACGCCACACCCCAACCCAAGAAATCAGAATCTCTGGGCATCGGTAATTTTTAAGTCTCCCTAGTTCCAATGAGCAGTCAACATTGAGAACCACTGCCTTAGAAGAAGAAAGGAAGAGAGGCAGGAGCTGAGCGATGGTAGGAGGGAGGGCAGGGCCCAAACTGGGAACCCTTTCCCTGCCATGGAAAGAGCCAAAGCAAGCCAGACCTCGTGCCACACCCCGAGACGCACACCGAGAAAACGCAATGATTCTTTTGCCAAACCTGCCAGTGACTCGTGCTGTCGTTGTCAGTATCTCTTTCAGCTGAGTCAACGTATTGGGAGAGTCAAAGAAGACAAGTGCAGCTTAGACTGGTGGCATCTGAAGTGCGTGGAAGGAGGAGGAGGCCTCGTGCTAGTGGCTGTGGTGGAGGACAGAACATCGGGAGAGATCTGATACAGCCCTGTGCATGTTTGCATACTAAACCAGGAGAGCTGGACATCTGCTCCGGGAATGGGTACGACCAAGGACTGGCCTATGTTAGCTTGGTGCACAAAAGAGATCATCCGTTCGTTTATTCATTCCATCAGTCAGTTGGGCAGTCAGTCATTTGTCCATTTATCTATTTGCTCATATTCATGCATGTCAGAGCTGTGTGTAAGGGACCTCATATATCTTATGCAGCCTGGTGGTTCCCAGGCTTTGTTTTTAGCTGAGGAATGCTGGTCTAAGTGAAACCAAATGGAAGCATAAACAAATACAAGGGGAGTTGCTTTGGTTAAAGTGGCATAGGAGGCCCTGGGCCCAGCCCACTCACCTCCCTTCTCCTAAGGGGCCTTCACCAGATTCTCCTGTTTCAAGGAGAAACAGGGTTTGGAAACCTTTCATCTTATAAACGAAGACACTGAGGTACAGAGCAGGGTGGTGCCTTGCCCAGAGTCACACAGATTTCATGTAACAATTTTTACTGTGCTGGGTATGGAAGACTACAGAGCTGAGCAAGACACAGTCCTTGCAAAATGGCAAAGCGTACAGCATAAATTACTACTACCTCGACCTTGGATGCTGAATGAAATGCCCAGTTGAACCAGGGAAACTGCCTCTCTCAGCTCTGTTTTCTGAAGAAGGCCCTTCTAGGGTTCTCCCCCAGCACACGGCACTCGGGGGAAACACGCCCTTTTTCTCCAGAGCCCACCAGATCTAATTCATGTTCAGCTGGGATGCAGAATGTTGGCACTCCGACCGCCTTGAGTGTTTTCCTGGTTGTTAAATATTTTGAATATCACACTTAGATTCCACCATCAAAGTTTCCAAAGTGTGAGTAAGAACCAGATAGCAACAGAAAACCTCAGTAACTAGCTCAGCAATAGCTGCCTTTTCACTGCTGTTATTTGATGTCAAATCTACAGAGATCTCTCAGAAAAGGGGAGATCGTTCTCTTCATGGGGTGATTTCCACGGGGGTCTTTCTGGGTGTGGTCTTCCTGAAGATGCCTCTTGGGCTCAGGGTGCCCAGGCTGACTCTTGAGATGACATGAAAGCCACACAGTGTCTCAGGACAGAGACCGACCCGAGGTCAGTCCCCAGGCCTTCTACTTGCATGCTGGGCAGCACTTCTCAGATCCCGAGTTCCCTGTGTAGTGGGTGCTGTCCCTCCTCAGGAAGTGCCCTTGGCTGAAGGGAGCTGTCTTGCTTAAGTTATGCCCCTTCCCAGGGGGTCCAATGACTCAGCCCCTTGCCTGGTTTGGGGAACACCTTTGAAGGGCCACCCAAGCTTCAGCGTGCCCCGTGGAACGGCCAAGTCCTCGTGGCAACCCCGCTGCCGCACAGCCCCTCCCTCCACCCATCCTGCTTCCATAACTCTCTGACAGTGGTTGTTCCATGAGTGTTCCCCAGTTAACCTGCTGCGCCCAGGGCCTTCCCCTCAGAGTCTGTTTCCTGAGGAATCTGACCCTCAACACAGTGCGGGCAATAATCCCTACCTGTCAGAGCTATTGTGAGGGTTATGTGAGCTCAGTGTTCATGTGAGACTTCCTCTCTGACACAGTGCCTGGAATAGAGTAAATGAGCAATACACACTCGCTCACATCCTCCCTCTCCAGTCTTTCTTCCTCCAACTGTGTTTATAGACTCAATAGTGAATGTTCTCTGCTCTCTGAGGGAGGCAGCTGGCTTGCTAGTCACTGGCAGAGCAAAAATGATCGACACATTCTAAACTCAATAAATGTTCAATCTCCTCTTTGTGTTGAGGTATTCTACCTAGCCGTGTTTGTCTCTCATACCAACACACACACACACACACACACACGGTATTGCAGAATTCTGCAATCATTGTAGTTTTGCAAACGTCCAAAGTTTTACACCATCACCACAACACACAGAGAACTCTATACCAGGTGAGACATCCCAGGAGGGAGAGATCACTTCCTGGTAGTGGAATCAAGGAGGTCCTCATGAAGGAGGTCACATTTGTCGTAGGTTTTAAAGCATGGACAGAAATCCAGCAGGCAGAGAGTGTGGGAGTGGCTTTCCCAGCCAGGGGAGTGATGTGACAGTCAGCAGTGCAATTGGAAAAACACGAAGCACGTTTAGGCAAGTTCTGCAGTCCTGGATGAAGACAGCGTTTTGTAGAGAAGGACCAGGGAGAGGAGCCAAAGCTTGAAAGACAGTCTGGGACCTGACTGGGTGGGGCCTTGAATGCCAAGCTGAGGCTGGAAGTAATGGGAACCCACTGACTCTCGAGAGTGGGGAGAGCCTTAGGAAGATCAGTTATGGAGAGGATTGAAAGGGAATGGTGAAACAGGGCAGAAAGCCATTGCAGAGTTGTGACAGACGCGGATAGCGAGGACCCCACACCTGGCTGGGGTTGAGAGGTCAGGAGGGCAGGAGTCTCAGGGTACAACCGCTGACCTCTTTTTCAGGTCACCGCTACTACTGTAACCTTCAGGGGCAACTGTGCAAATCCCCACACCTCCTGGTCTGAGAATAGGCAGTAAGTGAGCTCACTCCCCAACAACTGTTTGGGGAAGTGAAAGAGGAAAATGACCTCAATAGAAGGGTGCCTGACGCATGGTTTCTGAGTGACCTTGTGCAGGAAAATTCTCTGAGCCTGCTGCCAGTCACCTCCTCTGTCTACACCTTGCCTCATAGGAATGTAGACACCAAAAGAGAGTCCCTTGCATGAAACACCTAGAGAAATTTCGAGAAACAGAACAGACCCAGGCTTACTCCCCACTCTCTCGTTGTAGGGCCTTGAGCAAATCAACACCTTTCTAAGCCTCAGTTTCCTCATCTATAAAATGGTAATAATAACTATCACCACCCACTTGTGGGACTTTTATGAGATCAAATAGCCTAATAAACCAGAAGGTGCCTAAAGGTCTTTGGAAGCAGGTGCTAAATAAATGCATGAGGTAATTGTCAATCCAGTTATGTAATTGGGTATTACTATTGTCACCGCCCCTATAGTGCTGTTCATGGGGAAATTTTTTCATGAATAATTGTCAAATGCCTCCTCTTGTTTAGATGTGGGCCTTACGCAAGAAGGCTCCACAGATACTGCCTAATGGACCTTGAGTGAGATCCTACGAAAGCCTGGAGGGAGGCCTGACTGGGAGCACTGTGACACTGGGGAGTGATTCACCGCTGCTCAGCGGGGCGACTTCTGGCGTCTAGCCCAGGGAGAGGCAGGTGACTCAAGGTGAGACTTTCTGGGCACAGAGAATCTGATCAATCGTTCCTCTAATTCCTCCATCTCTTCAGCTGCATGAGCCCAGATGCCCTCCCCCTCCTCTCCCCTGTCCTCAGCTACCAGTACCTTCTTGTCCCACTGCCTAGAAACCTAACAGTGAGGCTGATGTGACTTGCCAACCGTGGGACCTAATTTTCCTCATCTGTAAAATGGGCCTAATAATCTCTGAGCTGCCCGCCTTACCGGGCTGATATGTGGAGTGTCCTACAGGCTGAGGAGGCGAGAACACTTAGTGACTACAGGTGTTGAACCAAGATAAGAGGCAGTGTGAGGGGATGTTTCAAGAGTATGTTTTTAGATGGTTCCCTGCCCAGGGGAGGGGTAAGATGATGGCTGGAAGCTACTCTGCAGTGGCTGTGAGGAAATTTATAGGGGGATCCCAGGATGCCAGTTCCCCCTAGACCCGAAGTTCCAAAGCTGGGTAGAAAGTGTTTCTCGAGCATGGGTGTTTGAGAAAACATCTCTTGGTGTTCTGATACAAGGCACCCCTCTTTAAAACAAACAAACAAAAAAACCCCACGTTAAAACTCTAAGACCTTGCCCTAGCTGGTGTGGCACAGTTGGTTGGAGCATCATCCTGTGGACCAAAATTTTGCAGGTTTGAATCCTGGTCAGGGCACATACTCAGGCTGCAGTTTCAGACCCCAGTTGGGTCATGTATGTGAAGGCCCAATAGATGTTTCTTTCTCACATCGATGTTTCTCTTTCTCTTTCTCCCTTCCTCTCTCTATAAAAGCAAGGTAAAAAGTCCTCAGGTGAGGATGTGAAAAAACAGCAACTATGAGACAGGACAGTGTGTGGGAGTCACCCTCTGCCAAAGAGGGGTGCCTTGTATCAGCCCACCGCTTGGACAGAGGCATAGGCTGGTGTAACTAGTGACACCCACCCATCCGGACCACAGAGGAGCATGGCTGGGAGGGGGCAGCCTCCCACCAATAAGGGAAAAGTCAGAACTGAGCTTCCAAGAGGCTAAAAGTCCTTTCCCAGGAGGGCCTGTCCTAAAAGGAGACAGGAAGGAGACCACAGAGGGAGTGATGTGCCCAGTCCCCCGGGCATCAGGTGTGCAGCAGGAACAAGAGCAAGGCCGGGGAGAGGACCCACTGGCCACTTGCTGTCTCTGGCTTGGATTCTTTGCGCACAGGTGAGGTGGGGGAGGAGAGGAAATAGGTTAGAGTTCTCCCGGGGAAAAGCCCTGGGATAACCCACACTGTTATAGCCCTTTGGGGCTTCCCTCATGGGGGCTCGGACAGGCCTGATGAACCCCAAGGTCCCTGAAGCAGAGACAAGTTCTCCACATGCACGGAGAAGGTTTAGACCATCAGAGATTTGGTCCCTGTACCCAGTCATAAGTGTTCCCCAGCCTCAAATGATTTCCTGACTCCTCAGCCTGGGTTTAAGTCTTTTCTTTAACTTAACCCCTCCTGTCCCACCAGCCAGGTCCAGGTCACACTCCCAGGCTTGGCCTGCCCGTCTGGCTCAGGCTGACTCCCCCATGTCGAGGGCCCTCCATAGCCACACTCGTCCTCCTTGGTATGAGTGCAGACTGTGAAAGCAGAGTCTGTGCTCACGGCCATTAATCAGCCCTGTGGCCTTGGCAGCCGCCTAACCTTTGTGGGTCTCCACTTCTTCAGTATTTGGGGATCGCCGTAGGAGCCACTGCATAGCCTTGTTGTAAGAATGAGATGTTTTTCACCCAGCCATACAAATACCATACGATTTCACATGCAAGTGAAATCGTGTGGTGTTTGTCTTTCTCTGACTTATTTCACTTAGCATTATACCCCCTAGGTCCATCCATGCTGTCGCAAACGGTAAGATTTTATTCTGTTTCACGGCCGAGTAGTACTCCATTGTGTAAATGTACCATAACTCTTTCCATCCAGATGTCCACTGATGGGCACTTGTGCTGCTTCCGTATCTGGGCGATGGTAACTAATGCTGCTATCAGCATAGAGGTGCTTGTGTCCTTTCAGGATAGTGTTTTGGGTTTCTTTACAAATATACCCAGAAGAGGATGAAAAAGGTGAAGGGATGAAGAACCACAAATTGGTAGTCACAAAACAGTCCTGGGGGTGTAAAGTACAGCATAAAGAATATAGTCAGTAATATTGTACTAACTATGTACAGTGTCAGATGGGTGCTTGAAATATCGGGGAACCACTTTGTAAAGTATATGATTGTCTAGCCACTATGTTGCACATCTGAAACTAATACAAAATAATATTGAATATAAACTGTAATTGAAAAACAAAAACTTTTAAAAAATATTAAACATGTTGACAAACAAGCACCCAACAAGCCCTATATCTGCACTGGCTCCTTTTAAAAATCCTACCCAGTGCCTTTTCAAGAGTGAGCTTCAGATCTCTTCCTGAAGGCCTTCCTCGGCCGCCTGCTCTGGGCCTTCCCCCACAGCTGCACTGCGCCTGCGTGTTGGTTCTCTCCTTGCCCCCTCCCTGGTCACACGGAAGCTTACGGAAGCACATGACACAAGCTAGCCAGCATTCAGCCTTCTCGGGAACCCTGACACCTGCCTAGATTTGAGATCCTTCTCTACAAAGCCACGTGCCTCTCATCCTACAAAACTCTGCCCCAAACGCATTTCCTTTGTGGAACGGTACAGTGGGAGAGGCATAAGCTCTGGGCTCAGAGAAACCTGGGTTTGAATCCCATCTTAACCCATACCAGCTGGGTGACCTTGGGAAAATTACCTAACCTCTCTTACTCTCAATTTCCTGATATGTCAAATGATGGAAGTACCCCTCCCTCACAGGATGAAGATGAGGAGGAAGTGAAATAATGACCCCCAGATGCCTGGTGCAGTGATGCATCAGTCCTGGCACACAGTAGGTGCTCAGTAAATGTTTCCCTTCTCTCCTCTCCATCCTGCTCTGATGGCACAGTCTCTTCTCTGTAATCTAACCCTGAACAATCTTTACAGCCACAATTGGCTTACTCTGCCTATGTTCTTGAATAGTAACCATGCATTGGTTACCCTTTTACTCATTCAGCATGTAGTAAACGGTTACTATTTGTCTGATGCTGTGCTAGTATGCCCTTGGGTGGACTGCAACCAAATCCTGGCTGAGCCCATGCTATATGCCAGATGTGATACTAGGAACAGGGGACTCAGGGTGAAGGAGACAGTGCCTCTGTCCTCAAGGAGTGCAGACTCCAGTAGGGAAGACAGACAAGAGGATGCAAGGATTACACCAGGTGGAAAGTGTCTGTGTGCCAGGGTACTGTCATGTAGGAGGGTGACGGCTTAGTGAGGGGGGAAAGGAGGACTTCCTGGAGGAGGTGGCATGTAAGACTCAAAGAACCACTGGGAATTAGCTAAACAAAGGAGAGGCGGAAGGTCCATCTAGGTAGAGGAAACAGCCTGTTCAAAGTCCTGGAGGAGTGAGGCTGAGTAGAGAGCTCAAGAACATGTCCTTCTGTATGGTTGGATGCATACGCATCAGTCAGACCCCCCAGCCCAGCTCCAGCTCCCCCTTTTCTTAGAGGGTCCCTCAAATGTCTAGCTAAGGGACGAGAAACTTTAGAAGAAAAAACAGGATGGGACTCCCTTGGTGGGTGCTCAGGCTGAGCTGGAAGGAGGAATAATGGCCCCCGCCCCCCACCCCACTCCCCATGCCAGAACACTGGCCAATAGCCAGGGTCAGCCTCGGGCTGTGTTTGGCCTGTGGTAACAGCTCCTAGATATCAGGGAAGGGTCTGCTTCCTCAGCTGAAGCCTTTCCACCCCCAGTGCCTCTGCCTCCTTCCTCAGGCCCCTGCTCCTGCCATATCAGTTCCCGCTAGTTTGGTCAAGATGAAGGTCACCTCACCTGCCCCGGGTTTTCCATGCAGCCAGCAGGCTGCAAACACTCCCAAAATGCCCCATATCTGGGGAGAGACATGCACGCGCAGTCACCAAGCTCACTCCCACGTGAGCACACTCACACATGTGCGCACACTTCTCCCCAAGTATCCACACTCACACAGACTCTCATACCACTTACCCATGCATCTGCTCACAGACACACACACTCACACACTCACACACCAGAAGGCCAACTTCCCTAAGTTCCCTTTGAGGAGGATCAGCCCCTCTGGAAGGTTCTGGGCCTCTGCTGGACCCCAGTATCTCTTGCTGAGAGGGTACCAAAGGGTTAAAGAGAGAACACTTCCAGGGAGTTTGCCTCTTAATCAACACAGTTAATTCTTTTCCTTTTACAAACATAAATTCTTGGCAGTCAGTAACCAAGAAAGAAAGGGATAAGAAAAAAACCTTAACCCAACATTAGTCAAATCTTTGCCTCTTCCTACTTTTTTTTCCAAGTTCAAACCCAGGGGAATTCAAAGCAATGAGAGAAATCCCAGCCCAGATGGAATGTTTTTGCTAATATACGTCTGCAAGTTATTTAAATGTATGTTTAACTACATATGTGCGTACGAGCATATGTGTGTGTGTGTGAGAGAGAGAGAGAATGAGAGAGTAAGCATGGCTGAGTGGTGTGTGTGTGTGTGTGTGTGTGTGCACACACGCATGTGTGACTACAGCAGACAGCAGAGCAGAGGAACCACCAGAGTCTCTGCCTGAGTCCCATCTGTCCTCCGGCCTCGACTCTCCTGTCCAGACCTGAAGCAGCACAAGGATATTACCCAGGACTCTCTTTGTCCTTCAACCTAGGCTCTCCTGGGACAATAGCCTCTGTCCCTGCCCTTCCAGCCCAGGTTGGCCACAATGACACATTCTGCTAGCAATAACCTACCCCCATACACTTTCTTGTCTTTCTTTCTTGCTTAGCCAGAAGATTCCAGGCTAGAGTTTCTAGGCCTGGAGGAGAGGAATAGTTGAGAGGACCAATCCCCCCTCACAGGCTCCCCCCTCCGATGGCCCAGCCTGGACTGGAAATCTGGGCTTAAGCTCTATCCCTGGCCTCTGCTCTCCCTTCTCAGAGCTCTCTCATGATCTTCAGACCTCCTTGGTGTTCTACCTTTGACCTCACTCCCTCAGACCTTCACCCAGGGATCCACCTCAGCAAGCTCCCTACCTCTACCCTCAGAAGCACTCCTAGCCAGGATCAGGGTGCAGGGGCTTTGCAGACAACCCCTTCAGCCCTGCACCTGCACCTAGCTCCCTCTTATCTGCTCTGCTCCCTCTTGAGTCAACGTTCTTTTCATCTTTCCTCTGAAATTGCTCCTCTAGCCCCATAATCAGCTGTCTGGGTTTCAACTTCCTGATTTCCAGGGGGAGACTGAGCAACTTCCTTCATCTAAAGGCACTTTAGATGCCTGGGCCACCCCATGGGCTGGCTGGACCCCTCTCTGGCAAAGGGCCTGCTCTCACTCTCCTGAGCCCCAGCCCACCCTGAGTCCTGGGCCTTCCACACAGAACTTCCCATGCCCCTACCCTGCCCTGGTCCCCCAGGGATTCCAGCCTTCCCATCATTACCCCTTCACACAGAGGCCTCTCAGGGTCTCCAGGCAGGCCCAGAGCCTAGAGTTCACAGCCTCTTCTGTCACCAGCTCCTGGGAAAGGAGAAGTGGGGGTGGGTGGGGCAGGATAAAGCTCAGGGGCTGGAATCTACAGAGAGAATCCCTGTTCTGGTTGCTCCCCGCACCCCATCCCTGTTCTCTGGCTTCTCTGCTCCTCCATATACTCTTGCCCTCAGAGGCCCTTTTTCTGAGAACGCGACCATCCACGGCCTCCCCTGACTGGTGAGGGAACAAGACTTACCAACTTTCAACTCTCTGAGAGCACATCATCTACTCTGCTCATCCTCTGAAACCACCTCAGGATCTGGTGCTCAGCTGAGCCGTGGCTTGAGATAGAACAAAAGAGGTCAAAGGCATGGACTGAGTGTTGGGTGCTATTGGAGAGGGGGATCGAGGGGGGTGGTGGTGGAGAGAGAGAATGAGAATGTAAGGGACAGTAGAAATGAATTTTGGATTATGTGACATATGAGCTTGCCTTGATGTGTAGCTAGGAGATAAGTGGTATCTTAGATCAGACTTTCAACGTGGAAGAAAGAGTTGCCTTGCCCTGGCCAGTGCGGCTCAGTTGGTTGGAGCATCATCCCATACACCAAAAGACTGCAGGTTTGACCCCTGGTCTGGGCACATACCTAGGATGCAGGTTTGGTCCTCGGTCAGGGCATGTACGGGAGGCAGCCGATTGATGTTTCTTGCATTGATGTTTCTCTTTCTCTCTCTCTCTCTCTCTCTCTCTCCCTTCCTCTCTCTATAAAGTCAATTTTTAAAAAAGGAGAAGAAAGAAATAAAAGAAATAGCTGCCTAGAAAGGAATATCTTGAGACAGAAATAAGGAAAGAAGATACTCTGTGGGAAATGTTCTAGAATGCCACATTGTTCAGGGCTATAGTTTGCCTCTGAAAGGGGTGGGGTCCTGGGGCTTCACACATGGACAGTGGTCTCCTAAGGCCTGAAGATGCCAGGAGGACTCTGTGGTCTATCTTGTTCTGAGTGCCTCTGAGTCTGGAAATCTCCAGATGGCGTATGCAAAACCTTATGCATGTAGACATTATTGTAGGGAGAACCTCTATGGCCTTAATCATGTTCTCAAAAGAATCCCTCACTCCAAGAGGTAAAAAACAAAACAAACAAACAAAAAAACCCCACAGGACTAGAGATTAACATGAAGGTGACACTTTAGGCTGGCCAGGGTGGAGCTAAATGACTTCTGGCTAAAACAAGTAGACTAGGTCAAGGTCAGGCAGTAACGTGAGTCTGAGGAAGTGACCCTCACTTCTAGATATGTGTTTGTGGGGTGAAGGAGGGCAGTCCCCAGAGGTGACCTGGGTTTCTGGAGACCCCATCTGAAGGTAGATCTCTGCCTGGTGAAATCCTATGGCTCACAGGACACACCTTCATTGGGCTGAGCTGTGAGTTAGCTTTACCTGCTGGGGCACTGGCAGGTACTAGCTGGTAAGATGGTAAACTCGACTCAAGCTGAGCTCTAGGTATTCCTGGGGCATCACTGAAAAATGCACAGAAGGGCCTGTGCCCATCACTTCCAAAATATGTGTGAAGTTCATCTGTCTCTAACTTGTGGGCAAGGCAGAGGAATCACAGAAAAGGAGGGGAAAGGTCATCAATGCCAAGGGGCAATTTGGGAGAAATGATAGTTGCTTAGTGAACTGTCCCTTAGCCTAACTCTGTGCTGGAACTTTTCTGGGTCACGCTTCCCTCTCCCGTGAAATGATGAGGTTGGGCTATTGGATCTCCCAGGGGACCTTCAACACTGCCACCTTAGGTTTTAAGAAATGCCCCCTCCTGCTTGTCCCCTCCTTGGAGCTCTTGTGTGGGGGAATAGAAGATTATCTAAAAGCCACAGGAAGCTTTCCCAGCCTTCTCCCCCTGCACTCTGAGACCACCCACCCAGGGCCTACACTCAGCTCCCTCCTTCCACAAAGTCAATTTCCCTACCAAAGAGGCTGTGGGAACAAGAAGGGTTTGCCTCTTTCTTTTTTGACTTGTCTGCTTGCTTGCTTGCTTTTGTGTTCAAATTGAGCACATTCAAAGGATGGAGCCTGGGGAGGTTGGCTTGGGCAGGTGTGGAAGGAGAATCCAGGCACCAGAGGAGCTGTCTGTTAAAGGAGCCAGGGCCAACGGGAGAGGGAGCACGTGAACTTCCCTCTGGACCCTGGAGGAAGAGATGACCTTCTTCCTTCTACAACAGATGCTGTCTTAGATAACCCCTCAAGCTTACTTTCTAGAGCCTGATGGCTCCAGAATGCTTTCTTCTGCCCAGCGTGTGCCTGCATGGTTTATATATGTTCATGTCTAGAGACATGCATGTATATAAATATAGATGGATGGACACAATCAAGGGTATACAAGGTGGCAGCGATCCTGCCTGCCTGAAGCAGCCAAGCCGCCACCAGCACTTCTAAGGGGGCAGTTCCTGGGTCTCTCCTCACAGGTCTCTCCAGTCACTTCCACCTGTCAGTCCTTTTCTCAACTCCCCAACATCAAGCTGTCATTGTCACCAGCTCCTCCCTCACTTTTCTTCCCCACAGCCAGGCTGTTGCTATATCTTCCCTTCTTCCTCCACAGCAACTCTGAAATCTGTTCCTTTCTTGGTCTCCGCCCCCTCCATCAGCATCCCCCTCCTATGTCCCCATCTCTCCTATCTCTTGTCTCTGCTTCTCTTTGCTTTTCACCCTCTCCGAGTCTGTGCCATCTCTATCTGCTCTTCGTCCATTAGTCTGGCCCTTTCTGTCTGCACTTGTTTTGTGTGCAGCCCTGTCTCCCGGCCCCTCTGAACCCGCCTCTCTCTCTGGGTGTTTTGTTGTGTGTTTGTCCATCTCTCCATTATCTCTGATTCTCACAAGTAACTCAGCCAGAAACCCCCTGGGGAAGCACTGCTTCCAGCCTCCTCCTTCCTTCTGACCTCACA
The DNA here is from genome assembly GCA_028533065.1 of Trachops cirrhosus. Lineage (NCBI taxonomy): Eukaryota > Metazoa > Chordata > Mammalia > Chiroptera > Phyllostomidae > Trachops > Trachops cirrhosus. The sequence goes on from CM052539.1 coordinate 152,487,150, forward strand.
GTCTGCTTGACTTCTCGCCTGGCCTGGGCTCAGGGAAGAGCAGAGGCAGCGCAGGGTGACGGACCTGCTCTGTGGTGAGAACAACTGGGGTGTGGGAAGAAGTTGGGCTGAAGGAAGCAGCAATGCAGCCAATGCTCCCCGCTACCTGTTACTAAAACAAGTGGTAGGCCTGGCTCATTTACATGTCATGTCTCTTTTACATAAATCTGCATGTCAAGCTGAAGGCCCTGGAGCCAGGTAATGCAAAATGATGCAAAATAAGTTAATCAGTGTTCCCTGCTGCAAGTGTAAGCTAGTCCTATCTTCCAACTGACAGAGCAGCCCCAGATGGCTGATGTCCTTACTAGGTGGAGGAGGAGAGTGGGGCCGGAGCGAGGTGCTGGCGTGGAGCCCTTCCACCTCAGGCTGGAGAAGGCCCAAGGGGCAGGCTTCTAACCAGCCTGGTTCCAGAGTGGCCCTGATGGCTGGAAAGGGCTGTGACTAGCCAGCCTGGACCACAGTCTCACCCAGGCTCTGGAGACCCCAATGCAGTGCTTACTTCATCTAGTGGGGAAACTGAGGTACAGGGAGTACTTTTCCCAGGTGACCAAGCCCTACATGATCAGAGGCCTGCACTTCAGCTGTCGGCAAAGCAATCTCCATGCTCTTTATCAATCCTTACCCGTGGGTGAATTTCACTGCTCCCCTTGAGGGTCTCTGGTGACTTTGGGGGAGCAGAGATGAAAACCTGCCTTCTTCTCCCCTTCAGGAGCACTGCCGCTGCCCTAACCACTTTGGTGTCCCCTCCAGCCCTCCCTGCCCCAGCCATGGGACCTGCTCCCCCTTTAGAAAAAGGCACCATGTTGAGAGCTAGTGGCCATTTCCGTTCTGTGTTCTCCAGCTTCTGGGAAGTGTGACTTCTTGGCTCCCCTCTAGATTGAGAAGTGGTTCCTGAAGCCCCAGAGCCTCTAAGAGGCCCCTTCATGTGAGAGGAAGGTTGAAGAGTAGGGTCCAGAGCCTGCCTCAAAGCCAGCTCCATTTCTCCTCTGACACAAAGGAGAACCAGGCACGGAGCCTGAACCTCCCAAAGACCTCACACCCCCTCCAGACCAGCCTGCATTTTGTTTGCAGGGCACCCACAGCAAATCGCGTTTGTGCCATCTGTGACTGCTCTCACCCTCCTCTGCGGCAGGAAGCTGGCCAGGAGGGCCCCGTCCTGCCCCGGGGGAGTTCACACTCGCTGTGCAATGCTGGCCATCTCAGGAGGCAGGGCACCCAGTAGTTACAAGCAGGAGCGCTGGGATGAGTCCACCTCTGCCTGTGTCCTGGTGCTACCACTGACCAGCGAGCGATGCAAACCCAAGGCAAGACACCGACCCTCTGTGAGCCTAGTTTTCTTATCTGTAAAATATGGGTGGTATCAGTTCCTACCTCATAGGGTTATTATGAGGCTTAAATGAAACAAAGCATGCACACCACCTCACACAGCGCCTGGCCCAGAGGAAGCATCTATAAATGGTAGCCATTATTATTACTTTTACAAATATAGCTATCATGACCAGGCTGGCCTAGGTCAGAGGAAGGGGGTGGGAAGTAGATATATAAGTCCACTTGGAGTCTTTCTTCCACTGCCCTTCCCCATCCCATCGCTTTCTCCTATTCCTTTCCCTCCATTTTTCTCTCCACATTTGCACCAGAGGGAACATTCTAAAACACAAATATTGTCATGCCACTTACTTGCTTTAATCCTTTCTTACTCCCTGTTGCTCCTGGGATAAAGCCCAAGCTCCAAGACTTGGTTTTACAAGGCTTTTTGTGATCTGGTTCCTGTTTATATTGCAATTCTCATCTCTCGGCCTTCTGTCACCTAAGCTCCAGGCTTCTGCTCACCTCCAGCCTTCTGCACCAGCTGCTTCCCGACCCCAGCTACTTGCTGCTCTCCTCTGAGCTTACAAGTTGCTTTCTCCGGAACATTCCTACTCTCATGGCTAAGGACTGAAAGAGAAAGGCTTAAGGCACTCCTCGTCCCAGGAGATTTGGCCTGAGAGAGCCAAGCAGTAAGGATCTTTAAGATCATCTACTTTCACTATACCTTTGGCAGAGGAGAAACCCAGGCCCCCAGAGGGAGGGGTCTTTCTCCAGTTTTTGCCCGTGCCCTCTCCAGAGGAGTACAAAAGGAAATCAGTGACCCCACCACTGACACCAAGAGAGCCTCTCATTCTTTTCTTTTCTTTTTAAAATATTTTATGTATTTATTTTTAGAGATGGGGAAGGGAGGGAGAAAGAGAGGGAGAGAAACACCGATGTGCAAGAGATACATCAATCAGTGGCCTCTCACACACACCCCAACTGGGGATCTTGCCTGCAACCCAGGCATGTGCCCTGATGGGGAACTGAATTAGCAACTTTTTGGGTAGCAGGCCAGGTCTCAATCCACTGAGCCACTCCAGCCAGGGTGAGCCTCTCATTCTAACACATTTGCATTTAATCTTTTAATATCTTCTTCCCGGAAGAATGGATAAACAGAAAAAAATTGGGGACCCAAAGGAATGAATTCCAAGTCCCAGGAGAAACCTTAGGGGTATTTTGGGGTAAGGGCTATCTTAGAGAACCCTGCAGCCATCTCCATGGGGGTCACTATCTCCTTTACCCCTTCTTGTTGCTGGTTGGCCTCATCTGCCAAGGGAGCAGGGCCTGTGACTAGGACACTGAGGGCAACACAGGGGGGCTTCCTGGGGAGCTGCTAATTCAAAGGAGAGCTGAGTGAGCAGAGAACCACTCCAGGCCACTACTGGTATGTGGAAAGCACATAGGTTCTGCAGTCAGTAAACTTGCATTCAAGTCCCGCTGGCTAACTGTGTGAAAGGGCACTTAACCTCTCTGTGCTTCAGTCTCCCCGACTGTAAAATGGGGTAATAATGGCTCTGTCCTCGCCAGGCTGCCAGCAGGGTCATGTGAGGTGATAGATGTCAAAGCATCTCCTAAACAGTTGAGCACTCGCCATGAATCCTTCTCACAGAGACTGGAAGGGCCCAGGAAGGTTCTGATCAAAAACCAGGCTCCAAAGACCAAGGTTGACTGTAACTCACCCCTCTGCTCCTGCTTACATTCTGTGCCTAATCTGTCAGGGACAGAAAGGTGTTGGGCTTATAAATATTTGTTCCTTATGGCCCGACTTTCCCGAGTTTTATCAGGCTGGATGATAAGATAACCTGCCCTGTGGGGTGAGCTCTGGCACCTGGCGCTCTGTATCACAGGTGACCCCTCAGACCTGACTTTTTAATACCTGGCAAGTCAATGCATGGGCTCTCCACTTACAGGCCAGAGCGGGAGGGGCCGTCTAAGGGGGCCTCCGAAATTAATTCTCTTTGTTTGTGCATCTGATGTCTAGAGTTGGAGGGAGACTCCGAGTTCACACCTTTCATGCCAGATGGTGACTGGGTCTCCATTGGCTCCACTCTGCTCAGAACCAAAATGGTTTTGAAAAGACTTGAAGTGAGCACCCTTCTCCTTTAATTAAGTGTGAAATCTCCGTATCTATTTCAGCCTTTGAAAAGTGAAACCCAGGAAGGCAGGTTCCCCAGGCAGAGAGGAGAGTGTGTGGAATTAATATTCCATCTCTATTTTTCCTGTGTAATTTAATAAGTTGACTAAGCTTATCAGGGGCACCCGGGCTGCATTTAGCCACTGGGCGGGCCAGGCTCCCGCTGCCACCTCGCTTTTCCAGTCCAACAAAGCTCACATTAGGAGCGGTTGACCGGCCAGGTGAGGTCAGGGGGTTAAGGTGAAGAGCTGGGACCCATCTCACCTTGCTCAGTCACGTAGGTTACCAACTGGCAACAGGCCCCTCCCCTTTCAAATATTCTAGCCACATGCTCACCCAGTTCTAGGTGCAGCCTGAACCACACCTCCCTCCTGGGCTCTGAGCTTTGGGCCCGGGCTAGCTGAGTCTCAGCCCCCAGCAGACCTTCTTCTTCACCCCCCTCCCGCCCCCTTTCTTTCCCTCCTCTGCTTCTCTCTGGAGCTGAGGACCCCCAGAGAATCTGTTTCACAAAAATTAAATTCTCATAGAAAATTCCAAATCCCTAGAAAGAAATCCTTGGAACCCAGTGTGGGAAACAGGACTCTGGGTGTTCATCTCTGTGTGAACGTCTGCTGAGCTTCTGCTTAACTCCACAAGACACACTTGGAAGGGGGAAGAACACCAATAAAGATTTCCCCCCAGAATAATGGAACCCTGTAGCTGGAAGGGATTTCAGAGATCAAACAATCACACACACCCCTTTTTTTACAGACGGATAGACTGAGGTTCAAGGAGAAAAAGATGGCCTAAGGAGTTGTAATACCTAAGACAGGGCCAGTGGGGCTTCAGCTTGGGACCCGAGAGTGGGGGCAGTGTGTCATCTTCCAGGGGTTGGAATCAGGGGCTCTGGACTCAGACAGACCTGAGTTCAAATCTTGACTCTACTGTGAGACTCAGACAAGTTCTTAAAGCTTCTTTGTGCCTCCGTTTCGGCATTTGTAGCTTGGGAGAACAGAAACCACCTCCTGTGGTTTGTAAATGGGGTAGTAACGTATGTTCCGTGCCTCACATGTTTGACACGAGCATGAGCTCCTTGAAGGCAAGGGCTTGGTTTCGTTTCTCGCTGAATCCTCAGAGCCTAGGACATGCCCTGCCCCGAGCAGCAGTCAGTAAATATATAGCAAATGGAACCGTGTAGCACATGGTTCTTACTGTCATTATTTTTGCCCGAAGTAGTTTCTTGATCAACTTCAATCACCTTTTCTTATCCTGGATGGTTTTCTCTGCTTACTCCTTAATTCAGTGCATCCGTGGGCACTCCTGTGAGCACATGCATGCACATGTTCACACCTGCTGCCCCTATACTGCTGGGCTCCGACTCTCCCTGTGTCTCTTCTCACCTGCAGGGGGAGAGGGAGAACCATGAGGCTGATTCCAAAGCCTTGCTTTCCTACCCAACCCCCAGTGCTCAAACTGCTCCCCTTCATACTATATCTGAAATCCTGGCCACCTTCCTCTAACGTACTTTGTGCTGCCTAGTAAGTCGGGGACAGTTAAAAAAAAATCTCACCATTACTTTTTCCTTCTCAAGGAGGGCTGTCCACTTATTTTTGTTTTGTCTGACTCAGAACTGACTGATGCAATTCCCTTCTGCTCTGACAAATAGGGACCCTCAGCAAAGAAGGAAACAGAGCCAAAGTGAAAAGAGAAAGGGTCAGAGGCTTTCTGGAGATTTATGAAGTTCCCACTCGAGTACAGGCTGCTGGACAGTTCTATTTTCCGTTCGGGCCTTGGAGTTGCAGGAAAACATCAGGGCTCTCAGACGCACCTTCGTTTGAGTCATTTGGGTGGAGCTGGTGTTTTTATCGGTGTTATCTTTCCATTTCCCTCTCTTTCTAGCTGAGAGCTGTGAGCAGTGAGTGGGAATGCCAGCGTTCTTCCACCTTTGGGGTCTAGGACCCTGGGGTAGAATACAAAGAGATAATCCTTCAGTTCTCAAATCCCATTTCCATCCTCTTTCCTCCCCCTCCCTGAGTTTAGGGTTTTAATGCATTTTGAATTAGTGTTCATCTTGAGGGGAAAATGTGTAGGAAATTGATAGACCAGATTATAACACAACATAAATAACTCAACCCTGCAAATTAACACAGGCCCACAAGCCTGGACCTGAAAGAATCAGACCACAGGCAAATAAGAATTTGGCCAGCAGCCCTGGCTGGTGTGGCTCAGTGGATTGAGTGCTGGCCTGCAGACCAAATTGTTGCCGGTTTGATTCCCAGTCAGGGCACATGCCTGGGTTGCAAGCCAGGTCCCCAGTAGGGGGCACGTGAGAGGCAACCACGCATTGATGTTTCTCTCTCCTCTTCCCTTCCCCTCTCTCTAAAAATAAGTAAAATCTTTTATAAAAAAGAAAAAAAGAATTTAGCTAGTAATAGAAAATAATAATAAATAAATAAATAAAGCCAGTGGTTTGCCAAAGACTGAATTGATGTGACGGAAAGGTAAATTGTAAAGTGAAATACTAACCCAAGCAAACTGTAGGTATCTGTGTGTTCCCATACTGTATATGACTAAAAAATATTCCATTTACTTTTATCTTCTTTTTAATGACTTCACTGAACAGGGGTCTTCATTTACTAAATAGGTGGAAATGTTGGCTCCGTGCAGACAAGTCGTTTCTATCCTTTGTGGTTGGCTCCCCCTGTTTGTATAAGCTCAGGTCTAACTAAGCACAGTGCCCCACCCCCAGCCCCAGCCAAGCGGGGAGGCCAGGTGGGTTGGTCTCCCTAGTGGAGCTCCAATGAGCTGAGGCAGGTGACAGGCCTTTTGAGTGGAAGGGATGGGTGTACCTATGAAGTTGAAAGTAGCCATGCATGTCAAGTTCAGCAAACTGACAAAGCATGGCTCTTATGCACTGAATAGTTGTGCTCCCCTCCTCCCCAACTTCGTATGCTGAAACCTAGTGTTCAGTATGACGGTATCAGGAGGTAGGGCCTTTGGGAGGTGATTTGATCATGAGGGTGGAGCCCTCATGAGTAAGATTAGTGCCCTTATAAAAGAGACTCCAGAGGGCTCCCTTGCCCCTTCTGCTGTGCGAGGACACAGTAAGGAGATTACCATCTATGAACTAGGAAGTGGGACATCACTAGACACTGAATCAGCTGGTGTTTTGATCTTGAACTTCCTAGCCTCCAGAACTGGGAGAAATAAATGTTTGTTGCTTAAGCCACCTAATCAATGTATTTTTGTTATAGCAGCCCCAACAGACTGATACAGGGTCCCCATACATTGGGACTAGATGGGAACTAGATGGAGTCTTCCTGGGTATCAGGGCTGGAGTGTGGAGCAGGGAGTCACAGAGCTTGGGATGTTCTTCCCTAAACCCAAGAAGTGTGCTTCTGCTTGGGCTACAGGAGCCACATAAAAAGCCTGCCTGCCTGCCAGTTCAGTGTCCACTGCTGTGCTCTGCCCCCAACACTGGCTCCCGCCTGGCCTCAGGCCCTGTTCCATTTCAGCCTTCTTGGCTTGTTCTACCTGGACTTGACAACCTGGTTCCATTTCTGCTTATGACTGTCTTGGAAATTCCATAGTCTTAGCCACCAAGAATTACCCCCCACCCCAAGCACCAAAATCTACCTCTGTCTCTGCAGTTTCATCCGACTCAGGTGCCTGGGACACCGCAGCATGCCAGACTCCTGGTGGGGGTGGGGAGGGCATGTGGGGAAGAAGGAGTGGGAACTAGAGAATTAAAAAAGTGGGTCAAAGCGGACAAGGAGGAGCATACTTTGGGGGAATATTGGAAAGAGAGTGAAAAATATACTCCTGTGGTGCGTGGCAGGAGCAGGCCGGATTCTTGAAAGGGCCAATAGTAGCAAGACTAGGACATTAAATTGATTTCCAAGACCCTTTGGCAAAAACAGAGACCCCTTGCTGTGAACCCCAATGATGTAGACTCAGTCTGATTCTGTTGGCTTTTAGGTGTCACCTCTAAGGAATGACAGAAAAGAATGGTTACTTGAGTTGAGAAAAATTTATTCGAACTCCATGCAGTATGCTAAAGTTCTCTCTCTCTGTCTTTCTCTCTCTCTCCCTCTCTCTTCCCCCATCTCTCTGCCTTTGTTCCAAGAATGCCTTCTTTATTACTTCTGGAGATCTTAATGCTTACAGCAATCACCTGGCTCTTTCTGGTCTGGGAGCCCTGTTTGTGGACCTAGCTTCTATTTCATAACTTCCTCCATTTCAACTCTCCATACTCGTCTGCAGAGGTGTATAGGAAACAATCAGATGTTTGAACCAAGCTATCAATATTTGCCTTCCTGCCTCGTCATGGGTCACAGGCTCTGACGCAGGAGTGATGCTATACAAGTCTTTACCTGGTTGCCCAGACACTCACAGCCCCAGAAAGTGCACTGCATTAGTCATTCATGTTGATCCAAACACAACGTCCCTGTGGAGTCACTCCAGCTTTGCTTCATCTTCCTCCGCAAACCCAACCTCAGGAAATTTCCTGTCCAGCTCGAGAAAAAAATTAATGACAACCCGAATGGGGACACAGAGAGCATATTTATCAAAATTTCAGATGATACAAAATCAATTAGGGAATCACTAAATAGAGTAAAAGAGTAAGTTTCCAAGTCAACCTTGATAGGTTTGAACAAGGAACTAAGTTTGACATGATAAAGTTTACTAGTGGGAAATGTAAAGTCCCACCCTTGGGCTCAGAAGAACAAAAAGCACAGCTGTATTATTTCCATATTTGGAAGATGGACCTAAAAGAGCTACACGTTGATTGCAAGTTCAATCAACTGTGCTCTGAGTCAAGGGTGTAACGTGACTCTCAGAAAAACTAAGGCGAGTTTAGGCTGCATGGTTGGAAACAGAGCACAAAAGAAGGAGGTGAGGGAGGTGATGATCCTGTTCTTCTCAGCACTGCTGGATCACGCCGATGTGTCGTGTTTCCTCCTGACAACACTCCAGGATAAGTGCTGACAAACTCTCGTGCATCAGAGGGGTGGCAACAGGAAGACAGAGAATCTGGGAATTATAACAAGCGAGGATCATGAAAGAACTAAGGGAGTTAACCCCAAGGAGGAAAAAAGATTTAAGGGGACATGAAAGCTGTTTTCAAGTACTTCAAGGGCTATCCTATGCAAAAGGGATAAAGCCTCCCCACCAACTCTAGAGGACAAAAGTAGGTCCAAGAGAATAAGTTACAGGGAGCTAAATTTCAATCCAGCCTTTCTTCTCCAACAGTGAGGCCTGTGCAAAGACAGCATGGTCTGCCACGTGAGGTACTGAGGTCCCTGTCACTAGGACGGTCCAGGCAAAAGCTAGAGGGAGCACATATGAGGGATGATGCTGAGAGAAGTCTGGTATTCATCATAGGATTAGATCAGATGACCTTTAAGGATTCTCTCAGAATAATTCTGGAGAATAATTTATTATATATCCCCTACATGAAAATGTCTAATTCCCTTGATACAGCAATAAAGCAGCTGAATTTTGGAAATATTTCCTAGTTCTTTCTAGGCTCAGTTTTAAAATTTCAGATAAAGCCCTGGGTGATGTGGCTCAATGGATTGAGTGTGGGCCTGTGAACCAAAGGATCACAGGTTCGATTCCCAGTCAGGGTTGCCAGGCAGGTCCCCAGTAGGGGGCGCATGAGAGGCAACTACACATTGATGTTTCCCTCTCTTTGTCCCTCCCTTCCCCTCTCTCTAAAAATAAATAAATGAAATCTTTAAAAAAAAATAAAATTTCAGATAAAGATAACAAGCTCTGGAGACAACTGCCTGGGTTCAACCCTGGCTGTCACTTATTAGCTGTGTGAGCTTGGGCAAGTCAATTAACCTCTCTGGGCCTTAATTTCCCCATTCATGAAATGGTAATTATAGTATCTACCTCATAGGGATGCTATGAAGATGAAACAAATTAGTATTTGAAAAGCATCCAGAACAGTGCCAGCATATAAGTACTGTAAATGTTTGATAAATTAAAAATAATGTCAAATGGCTGAAAATAAAGAGTGGGAATAGTCTCAAATTTAACAAATGGTTCAAGAATGTCTTCCTCCTTTATCAACTCATCACCTGCAGCTCTGGCTGTAAAATAGCCAAGAGCCCAGAGGTGGCCCCTCCCTCCCCCACTCCCCCCACACCCCCACCCAAAAAAAGAACGCAAAAATCACACAGGCTCCCTAAGCTCTCAGGAGGGAAGGAAAAGCTTCCTTCTATTGGCTTACAGTAACCTCTGAAAAGACCTGTGTGTTTAATGACACCAGCTTATCCTTACCTCCCCCACCCCTCCACTCTCTTCTTGGGGTTGCTAGGAGGCCGGGGGTATGGTGCATTGTAATAAAGCAGCTTGTGTAGAGGGAGTGGGCAGAGCATGTTAGATATACAGGACCTGTCAGCGGGAGCTTAATATCCTCTTACTGGAATAACTATTGTCCCAGCTTCTCAACAAATACCCACCATCATTAATAAAAGGACTAATAAAAGCATTTATTGAACTCAGGCAATGGCCTCGCTTTTTCTAGCTCCAAGGCCTTGGCAGAGGCAGCTGTTGAGGGTGAGGGCTGGAAGAGTGAGACTTCCACTGCAACGGAGAGATCAGCCTGTGCCCCAGCCCCCACTCAGCACCCTTCCCGAGAGCTGGGCATCGAGAGCAGGGGAAGACTGAGGCATCAAGATAATGCATCATTAAGGCAACAGACTGCTGGGTCATTTTCAATAGTAAATATGGGGTGGTGATGCTTTAAAATTTCTCTGACTTTTCTTTCAAGAAGTTTAAAGCACCTCATCTTGCCTGATTTTTACCCCTTTTTTACTGAGGGGAAAATAAAGGCATGGGGGGATTAGGGGCTCGCTCAGCTATATGATGTGCGGCATCCTTGCCAAAATTAAGACTAGGATCTAACATTCTGGACTCCCAAGTTCAGGATCATTTTGAAATTAAAAATTAGCAAGGCTGTATCTATCGTGTCCAGCCTCTAATGGGGTATCAGTGAAGGCTGTGATCATCATCATTGCTTTTCTAAATTATTATTGTTGTTATTATAATAACTAGTGGGTAGAGTTGAGTGGGCGGTGAATACTGGATAATTACCAAGACCCCAGAATTAAAGTGTTGAGTCTTTACTTTTCCACAGCTGCTCAAAGATGAAAATGAAAGCTGGTCTCCAGAAAGCCCTGGGAAGAGCCCTAATCTTTAGATAGAGTAAGTCCAGGAGGGGAAGGCAATAAAAAAAAAAAGCCCAGGTTCAAAGGCCTAGGAAGCTAGTCTTGGACATCTGGGGATTCTTGACTGTGAATGGCATAGATGCACAGGAGTCTGAGAAGGCCCAGTCATCCTGACCAGGTTCAAATCCTGGCCCTGCCACTCCTTTGCTGTGTGTCCATGAGAAATTTACCTAACCTTTCTGAACTTTAGGCTCCTCCTCTGTAAAATGGGGGAAATATTTACCCTACCCCCTAGGGCTATTACAAGGGAGGATTAGAGGATAGGCTGTGACAACTGAAAACAATTCAGGCTCTTTCCGCCTCTGAGCCTAGAGCTGTGCCAGTGAGTTTGCGTGAGTCTCCTGACATCAGCATGACTTTAGGAGGCAGAGGAGTCTTCTTCTCAGGATTATCCGGTTCAGTGGAGAGTAACTTCGGCCTCAGTTTCCCTGGTATTTAAGACACAGCAACAAAATCTCTGCATTCAGCTCCTCCCTACCCCTGAGGGTTGTCAGATGGATGGAGGAGATACCATCCTGGGAGGAAAGGTGGGTGTTAATAACAGCCCCTTGAATCTCTATTATTATTGTCATTATTCTGGCTCTGTCCAGTAAGCAGCAGGGACCCAGGTGACTCACTGTCTGCTCGCTGCAGCCCAGGTCCACCTGTTAGGACTTGCCCGCCTGCCAGAATTCTTTCACAGAAGAGGCCTCCACCTCCTTCCCAGCTCCGGAATGCAGTGCAGAGTCCTCTGTCGCTGGATGGGAAGGGGGCATGAGGGAAACATTTGGGAACAGAGTGCCCAGCTCAGAGGGGCTGGGACTTCTGCACCAGCAGTCACAGCCCTGCCTCACATCAGCACTCATGAAGGAGCCTAGGGCATGGGGGTGGTGGGAGCTGGGGCCCCTGGAGATTGTGAGGTTGAGACCATCCTCTTCCAGAGAGATATTTTGATTCCTCCAGAGTAGTCCTGGGGACGGCAGGGACCAGGGAGAGAGCTGTTCTGGGCACCAGAGGCCTGGCACAAGAAGCCGCCTAGAAGCTGGGTGGCATCAGAGAATGGTTCTTAAATTCTGTAACTCAAATACCAGGGTCCTAAAATTTCAACAACTGCTGGGGGTAGGGAAAAGGAACTGGGGTGCTTCTGACAGCACCCCCCCGCCGCCTTACAAGCAACCCCCCTACCGCCTTACAAGCACTCTATAAATGTGATCTGAACAGCTGTGACTCACCCGCACACACCCCTGCAGTTTTGTGGTGAGGACACAGCTAATCATAGCTGGTGTTTGGGGAGGAAGAGAGATTTTGCCACAAGGTCCATGACAGACTGTCTCCCTCCTTCTCCAGGATGGCAAAGTGGGTATGACTGGCCTGAGTTTAACAAGGGGTTGTTTCTGCCTCCCTGAGGATTAGGCCTTCCTTAACCCAGGAAAGGCCATTAGGGTCAAGATTAGTGCCTTGTTTTAATCAGAGCTGAAAGGGACCCAATGATAAGACATCAGGTTGTATCCCTCACTCTAGTTCAGGAAACTGTGGTCTAGAGAGGCTAAAATGACTTCTCCACAAAGTTGGACAGGGTCTTACAGGCAGAGCCACAGCCCTGACTCCAGACCCAGTGTTCTTTCTACGGACCCTTCTAGGTCCATTTTGAGTGCCCAAGAAACAACAACAACATCAGCTACCATTCACTGAGCATCTAATGTATGCCAGTTAGTAGTTTAGGTGGTTTATGTACATTACATCAGGCTGGGTGTGCAGATGAGGGGTTCAAGCATCAGAGAGGTGGTTTATTTAGATAAATTGTATGTTCTCTTCCAGATCCGAGGCACAATGATCCAGCCATTCAGGCTGCATTGCTTTATCAGTGCAATTCAGGCTGTGTTGCTTATCAATTGATTGAGCACTTTCTACGTGACAGCTCTCCCCTGGGTCCTGGGAATCCGGAGATAAACTAGGGCAGGGTCCCTGATGGTGCACTAGCATCAGCAGTTTACTGGAGTTACATACAAGGGGTCGGGGAACATAGGAAAAGTTGTCCTGGGGAAACAAAGAAGGCTTCCAGATATATTGAAGCGGGGTTTTAAAGGGTGAGTAGGAGTTTGCCAGGTGGGGTTATGGGTGGGAGAGATGAAGTGAGGGTAAAGAAAATAGCACATGGAAAAGCTGTAGAGTGAAAGAGCTGTGTGTTTGGAAAAGATCATTGGACACAAAGGGCGGAGGGATGAGGAGCAGGTGGAAAATGACACAGCAGAGGGGGTTAGGACAGCCTGAGGGAGTCCTGAATGCACTCTAAGGAGGGCGCCACTCCAGAGTTTTCGTTTCGGATGTCTACTTTGGAAGGACTCCGAGCTTCTCACTGCTAGCTTACATGCGTGTACTCCGCTTCTGATTTGGCCTCCCCCCCACACACACACACTCCCCGCTGGCCTGGGCACCTGTGAATGTGTTTGTCCACCTGGAGTGCTAATGAGGGCCCCCTGGGAGTCTGACACCAACCACCAGCTGTGGTCACAACCTCAGCTCTGCCTCTGCACAGGACCTTTTTTGGTGCTCCTCTGGTGTCCCCCCTCATTACAGGGTGTTAGTGGAGTTTTTACCCCATGGCATTCTGCTCAACCAGGCTTTGTCAGACGGCCCATTCAGTGGGGCACGTGTGGAAGCCCCAGCTGGACCGTGGAACCACAACAGACCCTTCCCTGTCCCCGTTCTAGGCCCAGTGCTTGGCCCACCTCAAAGCAAGCTCTGCCCCCATCAGAACTACCAAACCCCCAACCCCCAACCCCCAACTTCTACCCTGGGGTGTTTTCAACCCTCCTTTTAGAACAACATGCCTTCCCCTGCTTTCTCTCTGGCTGGCTTTTCAGCCCACCCTGCTCTGGGTACCTGGAACACACTGGCGTTCTTTGTTCTAACGTTGAAAAAAGGAGACCATCACTCCCACGTATATTTTCATTTTCAAACTCAAGATAATTATCCCCAAAGATGTTTCCGGAAAGAGAAGACAGAAGATGAATTTTGGACTGACAGGCTTGATCCCTGGCTGCGTGACCTTTGGCAAATCACTATAGCTCTCCGAGCTCCAGCTTCCTCATCTGTAAAATGGGGACACCAGTCCTCACTGTGCAGGGATTAAAAGAGATGGCACACAGGATGCCAGTCAAGGAAGGGCTGAGTTCAGCTGACAGGACCAAGCAGGAAGGGACACATTCCTTTGCTTCCTCTTAGAATGAGTGCCTTTGGCTTCGAGGACCTAAAATAAATAAATAAGTAAACAAAGCAAAACAAAGTGCATTCAATCAGGGCTTCAAGTTTACTGCAAGTGACTCAGTAGTGAAATGGGGTGGCACCCACCTTCCAAAAGGCTCCCCAGGTCTCTGCCAAGAAAGGAAGATGTGTCCTTCCTGTTCCAAAGGGAATGAGGACCCAAGCCAAAGCCATCCTCCAAAGCCAGCAGACAGGTGGCTCTCGGGCTGACCTCTGCCAGGCCCAGTAAGCCCGAAGTTTCATTGTTCCACCCCGGCTGCTGCGGAGCTGGTTGGGGGAGTTGGCTTAGAGAAGGATATTTTGTATTTGGCTTTTGGAATGACTAATGAATGAGCTGTCTCCACTGCAGGAGAATTATGCCACTTAAGCAAAACCTAGCTGGGCTGGTCGGCTCAGAGATAGCTAATAGGAAATGCCTGTCAGAACACTGACGCTTCAAAGCCAAATATATTCTCACTGTGTTCTCTGTTTGCTAAGTTTACTTTATGCAAAATATAACTCAGCTGAAAATATGTAGATGGCAGAGAGCTTGCTCCTTCCCTCTGGAAGAAACAGTAATGAGGAGGGGGGAGGGCAGTTAACCCAACTGGCCCTGCCAGGCTGAGGACTAGCCAGGCCCTTTGACTGGCTGAAGAGTACAGACCTCTGCACCACTAATGGGCCCATCGCCACTGTAGTCTGAAAAACTGAGGCAACTGCCCCCACACCCGGCTTCCAGTGGGAGCAGAGAGAAAGTGGGCAATGGTGAGCACAAGCAGCCCAGCCTGCCATTGTCAGGTGTTCCAGGGCCACCAAGGGCCCACGTGGGCACATTTAAAATTTTGTCCTATAGTGGGCTTACCTGCCAATACCTGCTCCCCAGAGGTGAGGCACAAAGTCCTCCAACCAAGAAGCAACCAAGAAAAGTCGGCGAGTTCCAGAAACCTGAACTAGGTGGTGACACCTCATAACCGAGGTACTGATGAAGCAACACAGTCGGTGGGAAGAGCCCCAGATGGGGAGTCGGGTTGTTTCTGCCTCTTCTTCCTGTAACACTTCCTCTCTTCAGGCCTTGGCTTCACCATCTGTGAAGGGAGGAATCAGGCCAGCTCAGCAATTCCTAGGGTCACACTGACCTCACACTGTCCATATGCAAGAGAGAAGGGAGGCAGGAGTGCGGTAGTAGGACCAACTCAATTCACCGACCCTCTGTGTCCCCGCCTCTCTGAAGGACTGCCATGGGTTGCCACAAGGAGCTGGGTATAAAGACAGCAGCATCTTTATGGAGATACTTGAGATTTCCCAATACCAGAGATTTCTCAATACCTGAACTAGGAAAGACCTCCTGAGGCCATGACCAGGGACATTATTGCATGGAGATGCCCTGCGGAGGAGGAACAAAGAGTTAGGGACTCTTACAGCCCCTCACCTGGAAGTAGGATACCCTACTCCCACAGGACCACAGTTACCAAACTGCTTGGTAGCCACTCCACTCCGTTTCCCAAAAAGCCTCCCCAAAGAAGGGCTCTGGACTTACTTGGAGAAGACCTGTGGTTGACTCCTTTGGGATCGAAGTGGGAGCTAGGCTTAAGGAGCCTTGGGCTTCCCAGAAGGACCTGGAGAATAGGTAGCTCAGAGCACCCACAATGTGCCAGCATGGAGCGGGCACAGAGGAATCAGAAATCGTTCTGCTCTTCAAGAGCTCCTTGTTTCATTGCAGGATGGGTACATACAGAGGAAATGAAGATGGCATAGGGTTAATCAAATGACACCTTGGGCAAGCAACAGAGTGTCTCTGAGCCTTGATCTTCCTCTGCAAAATGGCAATAATGATTACCTATTTTAGAGGACCAGAGATGTATATAAATGCCTGGTACATTTTAATTATTGGATAAAATAGAGCTATCACTATTTTTATCACCATGGCTTAGAGGAGAGCTTCTCAACAGAATGGCTGCCAGGTGTGCAGAGACTCATCTATCCCTTGAGCCCTTGGGGCCAGGCCTGGGGTGTCCGGGCCTCTGGGCTGGCTCTTCCTAGGCTGCCAGCCATCCATTTACCCCTATTGCCTTTCCTTTGTGCGCAATGACAGTTGAAAGCCAAGCTGACAGTCCTCAGAGTCGGCTTCAGAGCAAAGGAGGCTTTGGTGGGGTGAGGACAGGGGAGGCAGTCTGCTGCAGTACTGGGAATCGAGCAGAACAGCCAAAACCAGGCACAAAGGCTGTGTGGCAGGGGGTCTGGGGAGCATGGGCAGCTGGGAGGTCTCAGTGTCCCCACACGATGTCTTGTACATGAGCCCCCAGCACAGATTATCAGTTGAGTGTTGGTTCTGCTCTAAGTGAAGCAGAGTCCAAGTTGGGAGATGTTGAAAAAGAAAGGCTGGATAATGTCCCACCAAGTTGGGTGAGAGAGGTGACTGGGCAAGTGTTTTGAGGCAGGACATTCAGGGGTCTGAGGAGACAAAGGGCAAGAGTTAATGCAGATAGACATGGGCAGGTACCCAATGGCAGAACAGGGCAGAAGAGGGCATTCAGCAAGGGGCATCGCCACAATGCCCAGAAAGCCCTGAGCCAGGGTCAGCCAAGCACAAGGACTGGCTCCAGAATGTGGGGTTCCCAGGGCCACAGGGAAGAGGTTCTCACTGGTGGGTAGAAGCAGAAGAGTTGTATGACACCCAGGAAGCCAGGCAGAGGAGCTGAGACTCACTTAGGCCACCTTAGAAAGCCACACATGGACAAGAGAGCAGGGTATCATAGTCCATCAAGCCAGCAGGTGGGGTGGGTGGTAAAAATCACTGAGGGATCTCTGTGCACAGACAAGGGGCAGAGGCTGGAATGTGGAGGAACTCACTTGGCTGTCAGGGTGGCCAGCAGTGCTGAGCCCAGCAACCAGAGGGGCAGGAGGACATGGCTCAGGTCAAGTCAATCTAGAAGGTTAGCTCTTCAGGTAGGTGGGGTGGAGCAGCCAAAGTCCAGAGGATGGAAGGCAGCACCAGCCTGGTTTTGAGTGGCTGGACCTCAGCTAGAAGAGGGGTGCAGTGAGAGGAGTAGAGGACTGTCAGGGCGACTCCCAGTCAGCCAGCTTTTGCAAGACTAGTAAAAAATGCGAACTTTGCTCTCAGACAAGCCTGCTTTGAATCTCAGCTCCCTCACCTGAGTAACTGTATGGCATTGGAGGTGATGCTTACTGTCTCTGTTTCCTCATCTGTAAAGTGGAGATAATCATAGCACCTCTTCATCGGGGTGAAGCTTAAAAGCAGTCATTTGTGGAGACTCTGTTATATATAGATGTTCACAAAATTGTAAGTGTTCTTGCTATGATTATTAGCCCCTGATATTGTTAGGTTCCCCAAAATGAAGAGGTTTGATGGCAGAAGCCCAGCCCATATGGGAAAGGGCAGTGAAGGAAAAAATCACAAAGGCTTGAACCACAGATAAACTCCTGCTCAAGTCCCTCCTCTACCTCTGCCCATCTGTGAGTCCTTCAGCAAGCCTCAGTTTCCTCATCAATAAAACTGAGATACTAATACCTGGCTTTTGAGGTTTTTATCAATTAAATGAGATAATATACGTGGTGTGTCCAACCCAGTAGGTGCTAGATACATGGCTACTCTGTAGATGAGGCTGAAATGTGAGGGAGGTGAGGCAGATGGTACCCAAAGGGCATTTAGGGGACCAGCCATCACCCCCTGCACCACAGATCTTAGATCTATCACAGAAATACTTTTCCCTGCAGAAGCAGAAGCAGTCAGAGCTCTAGCAGCTCCACAGGCATGTGCCCTGGGAACACACTTGCATACTCTGATAGGATTCCACCTGCCTGGACAGGATTGGCTCAGAGACCAGGTGAGTCTTGTCTGACTGTGGAGGGTAGCAGTGGCTCCAGCTGGAAGGGGCCCAAGAAGGGAGAAGGAGGGAAGGGCTGGTGGAGGAAAAAGATACTTTTCATTGATCTACTAAGTAAGTAAGGAAGCACTTAACTGTGCACTTTTCGTGGGCTAAGCCCTAGAGCCACCACAGTAAACAAGACAGCTGTGGTCTCTGTACCCCCAAAACTGAGCCTACTGGGAGCAGTGAAAGGAAGCTTTAGGAAGATCATTCAGTAGCTACACACTGGCTGGAACGAAGCAGGAAGGGCGTGCGGTGCGGGCTCCGTGCTGGAGTGCCTGCTGTGGTCCAGTAAGAGGGGAGAACTCTGGGGTGGTGGAAAGAACATGGGGTGCGCCTCACAGACCCAGCTCCACCTCTTACCAGCTGTTTCACCTGGACAAATCAGTGTTGTGGGTCTGCGGTTCCCTTCACTATACGATGAGCATAATAGTACCTTCTTCACAGGGGTTTTGGTGACTATTAAATTAGATGATACACAGAAATTCTGGCTCTCAGTAAGTGTTCAGTACATGGGGGCTGTTGTTCAGAAGAACAATACTAAGGTGAAGCGAGGAGATACTCTGAAGGAATAAATGACAAGACTTGGTGACTGAGTGTGGGAAACTGCTTCCTTGACACCAGGACTACTGTATTGTGCAGATCTTCTGTGGGTCAGAATTGGAGTTTGGACTGGGGCGGAGTGGGGAGTCCCATCCCACTGAAAGAGAATTCTGAAGTCGCCTCAAGCCAAGATGTACAGTCAGTTTAGGAAGAAAGCACCCGAGTTCAGTCTCTGGGTTACATGTTTCCACCTTTATTTTCTCCTAGATTTCCTCAGACAGCAGTGGGAAGCAATTCCCCCGGAGCCCCGGAGCCCCAGATCCACAGCCAGGTTGGGGTCCCCTGGTCCTGGGCCAGGTCAAACTCTGGGAGAAAGATCCTGGACCAAAACTGTAGCACGGAACGAATTGGTTTCTCAATGAACATCTTTCCTTCTGTAGACAGAACAAAACCTCAATAAATACGTTACCTTTTTTTTGTAAGTGGCAGTCCCATTGTAAAAAAGGGACTTAGGGGACAAGGCCCCAGCGAGGAACAAAGAGAACACTCCCACCACCTCTCTTGCCAAGAAAGAGCTGAAATTCTCAGATTAATCGTGGAGCCAAAATTCTCAGGGAGAAGTCCCAGAAGACTGTCCGTCAGGTGAGAAAATACAGGCAACATGTAATGTGTAAAAGGATGAACCAGAAAATCAGCCAGCAAGCCTGCACCCAGCTATGTCTTAATGAGGCAAACTCCAAAGAAGCTTTTCCTTTAATCTGGCATTTGAAACGAAATGCTGCTAAGAAGCCCCCCACCTCACCCACCCCACCCTTATGTGTTGCCATGACTACCCAACTTCTTAGAACATGAAAGAACTGCCTCAGCAGTTCCCTCTAAAACAAAAGAAAATCATTCCAGGTTTCTGGGCAGAGAACTCCAAGGAATGGGACCTGTTACTGGATAGCAGGTTCTTCAGAGTTGCTAGTGATGAAATATGAGCCTATGGGGACAGATGGAGCCTTCAGAAAAGCGAGGGAAGGAAACTGGGGATGACAGGACCCCAGCACTCGCCCCAGCTTGCAGGGCCCGTACTCTGCCGTCATTGCTGGCTCTCTCCCCTTAGCTGGGCCTCATTTGCCCCTGCAATGAAGTGCTTTAAAAGAAAGCACACCCTCTCTCCATATGGGAAGGGGCAGGGGTTTAGAGGGGAGCAGGTCCTGGCCCAGGAGACCCCAGAGTGGCAGCAAAAGGTGACTTCTCCTGCTCCCTAGTCTGGTTTGTTCTTGCAACAGCCAAGGCGAGGCTAGCCTGCAGCATGAAGCCTAAGGTCCTGCCGATAACGGATAATCTAAGTCTTCTCCTGAACCCAGAAAGCAACGCTGGGCAGGTGGGAGCTGGACCCGCTCCCGCCATGCTTCTCCCCATGCTCCAGCTTCAGGCCAGACCCAGGGCATGGCCCTCAACACCTCCCTCACTCGCATTCTCCCAACTCTTCATCACATTTTGAGTCTCCTTCCTAAACATTTCTCAAATCCATCCACTTCTTTCTGTCTCCACTGTCTTGATTGAGGCCTTGCCATCTCTGGTCTGAAAAGCTACCTCTAGACCACTTGTACACTAGTGCTAGAGTGGCCGCCTTGAAATACAAGCCTGATCTTGTCACCTCTGGCCTAAAATCCTTCAGTGTGCCCCTTGCCTTTAAGATAAATTTTCAAATTCCTCAGAAAGATAGGTTAGGCCTTTCATAATGGACAACTCTCACTCCTGCTCCCTCCAAGCTCCAGCCATAAAGAATGCATTTTCCCAACTTACCACTCTCTCCCACACCTCCCGGCCTTCACAACCAGTTCTTCCCCACTTGAGAATGCCTTCCCTGACCCAGTGTGCTGGGTGGATCCACTTGCCCCTCCAGAGCCCCTCTCTGCCCTGCCCTGTGCCCCAGAGGCTGCCCCATAAGGATCACATAACCAAACTCCAGTGCCCTCTGGCTTCTGGTTGGGTTTGGCCAATCCGGAGCACAAGTAGAAATTGAAGGATAGGGGAGAATACGGCCAGGGTATGTACATACTCCCCATAGGTTGTATCAGGCTGGCTGGTTCCAGAGGTGAGGTTACTCCTTCTGCTAATGCTAAACTTGCTCTCCTTCCAGAGTACAAGAGCCCCCTCCCACCTCCGCCATACTGATGACGACAGCTCTGCTGCTGCTGCTGCCCTGGGTTTCCGTAGCGACATGGGGTACTTCCCCATACCCTGCCTCCATCTTTGCAAACAACCTGTTTATGCGCAAACCCTCCTCAAATTATCCTAACTTGTGTGTCATATTCCCAGTTGGGACCCTGACTAACACAGTCACCCACTGTCTCTGATAAATCATAGCCTTTCCTTGGGATTAAGCTCAGCCAACACCTCCTCCAGGAAGGCTTCCCTCTCCTCCCCAGTCTGGATCAGCAACTGCCCCCCTCAGGCACCCAGAGATTCTGTATATTCCTTTGTCAGAGCTCTTTCCACACTTAACTGCAAAAGCCAGTCTTCTGTCCTATATCTGAGTCCCTAGAGGGTGGGGCCATATATTGTTGCTCATCCCCACACCCCAGGATCTGGCACAAAGCAAGGCCTCAGAAAACATGTGCTGAATGAAAGAAGATGCAGTAACTCAGAGTGAGACACTGCCAAAGACCTGTAGGAAACACAATGTTGCCCTTTGCCAGCTGCCTACTGTAGAGCTGATGTCCCCTGGGCCAGAGTCCATTAGATCACAGACTGGACAAAGAAAGGCTGGTACTTAGAGAGCACCCCCACCTCTGGGACCTGGGCCACGTGCCGATGAGCATGAGGAAAGAGTGAGGGAGATGTGCTGGTTCCTGTTTCAACAGCTGTGCTTCCTGGGAAAAAACAGTGGCCAGCCTCCCTCAGCCCCAGGCACACAATGGAAGTGTCCATCCCAGCGCTGGGAGTCCTGTGAACCTGGTGTCAACCCCCGAGAAACCCATGTCAGTTACTAACACCAATGACTGTAGGTCCACAGGCTGCTCCAAAGGATGCAGCACCACTCTCCCCAAACACCACCAAATCGTTCATTTCCTTCATTCAACCAACAAAGTTTACTGGGGGTCTGTCTGCTCCATGCAAAGCACATCTCTGATTCACTCAACTGAAATTCTATCCAAAAAGGAAAAACCATTTTTCTTCCCCTCTGAGACCCTACTGATTCCTGTAAGAGGCCGGGCAGGGCCAGAGAATGGGCTTCCAGGAAGAAAGGCCCCAGGTAACCTGGACAGTCACGTGAGACGGGGCAGACGGGGCAGGCAGAAGGCAGAATGCAGGTAGAAGACTGTAGAATCCTGGCTCCCCCTTTTCTAGACATGTGGCCTTAGGCAAGTCACCTCATATCTCTGTGACTCAGTTTCCTCCTGTGCAAAGCCATGTTCATAACAGGACCTAGGTTATGGAGCTACCGTGAAAATTAGATGAAACAAAACGTCCTCTAGGAGGTTGCCCAGAGCAGGAGATCCCAACCCTACCAGGCGCAGTGCTCCCCTTTTATAGCGAATGTTTCGGAAGGCCACCTGCACTACTCTGAAATGAAAACGGTACAAATGTAACTTGCTTATTACACATAAGTATTTTAAAGAATCAAGATATTGCCCTAACTCCGGAATAAAGAACCAAAAGGAAATAATTTAGAATAAAATACTATGCATTTTAATCTATAAATGGTTGAACACCACTTCACTAGAAAATATTAAGACAACTGTACCTACTTATAACAAATAAGTTTGAATTTAAGGGAAGTAAAATAATATTGACTGGAACATTATGGGTACTTCTTAATATTTGCTGTCCTGAAGCAAGACTAAATAAACACTATGTATTCATACAGATATGTTCAAATGCAGATGAATAGAGGTGTGTTATTTGGCAACTCAAATACCACGAGCATTTTGCTGTTGTTATTGTGGTTTCTGAAATGGTGAGCAATAGCTGGTAAGGATAAAATGTAGTCTTCTCTTGACTTATATGATGATGATAGCATTCATGAAAATGTCAGCATATATTAAAACTGTGCAAGAGGTGTTCTGTATTACACACAAAATGGAATTAGGTTCTAGGCTAGGCCAACAGAAAGGGATTTTCTATTTACATGAACACCTGGTGGGTAGCACAATGTCACATGAAGTGTGGGGCAGAACTGCCCGACCTAGAGCAAGGAATCTGATCCTCTCTGCCTCCAAGTAGCGCCCCTGCTACCAATGTAGCAAACAGAACACACCACACATCTCCAAAATGCCTCTCCTCGGAGGACCGGCGGGCCAGAGTTTATGAGGTTATCCCAGTGATAAGGAACACAGGCTGGTAGCCACACAGCCTCCAGGACCACAGACCAGACAGACAGCATTAGGGAAATCTATCAGCACAT
Source organism: Trachops cirrhosus (assembly GCA_028533065.1). Classification (NCBI taxonomy): domain Eukaryota; kingdom Metazoa; phylum Chordata; class Mammalia; order Chiroptera; family Phyllostomidae; genus Trachops; species Trachops cirrhosus. The sequence goes on from CM052539.1 coordinate 152,509,944, forward strand.
CACACTCTGAACCCCATGTTTTGTCGTGTCCTGCTATGTTCTGGTATGATTAAAGCCACAGGGTAAGGCCAATTCCTGATGCATGTGGGTGAGGTCTCTGGAAGAAGGTGAAAAAGAAATCAGCATCAAAGTAGGCTGAGCTACGTCACACAGACTTCCAGGTAGAGAAAAAGTCTCAGAAAGCTGCAGATCCTTGTATTTTTCTGTCCCTGTTCAACTAATGGAGCTCTTTGAAAAGTAGATCCTCAGCATTTTACAAACAACCCTTGGATGGCTCACCTATGGTTCTGTCATGATTCAACATCAAGGAGTACCTCACATTATGACATTTTGCCTCTTGATTGAACATATCTAAAGAAAAACCATTGTTATTTTAAACATGTTTCAATTTTTATTTTTGATTTTAGAGAAGGGATGGGAGAGAGAAAAAGAGGGGAGAAACATCTATGCAAGGGAGAAATGTAGACCAGTTGCCTTCCCCGTGTAAGCGGACTGAGGCCGAGCTCAAGCAGGCATGTGCCCCAACTGGGAGTCAAACCGGCGACAACGCCCACCCAGCTGAGCCACACTCACTGGCCAGGCAAACCACTGTCTTTTGTGGATGTATACCGCACTTCTAGCAAGACCAGTCAAGCACTGAAGTGCGCTGATGTGTGCCCATCTCCTTCCTTCCCATGTGCAGCCTTAACGATCACAAAATCTTACTTGAATCCAAGGTCCTTTTTCTGACAAAAAAAGGAGCAATTATTTCAATCTTCCTGGGAAGAGGCA
>CM052539.1:152511214-152590652 GCA_028533065.1 Trachops cirrhosus
CCCATGAAGGGAGACATGGGTAGAAGCAAGAATTCTCAATGTATACTTTTTTATGCTGATTTGATTTTTGAACTATGTGAAAATATTGTCTATTTTTTAAAAGAAATTTATTTTAATACATGATGGTACTGACTCATTTGTGATGACATGAAAGGTTTTCAAAATGGATTTAGTGCATAAAGTAGGTCACAAGAACATACAGGGAATAATCTAAATTTTGTTTTATTTAGGGGTGCTGTTCTGCTCCTTATTCTGTATTCCTTAAGGCAACGTAAAACTCAGGCCTGTTAAGCCTATTGTGTCTTGCGAATTTTATTGACAATCTGAACCTAAATGCCACTCCAATGGTCTTGAAAGTATTATGAGATTTGCAGTTAAAAACATCCGGCCCTGGTCAATGTGGCTCCATTGGTTGGTCCCATAGATTGAAAGGTCATGGGTCTGATTTCTGGTCAGAGTACATATCAAGGTTGTGGGTTCCACCCTTGGTCAAGGCATGTACGAAGAGGCTGCCAATCAATGTTTCTCTCTCACGTTGATGTCTCTTGATGTCTCTGTCTCTTTCTCCCTCCCTGCCCCCTGCCACCTTTCTTTTTCCCATTCCCTCCCTGCCTTCTTCTCTTTCTAAAAGCAATGAAAAATTGTCCTTGGGTGGGGATAAAAATTAAAATCTGGGCTGGGTTTGGCATTTCCATTTATTCACTGGGTAACTTTAGGCAAGTTAATTTCCCTGAGCCTCAGATTCCTCTTCTAATAAAATAAGAAAATACATACCTCAGTTCTGATCACAAGAAAAAAAATAATTTTGTAACTGTGTATGGTAACAGATGTTAAAATTAGACTTACTGTGGTGATCACTTCACAATATACACAAATATAGAATCATTATTCTGCTATATACCCGCAACTAATATTATGTCAATTATACTTCAATAAAAAACTTTTGTTTTTATAATTCTGAGGTATATTTATATACTGTGAGGTACATATATATTAAGGGCACAGTTTGATAATTTTCGACAAATGTATACCAACCCCCGATCCAAGATACTGAATATTCTCGTCACCCCCAGAAAGTTAATGCATCTCTTTCCTGTCAACCCCACTCCCCTGTTCTGATGTCTATCACCACAGGTTAGTTTAAACTATCTTCAACAGTAGAGTAAATGTAATCATATTGTATGTAACCTTTTGTATCTTCTTTTGCATCTTTCTTCTTTTGCTTGACATAAAGACTCATCCACATCTTATCAGTAGTTTGCCCCCTTTTTTGATGAGTGGTGATACATTATTCATTCAGTTTTTTAATTGTTATATTACTGCTAATCTGTCCCTCAAAACTCTTTCCATTTAATGTATCTCCTGCATGGTACTTCCTATGCACATATCTTCTGCATATCTTCTTGGCAATGCTTGATATGAGAAAGATATGTTAAGTGGACAATTTTATGTCTAGTGTTATCCTTTTAGGAAGGAGTGGCTCTCTCTACCTTAAGGAGAAACAGATAGCCAGGCGATTCAGCGTGGCAGTCATGAGAACAGTCTTCAAAAGAGACCATCTAGGCTCTCATTTCCGGTCCAGCACTTAACAGATGCGTGGTTTGGGACAGGTGATTTTACCTCTCTGTGACTGTTTCCCATTTGTAAAATGAAGATAATAATACCTTCCTAATAGCGATTTGTGTGGACTAAATTACACTGTACATAAAATGTTTGGCACAATGGGAACTAATAATAGCCTCGAGCTTGACTATAATAAACATCTTCCTGTTTCACTTACACACTTTCAGATTTTGTAAGTCATATAGTTTAAATGAGTATATATTTTCAGAAGTTTTTAAAATGAAGTTCATAATTATATCTAGGAAAGTCTAATTGTCAGATATTCACTTAAAATAAATGTTATTTCCTATGTAAAAAGTAAAGCCTCCCATCATTTATTCAGTGACAATTATATACTGAGTGCCAACTCTGAGGGGCTCTTCAAAAAAAGCTAAAGACACAGCCCTAGCTTGTATGATGTTTGGTTTTGGTAAAAAGATAACCACAAAAATAATTATAATACAAAGTATGGTCAGTAATAATAATAATAACAATTATTAATATTGTGTTAAGTCTCTGGAATTATACTATATGGTTCAAATCTCAGTCATATTATGTTGGGAAAGTTATTTAACCTTTTTCTGTGTCACTTCACTGGTAAAATGGGGATAATACCACCACTTACCTAGCAGGGCTGTTATGAGGAATAAACCAGTCAATACATGTGAATACTTAGCACAGTATCAGCACATTAAAAATGCAATAAATAGTTAACATTTATTGACCATTCAGTTTTTGCCAAGCACTCTGTTAAATGCTTCATATGCATAACTTCACATAATCTCCACAATGTTGTTTCTAATATTATGCCCATTTTACTGATAAGGAAACTGAGGAGCAGGAAGTTTAGGTAACCTGCCCAAGATTATATAGCTAGTAAATAATGAATGCCATAGGAAGGACATATCTGTAAAACAGGGATGATGATAACAGTACTCACTTTAATGAGAATTAAACAAATTAATATTTGAAAAACAGGTTACAACAGAGCCTAGAACATAATAAGGTCTATTTAAGTGGATGCTAAATAAATACAAATTGCTATGGTGATTCACAGATGGCAATAAATAACTTCCATGCATGGCATGGAGACTATGGAAGGCTTTGGAATGGTGACACTTAAGCTGAATCCTGGAGAGAGAGGAGAGGGGAGGGGAGGAGAGGGGAGGGGAGGAGAGGGGAGGAAGGAAAAAAAGAAAGAGACAGGAAGTGGAAGAAAGCTCAGAGTAGGGTATGCAGAAAGAAAAATGAGAGTAGTTAGATTTGATTAGGTTGAAAATCTCACCTTTCCAGTCAGGGGGGTCCAACTTGTATCCCGTGGGCCACATGAGGCTCAGGATGGCTATGAATTCGGCCCAACACAAAATCATAAATTTACTTAGAACACTGAGATTTTCCTGTGTGATTACGTGTCACAATGTATTCCATGTGTGGCCCAAGACAACTCTTCTCCTTCCAATGTGGCCCAGAGATGCTAAAAGTTTGGACACCCCTGCTTCTGCCAGCTGTACAATATATCTCATCACTTTCCTTTCGTCCCCTATAATCTGCTACCCTTAACCCTTCCTCATCTATTTTACAGTGTTTATGGAGTGCCTCAACGTGCTGTTCTAGGAGCTAAGGATACACCAATGAACAAGACAGGCCAAATCTCACTTCCTGTCCTGCACTGTAGAAATACTCCGAACTGGATTCCCAGCTTTTGGTCCGCCCTGGTCTGATCCATCCTCCACACTGCCATACTGGTCCAGGAATTTTCCCAGCGTGTTCAGAATTAAGTTTCATTCTCCCCAGCATCCTGTTCAAGACCCTTCACTAATTATCCAGACAGATTTATCTCCCAGCTTTCACCTCCATGCACTCCGCACTTGGGCCAGATACACACACTTACAAATAAGCACCTGCTGAGAGACAGGGCTTGAACTCCATCCCTATTGCATCCTTGTACATGGAAACACCCCCCATTCCACCTGCCTAGGTTGTGAAAACCCTGGTATTGCCCCTCCAGCTCTCGAGCCTAAACCCACCAAAGAAGCCAACCAGTACCCCACCACCCACAGGGGGCCGGTAGGGGAGGGGCTTCGCGCGGACCGCGGGCCACCATCTTGCCTGAGCAGACCGGAAGTAGCCCCGCGAGCCCGCACGCCAGCGCGGACTGAGGCTGCGCAGTGGCGGCACCGCTGACTTGGGCACCGGCAGCGTTGCAGTCACCCATTGGAGTTCTCTGTGGTGCTACCCAACAGCCACACTGCCTTCCGTCATCTCACCTAGTTCTCCTCCCACCGCCCCAGCTGCTGCCAACCGCTCCACTGGGTTTGTGCAGCGGAATGAACATCCCTCGGCCCTTGTCGGCGCTCTGCGCCTAGCTTCCCGAAAACATGTTGCAGAAACCCGAGGGCGGGAGTCTCCGCGTCCCTCAGGCAGAGGAGCAGGAGTGTGGCGGCTGTGAAGGTGCGACCCCGACTACCTCGCAGGAGGAGGCCCCGGGCCCCCACCAGCAGAAGAGCCCCGAGGCGGACCTTGGCGCCATGAGGGAGGAATGGGCTGCGGAGCTCGCCCTCACGCGGAGAGACGTGAGGGTCTCGGCATTCAAAGCCTTGACCGGGCGCAGGGTCTGCCGCCGTCTGAATCAGATGGTGGCGGAGTTGGTGCCCTTCTTGCTCCCATCGGTCGCTCCGAGATGGCGAAAAACGTTGTGGGAGACTTAAAGGATCTTTTCCCTGAGATCATCGCTAGGGCCGCAGAACGTCTGTGGTATGTCTTTAGTTTTGAGCTGAAACAGCTTGGCCACAAGCACCACACATACCCTGACCAACTAACTGAAACCTCTGGAGGAGAAGGATCAGGGAGTGGATGGCCCCAGACTGGGTCTCTTAATGATGATCTTGGGTCTCATCTGCATACAAGATAATAGGGCCAAGGAGGCACAGGTTTAGGAGGTGCTGAGTCGGTTGGGGGTGTGTCCCTCAAAGTATCACGGCCTCTTTGAGCACCCGAAAGGGCTTATTACAGAAGATTTCGTGCAGCAGTGACACCTCGGTTACAGGCGGTGCCTCACACCTATCCGCCGGAGTGTGAATTCCCTTGGGGTCCCTCAAGCAACCTGGAGTTCGAGGCCAAGTTCCATAAAAAAGGAATCCCAGCACTGGCCAGTGCAGTACTGTGAGGCCCTGGCAGATGACGGCAGTACAAGGGGTAGGGTTAGGGCCAAGGCTAATGCTAGGGCTGGCATCGGGCCCTGGTGAGGGCTGAGGAGAAGGTGGTCAGTGAGGGTGTGGGGCGCTCCTGGGTATGGAAGCTACTGTTTGATTCTTAAGTAGTGTAAGGTGAGAGGAGTGTTATTTCTATAAGAGTTGTATTTGTGTAACTAGAATTTAAGTTTTGTATCTTGCTAGGTTTTGTGACATTTAATATACTGTAAAATTGATGTTTAAATGAAATTGGTCTACTTTTTGTCGTAAGATTTTGTTGTCGAGTTTTGCTGTTTTTGTAAAATGGTTTGAAACACTTTGAATTTTATTCTGTGATCTCAAACAAACTGTGCAGCATCGTAGTCCTGTACTTTAATAGTTCGAAGGAACTCTGCAGTATGATGATCTGGGACCACGGAACAAAAATAGCTGATTGGTGTTTAGCTTCCCAACACTTTTTGTCTGTTGTATAAAGAAAAAAGAATGACGTGTACCTCTATTTGCTTAGCCATTATAGTATCTAGAGGAAAATTAAAGTGCAATAAATTAGAAGTATACTCTAGTATACTAAATAAATTAAACATTCGCTGAGCATCACCTTTATTGTGGTGTGCTATTTGGGGGATAGAATGTTGAATAAGGTAAAGGGCCTCCTTTTCAGAACTGGACAGTAAGTAAATAAACCAGAAATTACAGTGCAGTGAGTTGAAGGCTACAGAGGGACGCCTAACCCTGCAAGAGTGATTGAGTGAGGCTTTAGTCAGTCCATCAATCTAAAGCCTCACTCAGTGTGGGAAGGGGGTGGGGAGAAGGTGGGGTAGGGGAGGAAAAAAGGCAGAAGACTTTTGGGGGGAATGGTATTCAAAATGACTTACGATCACAGATGTTCCTCAGGAACATGAGAAGAAGGCTTGATACATGGCAGATCTGGAAAACACTCTCCTTTTGCCAGCAGTTTTGTTCCAGGGCCATTATCGCAGTGCGCAAACAACAATGGTGACTATTAGCATTTTGGTCTTTTCCATCCCTTCTCTTACCTTTACAAGTTTCCCTCTTATACCAAAGCTCTCAGAGACCAAACACTGTAACAATTCTGGAATAGTATGTAGTGTGGGTGGGAAGGGTACATGTGGTATCCCCTACTACCAAGAAAATCCACCTCAAGATATCTCCCCTGGTTCCAGGAAGCCCAGTCCCATCATCCATGTTTCTACCTGCCATTCCACCTGCCACTTCCCATTTGGAGGAGACTTGTAAGGCATCCCTCACATTCTTAACTACTCATGAAGGGTCATCCGAATAAGCAGGTCAGGACTCTGTAACGCCTACCACCTTCAGTCTAGTGTACCCTGCAGAATGGGTACATAGAATAATAGGGAACCTAGAGGAGTGGTAACCACACCAGAGATGGGTGTTAGGTTACTCGTGAAACTGTGTACAGCTGCCATAGAAGAGCTGCTTTCTATTCTCTTTTATGACAGGTTTTTTTTCTGATTTTAGTTGTGTCCAAATAACATTTCTGTGTATGTTGAGGTTAGCATGGAATAAAATACTTTGGGACAGAGGCCCAGGGATCCAACAAATCAGACTGAAACCAAAAGCTATAAACATATGGGCAAAAAAAAAGTCAAATAATGTTTAAAAATACAACTTCTGGGCAGTTTTATAATTCATTAAACAAGCAGAAATATAGAGTGCCTACTGTATGCCAAGGACTTTGCTGGGTTCCAAAGATTAAAGGGAGAAGACTGACCTTTCCCTCGAGGAATGGTAACGATGATACTTGCTCTCATTTGTGTTTCTCACAGCTGCTGAGAGGTCACCAGTGTGTGCACCTGAAGGTCAGATTACTTGGTCATTGCCTGTGGTTAGCAAAAGGGTACCAAGACTAGACCCCAAGTCCCTTGCCCCCAGTCCAATGTGTTTCATTCTAGCACATTGTTCCCCATGCCTGGCTTCCAGTATATTGTATGTGATTTTGCTTGTCACAACTCCAAAAAACAAGCAAGGCCGGTGTAATTATCTCCAGCTGCCACTGCAGTCCTTATGGGAGTGAGAGGTAGAAATATTCCCTCCCCATTTTACCAGTGGCAGAGGTGACTGCCAAAGGTCAGAGGTGTACTACCTGGCAAAGACAGACCCAACAACAGTACCATTTATTAAATATCTATAGGCCAAGGTCATTTTTCTTCCTACTCTTCACAACCACTTGGCAAAGTAAGTATTACTAAATACATCCATTTTACAGATGTTAATGATGGTAATACTTGCCATTTATTCAGTACTTAAGATGAGCTAGCTTATACATGCTTTACACATGTACTAATGATTTTAATAACAATCTTACAGGATAGATATTTGTTCGATTTTGCAGTAAGCAGACTGAGACTTGGCTAAGGTATAAAGGTGTCACAGATAGTATATAACAAAACAAGGATAGGAACTGAAGTCTGACTGAGTCAAAAGCCTGCACTTTTTACTATTTTACATTTCCTTCATCTTGGGATTCCTTCCAGACTTGGGTCATCTGTCTCAGGACTCAAGTTCTTTCTTCAAAGACCGCTGTCTCTCTGGAGATACAAACAAGGACTGTGTAGCCAAGGTAATTATGTCAAGACACTGACCTGCAGGAGGGTAAAAAAGGGGGCTAAAATAAAGTTTGAGAATTATCTGAACACCGATCCCAGCTCTGCCTACTCTCTCCCCAGTGTTTACAAAGTGCTGACTACATGTAGAATGTGTACTTCTGCTCAGACTCAGCATGTTTTGCCCCTATAGGCCATATAGTCTCAACCTTTACTCTGCTCTCTCTACTGAGCCTCCAATTAAGTCTTTCTTGCCATGGGACAAATAACATTTGTGGACCTGCAGATATGATTCCCAGCATGTTTTCGGGTGTACAAAGGGCTGGCAGCACACGTACCCTTGCCTCAGGATGAAAAACCTCCCCTGTCACAGATGCCATCATCAGCTTCTCAGAAGTACTCAAAGTGTGGCCTCTCGCCCATGGGTAGAGCAGACCTTGGCCATGGTGAGGGCAAGAGATGAATTCTCCTGTTGTAGGGTCATTCACATGAGGGAGAAGGAAGGCCTGGATCCCCCATCTTCTTCCCTTTCAGCCACAAATAAAACTGGATCTTCCTGGGCCAAACACTGAGTGGGGAAACCAGGGCATTGCTATTGGAGGACTGGTGGCAGATGGATTGCTCCAAGTCGTCTTTGTTATACTACAACTAGAAAGCAAAGACAGTAAAGGAAATTCCCTAGAAAACTATGAATCATGTCTTGGACAATAGGAAGGTCTCAGTGCAGCCAGACCCTGCAGACCACAGTCAGGATTTTGGACCCACTGGAACTTGGAGAATGAGTGTTTGGAAACAGGCTGAGGTTGATTACAGCCCCACCATCTAGCAGGCACATAATGCTCTGGAGGTGGCAGCTCATTTATAGCCCCTGCAAATCAGGCTTCAATTCCAGGCTCAATCACAGTTTCCACTAGATATAATTATGCTCCATGCCCTGGTCATGGCAGCAATTGATGCTTCTGCAAATTATTCCTCAAATTGTGCAACCCAGCAGAGATGGCAACAATTACCTCCCAGCAGAAACACAGTGTACTGACTAAGGAGGTTAGCTACACTGAAAAGTGTCCTAATCAAGGTCTTTTAAAAGTCATGACTGTAATCTTTAACAAAGACTACAACCTGAGAACTGGAACTCTAGGAAAGAGTTCAGTGCGTGATTGGAGTGGTGGTCAGCGACAGTCTACAGCCCACAGCACACCCTTCCAGCTGATGGCAGACCCTGCCATCCAGTTCCTGAGCCCGGTCATGACCAGGAACAGCAGCAGCCAGTATTTGTTAAGTCTCATGTGTCAGGCATGGGGCTAAGTATGGTAACCACATTGTCTTATGCATCTGTCTTATCAGGCAGGTTCTCCATTTGCCAACATTACAATACTATAGGGCAACTACAGGGAAAGAATCATTCTGTTAGCTCATGACATAGCAAGTGAGCAGCAGATCCAGAACTTGAACCTAAATCTTCTGGGTTCTTGCTGGTGTTCCACCCTGATGGTCTTCAAAAGATTCCTAGGGAGCAACCAATCTTCCTTTAGGAAAATGGGTGAGAGAGAAGGAAAAAAAGACCCCTTGTGCTGATTTACACCATAACTTAGAGGATGCAGGCTAGAGAATAGAGGTAGTGAGAGGGGGGAGGGGCCATTTGGCTTTTCTGATTGGAGTGTCATGGGTCTTTTATCACAGAAGGGACCTGAGTTGAAAGAGGAGCCCATTTTTGAGGAATGAGACCTGTGAGCAAGTAGCTCTGTGGTCTCTGAGGTGGGGAAGCAGCACAAGGGAAGCAGCAGCCCCAGCCTGTGCTTCTTCAGCAGGCCTGCTGGGTGCTGAGCCCAATAAGAGACAGCCTCATTACCCCAACTGCAGGGCAGGGGAGGCCTCCGGACACAGGAGCTCCCGGCCCCTGAAGCAAACATTCCACTCTGCCCTGCAACAGCATGTGGCTTCAGCTCAGTTACCTAACCTCTCTGAGCTTCGACTTCTGTATCTTTAAACAGAGATAATGCTAGCTACCACAAAACACTGTGAAGACTGAGTGAGGGAATTACTAAGCACCTACCACAGTGTCTGGTTTGTGATAACTATTGTTGTTGTATAATATACGAGGGGGGACCCCCCCAAAATGGAATTTATGTATAAAAAATCGTGTATTTATCCTTACATGTTTAAACTTCAGTCACCTTCAAAGTACTGTCCATTTGATGCAATTCACCTATCAAGACACTTTTTTCCACTGCTCAAAACAGTTTTTGAACTTGTTGATTCTGATGTATTTTAGTGCTTCTGCCATTTGTTGTTTCACCCCTTCCACATGAGCAAAACAATTATCTTTGAGGACTTTTTTTTATCCAGGGAAACAAAAAAAGTGTCGCTGAGGTGAGATCAGGTGAATAGGGAGAGTGGAACATGGGGGTCATGTCATTTTTGGTCAAAAACTGCTGAACACAGTGCGATGTGGGCAGGCGTGCTCATAAGTCAGCCGTCATGAAATGGGCAAATGAGTTGAAAGAGTCTTCAAAAACAATTTCACTGAAGTGGAACACTACCTCTCACAACAATGCCAGCTGATACACCGATACAGACAGGTTCCTAGAACACTCGCCTAGTGGGGGAAGCCTGTACTACAAGGGGCCCACCCTCTAGAAGATAATTCCGGGTTTTGGGGGGGTCCCCCCCATACTCATTCAACAAATATTTATTGAACATCTTCTATATACACAAGGCATACACACTAGTTAGTGTGGTTACAGCAGAGAACAAAATAGACAAAGATCCTTGGATAGAGCAACATACAAGCGTAAGGATATAGATAATGAAGAAGTATAATACACAGCATGTCAGACAGAGATCTATGTCAGAGGCGGAGATGAAGGAGGAAGGGGGGAAAGAACGCTGGAGGGTGTGCAGCTGTAAACATGGTCAGGGAAAGCCTCTCTGAGCAGTGACATTTGAGTTAAAACTGAAGGTGATCAGCAGAGAGCCCACGAGCTGTCTGGGCGGTGGGGGAGGAGAGGGCGCTGGCAGATGAAACTGCAAGTACAAGGGCCCGCCATGGGAGCAGGCTAGGCAGGTTCTGAGAAATGGCCTCTGAAAGCGGAGTGAGTGGAGAGGGAGGACTGGAGCAGGAGAGGAGCCCCTTCTCCTGAACAAGCACACAGAGTTGGCACAAGCACCTAAAACAAGGAATAAACACGGATCTGCACCCAAGAGTTACTGTAGGAGTTCAGCAGGGGGAGAAACCACAGGGGCCTTAGGCAGTGCCAAGGCTTCCGCTGGGCCCCAGAAGGGGAAGGAAAAAGAAAATATCTTTTTATTCCTAGTTTTGTCTTTCTAATTACAAATGCTTATAGTGGAAAATTTGAGAAGTTTCATGGAAATATAAAGAAGAAAATGGACTGTCTAGGATACCAGCACCCAGAGGCAACTGTGATTACAGTGTAGCATGCGTCTCCTTCTCACCTGCCTAGGGTATAAGTGATTTGTGGCTACATTAACAACGAGTTGCAATGGCACTGAGCCTCACTCTATGCACTATTTCCCTCAAATATTTGTGGGAGCTCCCAATGGGTCATCTCAAATGATGTCACAAATTCATCTATTCACAGCAGTCCCCATGCAGGGCTCCTGGAGGCCTCTGCTGGAGATGATCCTTGTGGGGTCCCCAGCAGCCACATCTGCTGCCTCCTCTATGCCCCCCAAATTCTGGGGGTACACTGTGTTTTCTACACAGGTGGATGGAGTGTCTTTCTCCCCAGCTCTATGGCAAGATATGTCACCTGGGTCCCAAAGCAGTAGTTGCAGGCCTTCCCAAACATTCTCAGGAAGGTTGAGATCTCTTGCAAGCAACTCTCCAAACTTCAGCTGAAAATAGTCACCACCACAAGGACCAGTCCAGGCTCTCTTCCTTCACAATTCCCCTCCACACACCTTAGGTTAAAAGGAATGAAAAGGCAGTGCCTTTCTCCCGAGGCACTGCTATGTACACTGCTGAGCCAGGACAGTGAACATCTGCATTCAGGCTGCCAGTGACTGCACAGTTTTAGGTTTATGTTGGTTTTCCCAAAACAAAGCAAAAGTCTGCCCCAAGGCGAACTCAATTCTCTACCCCTAGCAAACTGCTAGCAACTATAGCTCCCTCCCCCACTCCACTTTCCCCACCTCTCCTCATCATGTTTTCAAAAACATTAGGGTGTTACATACAGTGGCTAGAATTTAGGTAAAAGGCTGGAATGGGAGAAAGGAGTCCATGTGGGCGAGGGCAACAACTCCAGCAAAAGTGGGGTAGCAGGGATGCTTGCAGTATGCTGGGAACCACAAGAAGACTAGCTAGGTTGAGACAGAAAGTTTGTTGGGGAGAGGAGAGGGTGCTGTGAGTAGAGAGAGCAAGTAAGGGTAGTGTCTGAGGGAGAGCAGCGAGTACATATGGATGCTTCGGGGAGGTGGACTGGCTGGTGAAGGGGGAGCCTGGAGGCAGGGAGGCCAAATGGGAGTCTAGGACAGCCTGACCAGGGGAGTGGTGGTGGCAGGAATGCAGGTGGGGAAGGACTGGCTCCGGGAATCAGTTGAAATGATTAGGTAACTCATTAGCTGTGGGAAATGAAACAGAAGGACATGTGAGGGATGACTTGGCAATTTTAAGCTGGAGTCCCTAATCAGAGTCCCTAATCACTGCTGGGTGCCCAGGGGGAGCTGGTTTGGTGTCAAGAAGATGGATAGGACTTCAGGCACATTGAGTCTTAGTTGCTCAATGGGACGTCCGATGGACACTTAGAGCACAGGAGGGATGCTGAGGCTGAAGGTAGACACTCTGAGTCATCTTCTTAGAGGACATGGGCAAAACCATGGACTTTCTCCTCGGGAGAGTGTAGAGGGAGGAAAGGAGGAACTTTACCCATTTCTCCTCTTGCTGTGTGGGAGAAAGCAAGGATCTTGGAAGTTCCAAGCAGAGTCCCGAGACATGCAGTCCTGCTCCCCCAGCTGTCTCTGGGGGTTGGTCTGTGTCCATCTTCTAGAGTTACGTCTACAAATGATCTGGGGGACAGGGAGGGCTCAGAAGGGAGTGGCAGGTCAGGGCGTCATGAAACTGGGAAAAGAAAAGTGGCCCATGTTTTAGGTGGGTATCAGCTGAGGGCTGACCGAGAGTCTTCGTGTTCACTGAAACCAGAACTGCAAACAACAGAGTCACGCCACACTGAACGGACTCAGGACAGACCTAAGCCCCGGCTGACAGGGGCCAACCCATGGGATTCCAGACTTCGCAGCTTTTCTCTTCCCCACTGTATAGAAAACATTGTGGCTTGGAACAGAACCTTGCAGGCAAACCATCACCTTTCATCAGACCTGAGATGTCTCCACAACACAAGGTATAGCCTGAGGAAGGCAGGTTCTCACTCAGGGAGAACCCAGTCAGACCTTGGATACGTGGGGCACCTCGCCCAGACACACATGCACAGGTGGCACATACATGCAGAAGCACCACCTCCAACCTTACAGGAGCCTTGAAGGAGTAAAGTCATTTAGCAGCTATCACATACCAGCTACTTTACTTGGAGCTTCCCTGGTCTTTTCACATTTAGTCTCACAACAATTATGAAAGAAAGAGATGATTTTTCTATTTTATAAAAAACTGAGGCTCAGAAAAGTTAAGTCTTTTGCCCAGAATCATGCCTGCAAACTGGTAAACGGTTTCTGACCCAGATCAGCCTGGGCACTCACCTTCCTCCTTCACATATGGGTGGGTGCACAGCAGACTCACACACACACATACCTGTCCCCACTAGAATGTACACCCTACTGAATGTAAGCCTCTCGGGGGTAGGACCTTCATTTTGTTTACTGATGTATCCCAGGCATCTAGAACAGTGTCCGGCGCATAGTACACACTCGGTAAATATTTTGTGGTTGTTGTTAAACAAGCAGAATGAACGCACATCATACAACACTCACCTGTGCATACACACATCCACACACATATTCACTCATTCACTGAGTCACTCACTCACCTTCACGCACTTACAGACACATCAAAATCACCACCTGAAAGGAGATCCCAGGTGAGGAGGACCCGCTCCCAGAGCTGCCTCACAGGCCTCTTTCTGGAGGGGTGGCTGCCGCATCATGGGCCCCACTGCCAGTTCCCGGCCTCTTCCCTGAAACAGGCAGACAGCCCTTTCCCTAGCCTCAGAACAGCCCACTTTCCTCTTCCCTTAACTCAGTCAAAACAGAGAATTTTTCTAAAAGATCTTTATAAAGAGAAATGGCTGAGAAAAATAAATCAAGAAACTACAAGCTCTTGAGGGGATGAGTTGACAGAGCTGGATTCCTACCCTCAGCCACACCCCAGAGTCTGGCCGCAGCCTGGCTCACTGGTCCAGAGACCAGCTCACAGAGCCCAGGCCCTGCTTGGAGGCTCCGCCAGCAGATCAGATGCCCAGGCTGAGGGAGGAGGGGGTTGGCACACAGCTGCTCAACCTGGGGCATTCTCTCTTCCTCCAGATCCTGCTTCTTCTGCTTTCAGGGCATACACCCTTCTGCCACTGTGGTCCTGAGCTAACTGCGCTTCTACACCCTCCTGGACATCTGCTGTACCTTGGGCTTGTACACCAAGCTGGTCCAACCCAGAGCACTCCAGCAGGACTGAGTCCATCCCTTGCTTAAAACCCCCATAATTTAAATTCCTTTTTTAGAGCCTCAAGGCTCGGCCTGGGGTGGTTTTGCCCACCTCTTTGCCTCATCGCACTCCACCCCTTCATCTGGTCTCTGGCTACATTTGCAAGGCAGTTGTGATTGATGTACCAGAGTCTGGGATTTCAAGTATCTATTCACCCAGACACCTCAAATGACTCCAGATCAGCCCCTGGACCAGCATCGGCATTACCAGGGCCTCCAGATTGACATAAATTTCTGAGCCCACCCAAGACCTGCTGAATTAGCATCTGTAGGTAAGACCCAAGAGCTAGGACCTTTAACAAGTTTCCCAGGCAACTCTCACACTCCGAAGTCCAAGAAGCACTACTCCACCCAAATTTACTACGTTTCATATAAGCCCCCATGTATATATAATAATAAAGCTGAAACATTTATTGAGCACTTATTATGTGCCAGGAAGTATTTTCATGTATTAACTCGGTTCAACCTGTCAACAATGTTGTGAGGGAGACACGTTACCACCCCCACTGCCCAGTAACTTGCCCAAGTGCACACCGCCATCAGTGGTGAAGTCAAGAACTGAACCCAGGCCCTGTGGTTTCTGAGCCCGCATGCACACACCACACTCGGGAGCATACCTGAGTGTGCTCCCACACTGACTCCCACACCGACCACACACAGGACCCCCACCCCCCCACCCCTCGGAACCACTGACAGAAGAGGAGACGGAAGGCCAGAGTATTTTCGAAGGCTCCTTGTTTTTCTCACCCCAAGCCTGGCACACACAGACCTGAGCCGAGAGAGCCAGCAGCCACAGCCAGCAGGACCTGGGAGTTGGCGAGCTGCGGCTCCAGGACTTTGGCAGTACCCACGAGCCCCAAGGCTCAGCCCGGCATGCTGCAGTGAGCGTGCCTACTATGGGTCTCAACGGCCAGGGGCCCTGCACCCTGCCCACTGGCCTCCCCCGCCCAGCGTGCCCCTGGCTCCCTGGGACCTGAGCCCCTGACAGGGCCCTCCTGGAATGCTGCAGCCAGAGAGCAGATGTGCTTATAGCTCTCTTCAAAAACTTGTCTTCTTAGGAATCCTGCCAAGGGGAAAGGCAGGGGGGTGGAGGGAGGGATTGGAAAAACAACTGAAATAGCATAACACAGAAAAGTGATCCAAATAAAAAGCAGCGACTGTGTATCTGGAAGGAATAAACTGAGGAGGAGAGGCGCGGAGTTGTGTGGCGTGGCCGTGAGGCTGCCAACCTTGGCAGCCTGGGGTTGGGGCCTGGGCAGCAGCTGCCAACCGGCCACAGGGCTGCTCTGGCCAGGGCTGGGTGGCGGGAAGAGCAGAGTCTGGGCTGACTCAGGGACATGAGGAGATCTCCACCAGCAGCACCCTCTGTCCCAGGGCTCCAGGCACTGTGCTCTTCAGCTCCCAGAAGCCCCAATACCCTAAGCCTTACCTGGAGGGTTCCTCTCATTCTTCCCCACCTGAAGGGTCTACTTGGAAACATGGGAAGAGCCAGAATTATGCCCAGACACACTGGCATTCTGAGCAAGGAAAGAGAGGTCTTGGGAGAGGGACGGGACACCCTGACAGTGGAGGAAAAGAGGAGGTGAAGAGTTATTTTGAGGCCCCAAAATGCAGAATCAAAACAAGGTCTCACCCAGCTCTCTCCTGACGAGCAGCATGACCTTGGGCAACTCACTTATCCTCACTGAGCCCAAATCCCTTCACTGTAAAACGGGCTAAATCAAGCTTTCTCTGTGCACCTCTGGGTCAAACAAGAGCGGTAGGGTAAACAGGTTACTAAAGCCTTGGGCTCGAGACAGAAAGCGACATGGTGTTATGTCACAGCATATGGAGTGAAAGAATTGTGTTTGAGACATACTTACTAGCCATGTGACCTTGGAAAAGACACTTCTCCGTGCTCAAGAAAGCCAAAGTCCAGATAGGGAAGAACTTTTGAAAAGCTTTTATAAGCATTAGCTTCCACTTCCTAAGTCATGTACCAGGTACAGAACAGAGCATTTTCACATAGTATGCGCATATATTTCTGTGAGGAAGGTATTATTATTCCCATTTTACAGTTAGAAAAATAAGACTCAGAGAAATTAAGGAACTTTTGAAAACTGGCAGATGCGGGAGTTGAACCAGATCCGTCTGACTATGGGGCCCATGCCCTCTCTCCTGTTGCAGTGCAGTGGGCAGGGATGGGCAGTGTCCCAGATGGCGAGCTGAGGACAGAGAGGAAGTCCTGGCAGAGGAGACTGGCTGGGGACATCCAGCAGCAGTAGGCAGACACTCTGGTCTCAGGTAGCACAGGAGGCTTGGAGGGAGGTGTGCCCAGACCTGGAAGAACTGAAGTCTCAGTGCCCCATGACAACCTGGAGTTCATGTGCCCGAGGACTCAAAGGCACTATAGCCCATCATGAGGGAGAGGTCCATGCAGGGCCTCGGGGAGTATGATCACTGCCAAGTAGGTCAGCAGAGCATCAGACTGTTGGGCGAGATAAGTGAGGAGCTGGAACAAGCTGGATTGTTAACAAGGCAGCCACAGATAAAGGCAGGCCCAGGCAGGTCACCTGATGGCTCAGAAATAAACTCCATAGCCATTGCCGAGGCCTCCCTTTTCATCAAATGCTCCGTGAGGCCAGGGGGGCTTCTGGACCAACAGGTTATCGAGGCCTGGGTTTGAGCGTAGAAAGCGGTGGTATGTCACAGGATATAGAACTGCAGAATCAGGTTTGAGACCTACTTATTGGTAGGTCTCACTTGACCTTGGAGTAGACACTTGACCTCTCTATACTCAAGAGAACCAAAGCCTATAAAAGAGCACAAGAGTGGTTTCCCTCCAAGTCTGCTCTCCAGCCCCTCCCTCCAAGCCCCTTCTGCCAATGAGTGAGCCACGCCCTCCCCAGCATGCTGTGGCCCCTGCGCATGCTTCACTTGTGCCTTTCTGACAATTTTGACCACTCCCTGTATTGACTAGCCTGTGTGTCTGTCACCCTATCAGGACTGTGGGCTTCTCAAGGGCACCCTGTTAATGGTGCCCAAGAGGGAGGCTGGTAAGTGTTTGAGACATGAAGGAGGGACTAAGTAAACAAAAATTCATCAGGAGCTTCCTAAAGCAGGTCAGGGTCAATCAGAGTCTTAAAAGAGTTGGTATATTGGGATAGTTCTTTTTCTTCAAAGCAATCAGAGCTGTCTTGGCTCCTAATACTTAAGCTAGACATACCGGTCTCCAAAAGCTAGAACTCTTTCAACAGTGCTTATTCATTCATTCACAAGCATTTACTGAGCACATACTATGTGCCTGGCTAGAGAGTAAAAGCGAAGAAGATATAGCTGGCACCTATCTTCAAAGGTGTAACTGTAAAGGAGCCAGGATTATGGTGCAGAAAATTATAATGAATAATTATAATCTATGACCATCTCAAGGGTTCGTGGAAGCCCATTAAAGAAGTACCAAATCCACCCAGGAGGGAGCGAAGAAAGACAGGGTTGCCCTGTGTGGTTCTGCGGGTCATGCACCACACTAGCCAGGGCACTCCCTGGAGGCAGACAGGGGCCTGGTCCTTCCAGGCCAGCAGCATCTGCAGCCCTGTGGCCATCTCACCCCAGTCCCCAAACCCTAGTCCATCCACCCGGACCCAGTGGGTCTTTCTCCTCCTCTGGCTCTGCTCCTGTTTGAGAATTCCTTTGTCCAGCCTCCCAGAGGTTTCTCCAGAAAAACTCCCCAGGAACCCCTGCTATTCCCTCTCTCCTGCCAGCTCTGTAAAGCAAGCCGGCTCCACTTGGAGAATTGGATTTTTGGGAAGTGTGATTCATGGGGAAAGAACTCTTTCCACAGCTTTCTAACCTTTGATGTGACCCCAAAAAAACCTGTGGCTCGCACAGAACGATCTAAATCTCACAAAGCTCATAAACACAAGAGCCGCAGTGCATTGGGCCGTGAAAAAGGCCTCTGGCCAGCCAGCTCCTGCCACCAGCCCAAGGAATGCTGCCCTTTTCCACCCTGCACCAACAGCTCTCCCCACAAACCCTCCATTCTGCTGGCAGCTCCTGCAGGGGCAGCATCCCAGGGCCCAGCGGCCGGGACGGGGGCCTTCCAAGGCTCTCCCATAGCCCACCAAACTCTCCCTCCAGTTCTGGTAGCAATGACCCTAGCTGTTGAGCAGGGAAGGGAAAGACGTCTAAAACATAGCCTCTTTGATGGGGAGAACAGCTGGAACAGGAGAATGTTGTGAACCACAGGGGACATGTCTGCAGAGGTCGTGCCCGCTGTGGACACCGGCAGCTATGGGTCTGGCTCAGACTGAGGTTTCTGGAAGTTTTCCTGCAAAACAAAACAGTGGAAATGAAGTCTTATTTTCTCCCATGAAAACAACGTTTTGGGGAACAATCTATCCACAACAAATTGAAAGAACTAGAAACCACATACATGTCCTCTACACAGTACTCCTCTTTCTAAAGCAGGATCTAGAAGAAGCAGGACAAGCTGGAAACTAACGAGGCAATTAAGTGGAATGCCTCTCACAGTGCCTGACTTCTGGTGGGTGATCAATAAATGGTCACTGTTATTATAATGCCTCATTTTATTATCTGAGCTGCCCCTGAGGGAGGCACTGAGCAGAGCAGAGAGGGTCCATAAAGTTTCCAGGAACTGGTTTGAGGCCCTGCCTGCCTGCCTGCCTGCCGGGGAGGGCCCTGGGACCTCCAGGCTAGGGTTTCACTTTGGGAAGCTGGCTGACGGTGCACAGGGCCATTTGTGCCCCTGCCACTCCTGCTGAAAATAGTACCACCACACAGCTGGCCACAAAGGCAGAGGGACAGGCAATGGCCAAACTAAACCGACACTTGGCTTTATGACACTTTATCCAGGACTTCCCCGCCCCCCCTCCCCCGCCCGCCTCCCCCACAGCACCCACAGCAGCTTGTAAGTCAAGGGTTCTTGAAACAAGTTTTTACCACTGGGTTGGATTCTCACAGGTGGTGGGAACCCGGACCACCACACTTTCTCTGCAGACAGACGGGAAATGGAGATTGGCGGGCTGCCAGCAGCTCTTTCCTGGTCTTAGCAAGCCTGTACCCATCCATCCCGTTCTAGCAGGTAGGTGACATGGGCACTTGATCCAGACACAGGACAAGTGGGAGAAGGGCTTCCTTTCCTGCCCTCTGCGCACTGCAGGGGTCTGGCTCACTGGAAAGCCTTTCCAGAGATTTCTCCTCCCCTCATTGCCAGAGCACCAGAAAGGAGAATTTAGTTCTCTTCCCCGAAGTTGTGGCTGCGTGCGGGAAGGACTGGGTCGTATCCTGGTGGGAGCCACCTAAAAGACCCCAGGTATGGCCCTGGCTGGTGTGGCTCAGTGGATTGAGCACCAGCCTGTGAACCAAATGGTCACAGGTTCAATTCCCAGTCAGGGCACATGCCTGGGTTGCAAGCCAGGTCAGGCCCCCAGTAGGGGGTGTGCGAGAGACAACCACACATTGATGTTTCTCTCCCTCTCCTTCTCCTTCCTTTCCCTTCTCTCTAAAAATAAATAAATAAAGTCTTTTAAAAATAAAAAATTGAAAAAGATCCCAGGTGTGGAGCCAGGTAGCCCTCCTACACTTGAAGCACCACCCATGGCCCTAAGACATCTGCCTTCTCATCTTGGCCATTTCACACCTACCACCTGGGGAAAACAGCCTCCCCTCCCAATCTGCTTCCCCCACCTTCGTTTTCATCACATTCCCACTTTCTCTACTGAAAGGGGAAGAGAAAGGACCTCCTTCAGGTGTGAGTAGGGGCTCAAAGCAAAGGGAGAGAGAGCCCCCGGGAGCCTTGCCCCTGAGCCTGTGTTTACTGTCCGGGATTCGCAGTCAGTTGACATCAATTTGTCACTTTCCTGTGGTCATCATTTACTCCTTCCAGCCTCCGTGGCCTCATTTGTGGAAAATGGAAATAACAAGATCGTTCCACAAGGTTGTTTGCTGAGAGTAAATATGGTGAGGTATGAAAAGGCATTTTGCAAACTGCAGAGTGCTAAATAATAATAATAACAATACCTATTATTACAGTGCTGCAAATACTGTGAAACAGCTCTGTCCCTCAGAAATGCCCCGAAGTCTCTGCATGATTTCCAGGGGAATACCACCAGCTCAGTCTAGACTGGAGCCTCTGTCTCCTGAAGGATCCAGAAGTGGGGCATGGCCCGGGTAGGAGGCGCAGAGTGAGGTCAGCCATCTCACCATCACCGCCCAACCTCCAGTGAGGGGTCAGTGATTATACCCCACCCCCTCACGAGAGAGAGTGAGGTTCCTTCCTCCCCAGGGATTACCTTACTCCACCAGAGTCAAGCAGGAAGAAAGAATGGGAGAAGTAGGGATGAGAAGGTGGCCGGCCTGGAGTCACATGACTTTCCTAGAGCCAGCCTCAGAGGCAAGGTCGGAAGATCACAGCACTAAAAGGGGCTGATCCCTAAAGCCAGATCCAGGGTCTTTGCCCTGCCCCAAGAGCCTGGTTCAGAAGCAGCCAGGGAGACAGAAGCACCTATAACAGCTGTTGTTTGTTGAGCCTGTGCTACTTACGTGCTTTCTGCCAGTCTTCTCTCATTTGACCCTAATCGCAGCCCTGACAAACAGGGGTTATTATGCCATTTTTCAGATGAGGTTCTGATGGCATGTCATTTTCCTGAGGTTGCTCATTTAGTGGCAAAACTGGACAAAATTTGACTAAGGATCCATTGGATCCAAAGCTCAGAACTACTCAACACACTGCTTGTCAGTGGGCTGGCCCAGAAGGGCAGCCGTGGGTGGGGCTAGCTTCTGGGTGTGGTCCCCTGCCAAGCTGCCAGCGGAGAGAGCCTGAGAGAAAAGGGAAAGTCATTTCCTCTCAGTAACTGCACTTCTGGACATCCACCAGACTACCACCACAGGGCTGCTGTGTCTAGCTGGGACAAATGTCAAGGGTGCCTGCTCCAAACCTGTGAAAGGCACCGGGATGCTCAGAAAGAGGGCTCCCCACTTCCTGCTCCCTACAGAACAACAGGGTCCTAATTGTGAGGCTTAAGGCCCCTGCCCCTGGAGGGGAAGATGCAGCCCTTCAGTCTTTCACTCCCTGGGAAAATGCCTGGGTCCTCACCCCAGGGCAGGGGCTGGCTGGCTCTCCCCAGTACCCTGCTGAGCTTCCCCTTTCTGCTTTTGTTAAGGTGGGTAGGGGGGCACGAGCTGGCCTGGGCTGAGGCAGAGGATAAAGAAGTATAGATAGAATCTTATGGTTTTTGTTGGGATGAATCACCCCAAAGGATTTTTTTTAATTTTCTCTAAAGATCATATAGACACATTACAGAAGATTTGGCAAGTAGAAGAAAAAGAATTATTTGTGATTTCACCACCATAACACAATGACTGGTAATACTCTCGTGTCATTCCTTCCCAGTTCTTCCACCTATTTCTTACTTTAAAAAGTGTTTTAAAATAATTTAATTATACCATTTCCAGAATGTGGATCAGATTTTCCCACCATTTATCATGACACCATAATTGTCTTTCCCTGTCACTGTGCAGTTCCCCTGTCCTTTTGGATGCCTGCAGGTGAGTCCACAGTGTAGATGGAAGCAAATTTCACCCCTTGACTTAAAAATGTTTGTTTCTGGCCCTGGCTGGTGTGACTCAGTGGGTTGAGTGCCAGCCTGCAAACCAAAGGGTCACCAGTTCGATTCCCATTCAGGGCACATGTCTCAGTTGCAGGTCAGGTCCCCAGTAGGCATGCTCAAAATGCAACCACACATTGCTGTTTCTCTCCCTCTTTCTCCCTCGCTGCCCCTCTCTAAAATAAATAAATAAAATATTTTTTCAAAAAAAGAATGTTGTATTTGAAGTCTTATAAAAGTAGAAAACTTGAATCACATTTAGTCAACTCTTTAATAAACCACCTATTTTTTTTAAGGTATTTATCAAGGTGGGGCTACTCAATGCATAGTCTGAGTCCTGTTGCAAACAGGAAGAAATCGTCCCTGCCTCTGGAAGCTTGTATTCTTGTTACTGAAGAACTGAAAATGAAGGCAGTGTGGGTTGGTGGTCAATGGCTTGCACTCTGGAGTCAGACTTGGCTGGGCTGAGTGCTTCCCCGTTTCCCCTCTACTCATTGAACAAATGAGTCACTTTAACCTTTCTGAGCCCCAGCTTCCTCATCTGCAGAACCGTGTTAATCTGATTCACCTTGCAGAGTTGTGATAAGGATTAAAGGCAATGTATGTAAAGTGCCAGACATTTGGTAGGCTTTCAGAAATGTTGATTATAATTAGAGTAGCACACAGCACATGTAGAATGCTAAAAGGACACCGTGTCAAGCAAGGGGGTTAGAGCATGGAGGGGTGAAGGAGCAAACAGTTCTTCAAGAGCAGGGTTCCTCAGCCCTGGCCAGGAACCCTGATTGGAATCAGCTGGGAAATATGATATTCTGCTCATGCCCAGGCCCCACTCAGACCAGTTAATCCAGAATGGGGCCAGGCCTGGGCATATTTTTAAAAAGCTGCCCAGGTGAATCCAGGTGCATCCCAAATTGAGAACCACTGCTCTAAGAGGTGGTTCAGCTGTGATTTGGAAAAGAACCCAACACATATTAACATGGATATGCTAGGTGCTTTCACAACTGTTGGCTCATCTAAGTTCTCCCGACAGTCATCTGAAGCAGATACTTTTAATCCTACTTGAGATGAAAGGAAACAGAGATCTATAAAGGTCACTGAAGTCTGCCCACCACCCAGCCCAGACACAGTGTTGCTGCTTGATTCTCTAGGGCAGTGCTGTCCCACAGAAACATGATGTGAGCTGTTAATGGAAGGCATGGGTGTAATTTCAAATTTTCTAGTAGCCACATTGAAAAATTTAAAAGAAACAGGTGAAATCAATTTTTAAAATGTATTTTTATTTAACCCAAGATACCCATAATATTATCATTTCAACATGTAATTAATATAAAAATTATTAATGAGGTATTTTACATTACTTTTTTCATACTGAGTCTTTAATATCTGGTGTGTGTTTTACACTTAAAGCACATCTCAGTTCAGACTGGCCACAAGTGCTCAACAGCCACATGTGGCTAGTGGCTATGGCGCTGGACAGGCTAAAGTAAAGTTGACCTGGATCCTGGTGGACATACAACAGGAGGAGGTGGGAAAGGTCCGCGGGTAGGGGCTGAGGAGTTTTAGGGTTAGCCAAGAGATTAAGTGTCCAATAACAAGGTGCCCAAGATAGAGGCCCTCTGATGGCTGGAGAGCTGGGAGCCCACCCATAAGCCAGAACAAGTAGTCCAACTGGAGAGACATATGCAAAAGAATGAAACTGGACCCATATCTTACACCATCAACAAAAATCAACTCAAAATGTATTAACGACTTAAATGTAAGAGCTGAATACTAAAAACCCCAGAAGAAAATAGAGAGGAAAAGCTCCTCGACATTGGTCCTGGCAATTATTTTTTGGAACTGACAACTAAAGCAAAAATAAACAAATGAGGCTACATCAAACTAAAAAGTTTCTGCTCAGTCAACAGAAAAAATGAACAAAATGAAAAGGCAATTTATGGATCAAGAGAAAATATTTGCAAACGTATATCCAGAATGAGTTAATATTGAAAATATGTAAGAAACTCGTGCAATTCAAAAGCAAAAACCCAAATAACCTGACTTTAAAAATGGGCAGAGGACCTGACATACAAATGATCAGCAGGTACATGAACAGATGCTCAACATCACTAATAGTCAGGAAATGAAAATCAAGACCGCAATGAGCTATCATCCCACACCTGTTAGGATGGCTATTAATAAAAATATAAGAGATAACAGGTGTTGGTGAAGATGTGGTGAAAAGGAACCCTTCCTTCTATCTACACTGTTGGTAAGAATGTAAATTAATATAGTCATTACGGAAAATAGTATGAATGTTCCTCAAAAAATTAAAAATAGAACTACCACTTGATCTGACAGTCCCACTTCTGGTTATATTTCCTGTATCTCCCAAGGAAATGAAATGGCCGGGCTGAAGAGATGCCTCACTCCGCTGTTTGTGCGGTGTTAGTCACGGTAGCCAAGATATGGAAACAACTTAAGTGTCTGTCAGCAGTTGAATGGCTAAAGAAGGTGTGATATATACATACACACACACACACCTATTTACATGTGTATACAAACATGCAATGGAATATTATTCGGCCATAAAAAAGGAAAAGAAATCCTGTTGTTTGTAACAACGTGAATGAACCTGGGGGGCACTGTGCTAAAAGAAATACATCAGAAAGAGAAAGACAAATACTATAGGATATCACTTATAGGTGGAATCTAAATAAAAGTGGAACTCAAAAACAGCCAGGGGCTGAGAGGTGAGGGAGATAGGAGAGGGTTGAAGGGTACAAACTTTCAGTTACGAGTTGAACAAGTTCTGAGGACCTAATGTCCAGCATGGTGACTGGAGTTAATAACACTGTGTTGTATACTTGAAATGTACTAAGAGAGTATATCTCATGTATTCTCACCAAGAAAAAAAGTAACTACGTGAAGTGATGAATGTGTTACATAGCTTATTTGTAGTAATCATGTCACATGTATATGTATATTAAATCTTCACATTGTATATACACTTAAAATATATGCCATACCATTTGTCGATTATATCTCAATAAAGCTGGTGGATTGGGGAAGAGTCCAAAGACAATGAGGCGCTAGTAAGAGTTGGAAGAAAACACCCCAGCGGGAGATCAGTCCCATAAGTGGGACGGGGAGCCTTGGCACCTGCCCTCACCCCAGCTGGAGGAGACCACAGCCGGCCGCGGAGTGATTTACCCGGTTGGGAAAGGGCTGTTTTACAGTTCCTTTGGCTCCCCACTCACGGAAGCAGACTTGCACCAGATCGTTCCCTGCCCGCTCCCCCACCACCCCTGTAGCCCATAAAGGGTAATGGAGCTGAAGTTAAAATAGTCACATGAAACCCACCTCATTTGAAAGGGCACCTGCTTTAAAGGCCAAATTTCCTGAGCCCAGGTTTATACATTAAGCTACAGAAAGACCTAATTAATTCAGACCCCACTCACTCTGAATTTGGGATACATTCTGCCTCAGGCTGGTCTGAAGTCCTTCCTTTGCACTATCTATGAAGAAACGGTTTGCTAAGCAAATAAATAGTGCAGGACAGATTACAGAAACAGGCCTGACTTACTTACTCAAAACCATTTTAAAGAACTTAAAAAATCACCTCTGCAGCCCCATTCACAGAAAGTTAATGAGATCATTACAGCTGGTCCTTATCTGTTTCAACATTTCAGTTTTCCAAGCGCCTTCATACACATTTTCTGACATGACTCTTGGGTGGTGTTCCAGTTCC
Source organism: Trachops cirrhosus (assembly GCA_028533065.1). NCBI lineage: Eukaryota > Metazoa > Chordata > Mammalia > Chiroptera > Phyllostomidae > Trachops > Trachops cirrhosus. The sequence goes on from CM052539.1 coordinate 152,536,590, forward strand.
TTTTCAGTCTCCAGCGACTGACTTAAGGCCTGGCACATAGTAGGTACTTAATAGTTGCGAAATGAGTGGAGGTTGCAATGGCAAATAGTATTAGTCCCATATTACAGGTGAGAAAGAGACTGTCTCAGAGTTGAATATAATGCATCTTTGGGGTGTGGTTGCAGCTGTAGCAGACAGGGCTAGTAACTGTGAAACAGGGCTTTGCACCATTTCTTGCTCTCTGGGGTCTTTGCACCATTTCTTGCTCTCTGAGGTCTTTGCACTCTATTACACTGTTATCAGGACGGCTGCCTGACAACAGCTTATTAGCTGAGTTTGAGGAATAGTCTGTTCCTAGGAACAACATCAACAACAACAACAAGCCCAATTTTTCTTTTGTAAATAGCTTTTCCCTCAGGTACAGGTTAGTGAGCTCTGCAACGCGTGTCTCCCCCCTCCCCAGCCTCAGAACCTTTCTCAGAGGAGCAGGGAGGTCTTTTGGAGCAGGGCTGACTCTGACTCAGGTCAGGGCCAGCATACCTGTGTTTTCTCCCTGGGGCGAGAGAGCTGGAAGAATTGGAGACTGCTCCAAATTGATTTGGGCCTGGGCCCTCCAGGAATTGCTCCCAAAGCACAGGCCTCTCCAAGAAGGATGGTCTCTGTCCACTGGGTCTCCCCTGCCCAGATGGGGGAGGGGTGTGGTGAAGGAGGGAAGATGGTCGCTGTCTCTCCCTGGCCTTTGTTCTGGAGGCTCTGCCGGCTTGGAACACTGCGCAGGGAAAATTCCCTGACCGTGAGATCTGCAGGCTGCAGGGTCCCCGGGGAAGGCTGGGCCTGGGGCTCTTTCGTGCTGCAGCTGGAAAGAGGGGTTGGGTTTCAGCAAGCAGGGCTGGGGGAAGGTAGCCTGCCTTCCCGGCGGGGAGGGAGCCGGCTCTGTGAGCCAATGGTGCCGACAGCTTCCTGTCGAGAGCTGGGGGCCCACTTCTCTGCTCCCCACTCAGTGGATTAGGGGGTGAAAGGCCCATGGGGGAGGGAGAGCAGGAGGGGTGCCCAGGCACTATCTGACCTGGCTGGGGGACAGAGAGGCAGAGCACCAAATCCTTTTTTGCTAAAGAATTCTGCTGGCTCTTTGTCACACGGTCCAGCAAGCGGCCTCTGTCTGGGGAGGGGGATACACTGAGCCTTGGCATTCACTGGGACCATGGGCTGTTTGTTTAAAGTCCCCTCCCCCAACCTGGCCACATACACATCCCCACAGTGCCTGACAGGGAGGAAATGCAGTAGCCACAGACCTGCTTGGTGAAGAGGAGATAGGCTCCGGCTGTGACAGGGAACAGACTGGTGGCTGGATTGAGGGCAATGCACACTGCTCTGACTCCTAAGCCTCTCCCCCAACTTGTACCTCCCAGCCAAGTGCAGCCCTGGCCAGAGAATGGGGCCTCCCACGAAAGCCTTCAGTTCTAAGTATCAGGCCTTGCCTATCCATGCCCTGTTCTATACAACAAGCATTTATAGAGTACCTACTATATATGGAAGTGGGCACAGAGACAAGTAGGATTCAGACTTGCCTTAAAAAGATCGAAATGAGTTGATAAGGTTTGAATGGGACAGGGTACAATGAGGGACAGAGGAGGGCACCCCTCTCGGCCTTGGGTCTCAGAGAGAACTTCCTGGAGTGGATGGTGCCTCAGAGGAGGAGGAGGCCAGCAGGGAGGGGAGGTCAGTTCAGAAGGAGCTCCCTGAGGACCCATTTCAGTGACAGTGGATTTCTAGGAGCAGCTTCAGATCCCACATGGTATGCAAACCTCCTCTTTCTCACCACCCTGCCCGGTTACCACTGCCCAAGGACCCATAGGTCTGTGGGAGGTGGAGAAGACCAGTGAGCCAGCAGCACCTACCTTCTTCCCAGCTGACACAGGCCTCGTGGGGTCGTGGGGGTTTCCAGGTCAGCTGAGCCCACTCCCCTCCCCTGCCCAGTCTCCCTGTGACAGATGCATCAGATGGCTGGGACAGAGAAGGGGCTGCCACTTCGGCCACCAACCCTCTATAATCTCCCAAGGAAGACCAACAGCTGCAAGGCAAAAGTCCATGCCAGCAGATACCTCCCCAACATCTGAGAGTGTGTACTGCTAACCGCCACCTTGGAACTCCCAGATCCTCGGCTGTGTCCTCTTTGGGATTTCTGGTGCGGCTCCGTCTGCCCTGTAGGTGATTTTTGTTCCAAGATCCATGCCTGTTGTTTACATAGCTCAGTGTTCCGTGGAGTTAGAACAACACGCTTTCCCTTCCACTGCAGGTGCTATGAAAAACACCCTGTCTGAGGGGCAGGTGGAAAGGCCATGTGTGCTGTCAGGCACCTCATTCTGATGGGCTCCTCCATCCAGGAGACCTGTCTGTGACACTCCGAGCTGGCTCAGCCCCCAGGCCCTAGGAGTTCCTGGAAGTGGCCTGGGACTCTGAGGGAGCCTGGGTTGTGGAATTCTCGCTAGGAGTTTTGGCTCTAAGAAAGCAGCTGTCCCTGTAAGGAGTTCTACAGGCCCAGAATGCTGCCAAAAGAGGGGGTGATGGGAATGTACCCCTCTTCAACACAGCTACCAGCTGCCTCCTTATCTGAGGGCCTTGAGGAGGATGAGGGAAGCTAATGCTTGGATGTCCAGCAGGCAGGGTGATGGGAGAGGATGGGTGGGGGGATGGAGGGGTGGGACAGGAGGAAAAATGCTGTCCACTTAGCCCTGCAGAGGGTCTGAACACTCCTCCCTGCTTTCAACCAGGTTGTTCTACCTCTGGGGATTCTCTCCAGCACCTTTCTTACCTCTCCACTGAAAAGATCTCACTTCTTTTTTGCATAGTTTAGGGACTGTCTAGGTGCCGTGGACAGAGGACTCTGATGATTATCCCTCAGGGTCTCTTCCTGGATAGCCCCCAAGAGCCTGGTTCAAAGCTCGTCACCCACCAAGAAATCTCACTCCTGCTTCTTTCTTTGTTTTCCTTTCCTTCTACCCTCCCACGGCTCCTTTCTCTGCCCTGCAGTCCCTGTCCCTCCAGCATGTTCTCCTTTTGGGTCTCTGGGTCTTCACTCACTCTCCGCATGTTGCTCATCCTGTCCATCAACCAATAAGCACTAGGGCAAGCCACCTCAGTTCCCTGGGCTTCAGTTTCCCTGTTTATAAAATGATGGGAGCAGCAGGTGGGGTGCAGTGAGGAGTCAAATTTTCTTGAGAGTTCCAGCAAGCTTTGCCACCCTAAGATCTGAAGCACTGCCTTATCTACGTCCTGGTGCCTGGGCAGGCGTTATGAAAAAACAGACCGCCCAGAATGTGCTCTAGGCCCCAACTCCGTGATCCCGGGCCAGCCCAGGGCTGGGGAGCAATCTCTCTTATGAATTCAAATAACCACAGATCAAATGACAGGATGGGGCACAGTGGAATGGGGACACACCGATGCGAAGGGGGGCAGCAAGGGAATGAGATGCGCTTTTCACTCTACCCTCTCCCTTGACTAGTTCAAATACTCTTGAGCTCTGAAAAAATGCCTGCATGTTCCCGAGCCAAGAATCCCCAAAGGAGTGGCTCGGTGTCTGGGGTTACAGAGACTTCGTTACTTCAGCAAAGCACACTACACGCCATTTACTGGTTTAATTTAATTATTTATGATAACACTTCAGAGTAAAAACTACACTTGTCAAAATAAAGGGGACTTTGTGCTGCAATGACCCAAATTTTATTGTTGCATTACTTAATGCACCGAAACCCGGTAATCGGCACCAGATCTCCCTGCAACCTGGGCAAAGCAGCGCCGTGTGAGGAGGACTGAAATGGATTATTGCTTCCTGGGGGAATTATTTTAAACTATTCTAACAAAAAGGCATTTTGAACCCACCCTCCTACCCTAATCGCATCTCCTTTTCCCCAAATAAGCTGGCTTCCAGACACTTTGGGACCACATTCCCCCCTCTGCAGGGGCAGAGTGGCTCCCCACCGTGCACTAGCCAAACAATCCCTAGACCTGTCTGTACAACAGAACCCCTGATGAGTTCTTAAAACAATTAAGATTCCAGGGACCCACGCTGAAGAACTCCCTCCGAGCTTAAAGGTCCCCTCTATGTGCCAACCCTAACTCCAGACTGTCAGGCACTTCCTCCTCTGTGGTTTCCTTTGCTCTTTCCCGACAGCTCCTACTCCTTGACTGTAAGTTCCCTGAGGGCAGGCTCTCTATCTTTTACCTCTGTGCCTTCAGCGGAGCAGAGCATCTACCCAAGGGGAGCTCAATAAAGGGTGGCTGGTTGAGTGTTGGGTGGTATTTTGAGGAACTAAGAGTGTGTGAGAGTGTCAGACCCAGACCAGAGCGTCCTCTCCTGTGCTCACCCAGCACCTGGCTCCGCTCCTTCCCACCTGATACCTGCAGGACCACATTCATTCATTGACGGAAATGGCCTTTTTGGCCAAAAGACCTTAGAGGGTACGAAAGTCCTGGCTGTTCTGTGTGGTGGACTTTGGAGATGTGAATTCACAGTGGGGTGGAGTGGGTGTGTAATCTGGCCTCACCTTTCCCAGTGAGTCTGCCAAGACCAGCTTCAGGGCCCTCCCCCGAGTCCCAAGGCAACAGGTTCTCAGTGTCTCGGCCCCTGCCCCTCCATTATTCACAGCTGTGACAGTGGTGGTGGCAGCCTAGGTGACTCACTAATGAATCTTGTGATGGGTGCCCAAAACGAAGACGGTCCCCTCCATTCATCCCATTCATCCCATCTATCTACACAGTCATGTATTACTAAGTCAGGGGAAGGATCCAAAAAAAAAAAAATAGGAGACTTGGTGTCTGCTCTTAAGGGGCTGGCAATCTATTAGGGAAGACAGAGAGTGGTTGCCATTCCAGTGCTCCAGCCTTGCTGTCCATCTTCAACTATTCCATCCATAAAAGGATAATTTCCCACATTGTTGATGCTTACATTTACAAAGCACTTGCCCTGTGGCCTGGACTTCCTTTCACCGAGGAGAGAATGCCTCACTTTTGCCATCTCTAAAACTGATTTGGACCAGATGAGTTCTGAGGCCCTTCCTGCCCCAGTTCCAGGTGGGTTTCTTCAGGAGGAACCCCCACCTAGTAGAGGAACTTCTGGGCCTACATTCTGCATATTGATGGCCTCCTGGAGGTGTCTGCTAAGGAACCAGGAATTTTCAAGGAAGACCTAATAAGCCAGAGTCAGAGATTCTTGGGAACCACCCAAACCAATGGCTCTCAACCCCGTCTGCACAATAGAATCACTCAAGGGCTTTGGGGGCTGGGGGAAGAGTGGCAGTTTCTGAACCAAACTGGATCAGAACTGTCATGGTTGGATCATCAGGAATGGAGTCTGGGCATTAGTATTTCTTAAGATCTCCTCGGGTGACCCCAGTACACAGCCAGGGTTGTTAAGAACCACCGATCTAACAAACCAGCCTATTTCGTGTTTGAAGGACCTGATGCCAGGAAAGACGTAACCTGAGCAGAGACCCAGGTGAGAGCGGCAGAGAACAGATGCTGAGCTGCCCGAGCCCCTGCTTTCCCACAGGGCCTGCCTGCTTCTGCACTTCTCTGTGGAGGGTTAGCTCCTCTCCCAGAGACTTCCAGGCCCTGCCGTCCTCGCAGTCCCCACTCTGTCCCCATCCCGGGGACACTGCCTAGAGCCGCCTGGCCCCTGACGTATCTTTTCCCAGTGCCCAGAGGCAGAAGGGCAGGTGGCGGCAGGTGAGGCTGGGGCCTTCAATCCAGGGGCTTTTGCCAGAGTACACTGGGATTGTTTGTCTTAAACTAACAGGGCTTGTTCCAGGAAGACGTTTGTCTGCGTGGGGCAGCAGCACCATTCATCATGGTGGCTCCGGGGCCGGGGGCAAGAAGTCAGCTTCCAAGGCCCTGGCCCACGGGGGCTGGCTCAGGGACTGCTCCCCCAGGCCCAGCCCGGAGAAGATGTCAGGAAACCTAATGAGCGACCAGACAGCTGCAGCTTGTTAAAGAGCGCCTGGGGCCCATTGTAACTGAGACCTTTGAATATACATCATAGTCAAATAAACAGCATCCTCCGGGCCCAAGGGCCAGTCCCCCTCCAGTGCCAGGCTGGTCCAGCCCAGCCCACCCAGCTCCTCCCCCTCCCTCCATGCCTCCTTCCTTCCTTGACTGGAAATGAATAGATTTTGACAGGGAGAGATGGGTGCAGCCTGATTCTCTGACCAGCCCTCCTTCCTCCCTCTAAACAGAAACAGCAGTAACCGCATCACAGACCTTATCAAACTGTTGAGGTCCCCATGGGTTTCAGAACATCAGAATGGCACTGTGGGCCCCCGGAGAACCTCCGTAGAACATATCCCTCACCTGTCAGAACCTTCTGGAGCCACTGAGACCTGACCTGGAATGCCTGGTCCCAACTTCTCTACTCCTACTCCTCCCTCCTTCAAAACCCACCTCAGAGGTTACCACCTGTGGGAAGCCTTACGGACTTACCTAGGCAGAGTTGCTTGCCGGTTTTCTGCTCTGAACAGATGAATGTGTGTTTCGTGCCTCCAGGAGGTCTCTAAGTCTAAGCTCAGGTGAACATAGGGTTCTATGTCCTTTAACACACTGAGCTCCTTGAGAGTGAGGACCAGTTTTTATTCAGGTCTGAATCTCCAGACTCCCACAGTGCATGACTCCTGGAAGCCTTCAGTTAGCCTGTGTGAACTGGTGCCTCCCTGTGCACTGCTCACCCCCTCATTAATGCTCCCATCCATCCACCCACCCACCCATCCATCCATCCACCCACCCACCCATCTATCCATCCATCCATCCATCTACCCACCCACCCACCCATCCACCCACCCACCCACCCACCCATCCATCCATGCACCCACCCACCCATCTATCCATCCATCCATCCACCCACCCATCCATCCATCCATCCATCTGGTTCTGTTGGGTCCCTAGGGCCGTACGTGGTAAGTGGGCTCTGCAGGAAGTGGCTGTTGCCCTGTAGCAAGGGGAGCTGGCAGGAAGCATCACAGGGCTGTCCTCAAGGTAGTGTCAGTTGGAGAAGGATATTTTTAGGTCCATTAGGGAGGGGATCCTGTCTGTGAAAAGTCTAATTCAGAGGGAAAAACAAAAGCAGGGAAGCAAGACAAGACTATGAAGTGGAGGGCAACACATTTCCTTACCGGAGGATGTCCCCTTGCCACAGGGGGCTTCAGTTTACCAGTGTCCCCCACCTTACCACACCTCCCCTCCCCGTGCCCTCCACCTCATCTCACTGCACCTCACCTTCCCACAGTGCACTCTACCTCACTACAGTGCACCGTGCAGAATACTACATCATACTACGTCACAAATACCATACATGCAAATACTGTGTTGAAGTTCTAAGGCCCTACCATGGTCTGCAGAGGCAACCCTGTCTCTAACCCACTGGATATGAGAGAGGAACTGGGGATGGTGGGGGACAGACCTCAGACCAAACACACAGAATGGGTCTCTGTATGCCCATAAGCAGAAGCTTGGGACAGCCCAACCACCTTTAACAGCCCTATTGACCTGGGCCAGGTGGCAGACCTTACTGATGTAGGAATTCCAAACAAGTGTGTGTGCATGTGTGTGTGAAGTGACATCTACTAAACATTCATTAGTTTTTACAGGCATTGTGCTAGGTGCTTTATGTATATATAAAGCACATTCAATCTTTATAAACTCCTGGGGGGATGGTATAATTGAATTTATTTTTCAAATAAAGAAACTTGACACTTATCCAGAGTTATATAGCTTGTAAATTGTCGAGCCAAGAGCCAGGGTTTGAACCCTGGTCTTCCCAACCCCAAAATCCGTTACTTTAGGCCACAAATAGGCCAAAGATCATTATCTTTTGCTCACGGCAGAAAAGCCAGCACATACCAGATCATTGGGTAAGTCAGACACCCTCTCGTTAAAATTGGTCGTAAGCATCCTGCCCTGGGGGTGGTCCAGAAATAGTCAGTGCCGCTGACCGTACGTGTGTACCGGGGTTGGTACAGGGAGGCATCACTGCCTGAGGACACCTCGTATTGACAGCCAGGTGATAAGCAGAATAAGCACCTCACACATATCTGCTGCCCTCAGGTTCTTTCCTCCCCAAATAAGCCAGGCCCCCCCCTGGCCTGGAGCCTATGTCAGCCACTTCAGTGTGGTCCACCCTATTCCCCTGTCCCCTTGACCTGTACTGGGTCTGCTAATGTCCACCCTAACCACTCCCACCATCTTTTTTTTATCACTGCACCCTGGCCATAGAGCCCTGCAGAAGTGAGGTGCATGGAGTTCAGGATCATGCCGTCCCGTGATTGCCTCTTTTCTCTTCCCCCACTTCAGGGTCTTCTATAGTTAGAAAATTCCACAGGGTCTGGCACAGTACCTGGTAAACAGAGCTGATGGGTACATTTGGGTAAGCTCTTTCAATATAGAGGCACTTGGCCAAGGGGCCAGGCAGGGGTGGAGATCCCTACTCCCACAGAGATGCTGACCACTTACCTGTACCCTCTACCCTGGAGGCTGTGTCTCCCCAGGAAGCAGGTAGGGGTGATTTTTCTCTCCTTCACACGAAGGTGCTGTGTAAAGGCTGATAGTTCTGTAGGTGCTGAAGTCCTACCTCATGGAACAAATCAACCAATTAATAATTCCAACCTGCTTTCTAAATCTTAGCCATAGCAGACAGGGGGCAGACTCCCCTGCATACCAGATCTGACCCCATACCCTTCTCCATCACACTTCTGCTTCTCTATCTACCCTTCCCACTTGCCCTGTGCTCTGAATAGAAAGTGTTCCTTCCACTTGCCCCAAATCATCCTTATTGGAACACCCAGCACCCCTCCACCCAGTTCTGCCTCCCAGGAGTTCTTACCCTCCCTCTTCTTTCTACCTCTTCCTCCTCCTCCTTTCAGAATAGTTTTTACTTACTTGTTTTTATTTTTAAAATTGTGGTAAAATATGCATAACATAAAATTTACCACTTTAACCCCTTTTCCGTGAGCGGGTCGGCGGCATGGAGCGCACTCACACTGTGCACGGCGTCGCCGCCATCCAACTCCAGACGCCGTTCATTCTCCAGAATGGAAACTCTGTGCCCTTTAAACAAGCACGTCTCCTGCCCCTCCCCCCAGCCCCTGGCGACCACCGTCCTCCCTCCTGTCCCTCTGATACCTCATCTAAGTGGAATCATACAGTATTTGTTCTTTAGCGACTGGCTTATTTTACTTAGCGTAATGTCTTCAAGGTTCATTCATCCACGTTGTAACTGTTTCGGAACTTCCTTTCTCTTTCAGTCTGAATACTGTTCCATTGTGGGTGCAGGCCGCATTTTCTTCACCCCTCTGTCGTGGACATTTGGGCTGCTTCCAGCTTTTGTCTATTGTGCACGATACTTGCCATGAACATCAGTGTCCCCTACTTCTTGGCTTCCACTTTATCTGTTCCTTTTCCTCTGATTGGAAAACTTCAAAATATTAAGCAGCCACAAAGCCTGGATTTTTTTTTTCAGAACAATCTCAGTTTCATATAATTTTTTCTGTTGTCTTTACAAGCCATGGAAAAGTCCCAGAAATTTCAAAAAATGTTCTCTTTCTGTGTCTTCTATCCAGAAGAGGCACAAAAGTCCTTTATAAGATTTTAACTGTTATTATTCAGGAAATTTCATTACTTTTTAAAGTTCCTCCCTATTAAATAAAGAACAACCATCTCTGCTTGGCCCTGCTGCCTCCAGGTATCATCTCTGCCCTTCCGATCACTGCCAAAGCTCTCTGAGTGTTCCCCACACTTCTTCCGCTTCCTCACCCCCTGCCACTCTCTTAATGCCCTGCAATCTGGCTTGGCGGTACGACTCTACTGAGTCTGCTCTTGCCAAGGTCACCAATGACTTCTTTTCAAAACAAGTTTCAATTATTCTATTTCTTGATTATCAAATAAATGCTTCATTGTAGAAAAATTGGCAAGTAGAGAGCAGTGCGTAAGAGCAGACAAAGGATTACCCATACACAACCACACCACCCTGAGGTGAGCACTGCGAGCATTTTGGCATTCTTTTTCCAGCCTCTTTTTCTTTATTCCAATAATTGTCTTACTTTTCACCATCCTCATCTTTCCTGGTCCCTGTCACACTTAATGCTATTGAATATTTATTCCTTTAAACTCCCTCCTCTGGCCCACTTCTCCTGTTTCTAATTCACTGGGAGAACTGCTCTCTGTGACTCCATCAGGCTTCCCAGATTGGAGCTCCATAATCCCCACTCTGAAATTTCAGCCAGCAAGCCTTCCCTAAACATAACTTAATGTCTCTCCTTCTACCATTTTCAGCCAGATAAATAGGGGAGGGCCTTCCTGCTACACAAATGGCAGAAAGAGAGAGTTCAGAGAGGGAGTGCACACATATAATTAGAAGATCAGGGAAGAGTTATGGGAGAAGAGACATCTGACCTTACTCCTAAAGGATGGGTAGAATGTGACATGTAAAAAAAAAAATTGTTTTCAATGCTGGAAGGAAACAGCATGAGCCAAAGCATGGAGGTGAACTAGTATAGAGGCCTAGAAACCAGCAAACCAGCAACCTGCCTCCTGGGGCATCTCTCCTATGCTCTGAGGATGCGCCCACGATGGCTCCTGAGTCACTCCCCATCTGTCCATCTATCTCATAGATAAAGCAGCTTCAGCAACTGTAAGGTGGGGGCACGGGGTGATGGAAGCACTGTGGGCTTTGAAGACAGAAGAATCCAAGTTAGAAATCCTGGTTCTGCCATTACTACTTCTGTGATCATGAGTAAGTAGGTCATGTCTCTGAGTCTCACTTTCCTCATCTGTAAAATGAGGGATGTGATAGCTACCTTAGGGTATTGTTGTTATAAGAACTACATATAGTAATCTTGAGGATGTAGTAGCTGCTCAATAAGTGATATGTAGCACCAACCTTATTATTGCTTCTACTCTGAGAGCTACCATTTTATACATAAACAGCCCTGGGGAAACAACCCAGTGGTTGGAGGGGTTTAGTTGCATTTCCTTATCCTTACCCTGTGTTTCTTTCTTCTTTGCTGTAGCGAGGTGGACTCAGAAGAGACTTTGGTCCTTTTTCCACTTGGCCATGTGACCTTGAGCAAAGCACTTAAACTCGGTGTCTCTACCTGTAACATAGGGCTGGTTACTCCCCTGCCAGTACACCCCAAGTCCTCAGTTAAGGTTTTGGAAATCCTGCCTTTCCTACTACTCTCCCGGAGCCCAGTGTGTGTGGCCCAGGGCTGGGCTGTGGGTCAGAGTTGCTGGGTTCGTGAGGTGGGGTGGGATGGGATGGGATGGGATGGGGTAGAGGCAGGACCCAGAACTTAATGCATAAATAACCAGCCATCCCGGTCTCATTTCAAACGTCTTGCTCTCCAACCCTTTAATCATGGAGCTGCTCTTCCCTGGCCACCCTCCAGGGCCCACCCTCCTACTTCCCATGCAGAGGAGAGCTGGTAAAGGAGCCTTGGGTCTTTGCAGCTGCCTGTTTTGCATGGCAAGCTCGCTAATAGATCCCAGGAACCGAGGGGGCTGCCTCTCAGGTGACTCACTCATACCCAGCATCCACCACCCCATCTCACAGGCTCAGCTCAGGATTCTCCACTGTATCCCCTCTCTGACCAGGCCTACCCTTCAGCTCCACCAGGCTGGGAAATGGGTTTGACAGGACAGTGTCCTTGCTACGGTGCCCACATTGCACAGACCGAAGCATCAGTCCCCAAGGCTTGATCATTCCAAATGTTCTCGTGGGACAATGGAAACCTAATATTAAAAAGTGAGCCAGTCTCAGAAAATCCAGGACATGTGTTTGCCATGTTGATTACCAGCCCCCCTCACTGTAGGCAAACCTCTCTTTAGGCAAGGCGGGGTATTCCTTTGGGATCAGCAGTGAGAAGTATGCTGTGGCTGGGGGTGGGGAGAGGGGATTGCATATGAAATCACATTTGGCAACTTGAGTCGTATTTTTAATGCACTAATGGAGTTGGCTTCTTCAAGAAAAGAACCAGTGATTCTTTTTTGTATGGGAATGAATTCATATGGGAAAGAGTTCCAATATAAGGAGCTATTTTTAGATTTGGGTATACTGGATCTGCTTAAACTGAGGCACACCGGTATCCCGTTTGCAACCCTTTCATTTGAGGTTTCCTTCTCTAAGTATCATTGGTGTTTGAATTCAGCTGCCCATGGTGTCATTTGCACTCCTTCCCGATAGAGAAGAGGTACGGGGTGGCACAGTAAAGTGGACAGCCCTAGACATTGGCACCAGCTGGGCCTGGGCTTGAATCTCTGCTCTGCCACTTCCCAGCCAGCTAACCTTACACATACATATTAAGGGCCGCTTTTGCCCTGAGCTGGGATGGGCCCAGAAATGGGGGGCAACAGGACAGTTGGGAGGATTAAATCAGGTCTTGTTCGTAAGTCACTGAACATTTGCTGACGTGTAGGAGAGGCTAGACCATGAGATTCCCTCCCCCCAAGACTCTGCCTTCAGAAGTTCTTAAAAAATAACATCTGCCAGTTTAGGGAGCACATCTGCCTGCCCCCCAGCTCACCATTAGGCCCTGCTAACCTTAGCACATCCTGCTTTTGCAAATCATCTTAACCAGGGCTCTCCTCTTACTCCAGATGAGCCCCTCCTCCTGAGTCTTGACTTTAGGCAGGCAATGGAGCTGAGAGATTACAGCAGACCAAGGTACCTTTGTGCGAGCCGGAACCGCCGCTGCTCACTGCCTCCCTGCGTCCAGGCAGAGCTAGCCCACGGCGCTCTCAGACGCCACAGAATACTGGAATCCCAGTGCTGGGAGTGTCCTTGGAGACCTTATGCTCCCTGCTCCCTGTGGTGGAAATGGGGAAACTGAGGCCGGGAAAGGCATTCTGGGTGGCAGAATCAGCACAAGAGACACTTTTGGGAGACTCGAATTGTCTCCTCCTGTTTTCCTGGAGGGTGGCGGATCTGGCCGCCCTGGGAGGCTGCATTCCACCCAGGCAAAGACTGTGTCCCTCATTAGTCCCTGCCCAGAGCTCTGAGTAAATGGTGTTGGCTGATGGCTGACAAAATTTTTCACAAAGGAAGATTTTAAACGAGTCCTGGAAGCCTCCTAGTTTTCCATCCTTGTCTTTGGGAGGCAGTGTGGTGCCGGGAAAGAATGTGGACCTGGAGCCAAGACACTTGGGTTCTGTAAAATGCAGCAAGCTCACTTATACAAAGTGACCGGCACAGTCACATGGGTTGGGCTCAGGGAAGGCGCTCGATAGTGGAGGCCATTGTCTGGAAAATTAGTTCTGCTTCTGCAGCTGTGTGACCTTGGGCAAGTCAACAAACCTCTCAGAGTTTTGGTCTTCTGGAGGACAGGAACAATAGCACAGCCCCAGCCTACCTCCCAGGGGAATTGGGTCTTCCAGGGATTTCAAGGGCCTTCACAGAGGAGGTGACATCAGTCTTTCAGGTTTTCCCCCAACTTCAGGGAGACATCTTCACCCCCACCTTGCACTGACCTCAGTGCCCACAATCCCACTTTCCTGGAAGGACTTCCAGCAAGTCAATGACCTTGCCAAGACTCAAGTGTAGGATTTAACCTGGCTGTTTGGACAGGGATGACAGGTGTTTGTGAAACCTCTGAGATCACGTGCAAGCTGGGGGGCGGGGGCGACCTCTAGTTCTCATTGGATTTTCAAGGAGGGCTGTGGCTCAGTATGGTTAGGAATCTCCAGGCCCCGAAACCCTCTGCAGGGCCCAGTTCTTTGTCCCTCAGCCCTGACAGTGTGAAGAGCCCCTTGAACTCCAGGTGAGAAACAAGGCTCACTAGCTCCAGGCCCTGCAGCAGACCCACAGAGGGAAGCCCGCAATGCCTGCTGGCCTCAAAAAGCTTGAATCACATCTTTACAGGCTCAGCGCCCTCATGCAGGTGTTTCTTCTGCTGCATCCTTCGTGAAGTCAGAGGTCAGGACAGGAAGGGGCTGGTGAACTCTTGCAGGTCCAGTGGAGTGAAGTGGGTGTGAAGGGGCAGGCTGGGATCTGGGCTTCTGGAGACATCCAAGGTGGGGTGTGTTGCAAGGAGAGCAGCTGGCCCTGGGCTGTGGGTGCTGACAGAGCACAGCAGCTCTGCCCTTCCCCCTCGGGTCTGGGCAGATGACTGAGTGACAGCAGCAGGTCCAAGCCAAGTGGCCTAATAGGGCTCTCAGGCCTCTTCAGCCACCACGGAGGCCCCGGAAATACCAGGGCTGGGAGGGGGCGACAGGGTAGGGGTGGGCGGGAGACAGCGGCCTAACCTCCTATCACTTGGGTCTCTGCCAGGCCGTCCTTCAGCCCCAGCCACACCGGCCACCCCTCCCAGGGACCCCTCGCTGCCATTAGACCACGGCCTCTCCCCAGCCAGGCCCTGAGCTTCCTCTCCTATCAGGCCCCAACACCACACTCAGAAAGACCTTGTGTGTTTTTCAAATTAATGCAATTAAGAGCATTAAAGTTTGTGAACGATAGAGTTTTTCGTTTTCCTTTTATTTGATTAGAGAAATTCCCACCGCACAGTTCCTCCAAATGAAACCCAGACCCGAGGCCCATTGTTCCGGGGGCTTCCATGAGAACGTTACCTTTCAATCTCACACACTAATGTGTTTAGTGTTACAGTCCCCCCCCAGGCGGCTGCAGGAAGGATCTGGAGTCTTGATTAAAGCGGCCTTTGCTGGGCAGGAATGTGGACTCCTCCGCCTGGGAGTCACAGAGGGGCTGGGTGTTTGCTCGGCAGAGTCCCTGCTCACATGGCCAGCTGGCCAGGGACTGGGCTCGAGGGCAGCGGTGCCTGGCTGTAATTAGGCGTTTTTCCCTCTCTCTTGCCTTTGCTCTCAGACCTCCTGCATCACCACCTCTCGTCGCAGCACGTTCACACGCAAGAACACCGTGCGCCCCCGTGCACGATGCTCTGTCTCTCTTCTCCTCTCTGTTGTCCTCCTCTGTCTTTTCATCCTCTCTTCTTTTCCATCTTCTTCAGTCCCCACTACGCTGGGCTTCCCAGCAGCCGCTCCGTGGCCAGCTCTGTTCAGAGGCAGCATTCAAGAAATCACACCTCTCCTTTGGTCGAGCCCAACACTCCAAGGTAAAGAGCAAAATTAGAGCCAAAAGTGAAAAATTGATTAGAGGGATATTTAAGGCAGGCCTGAGAGAGGGAAGAGGGTGGGTCATAACCCCTGTTAAAAAATGCAACTAGTGCCAAATTTAAACAGGATGTTGAATCAATACCCCTCCCATCCCAAATCACTGAAGACTCAGCAGCATTGGACGGCCCAGGCTCCTTCCTCCTTCAGCTGGGATGAGTGGTCCTGGCCCCAAGGTGGCTCTGCATTCTGCCAATGCCTTTAGACATGGAGTTCGTGGGACTTCCCTGTTCCCAACTGCTCATGTCCTGAAGGTCTTCTACAGCCCAAGCCAGGGGCTGAGGAAACACCGCCAGGACGTAGCCCAAATTAGGCAAAACCAAAAAACAAAAGGGCTTGTGAGCTAGAAACAGAACTAAAAATAAGCCTGTCAACTCTCAGAAGACTGGCTTCTGGGTCCTAAGAAGTTGGGGAAGGGCTTGGGAAACGTAATCCATCTTCACCCCCACTCCAAAGCTGCCAGACCCTGCTGCATTCCCAGATGCCTCAGAGTCTTTCCACAAACATCCACAGGGGCCTACACCTTGTGCAGTGGGCACCGAAGGGCTCTGAGAGGAGCACTCTCCTTCCCCAGGGTGGTTGAAGACGTGCAGGGCTTAAGCATTTTCAGTAATTCTGGTGATAACACTCTCTAAGGGAGATGTATCTCCCCTAGAGCATGACCTGGACCAGCATGAACCAGCCCATCCGAGAAAAGCCCCTTGGCCCCATGGGACCAAGAAAGGGGCTTAATGCCGACTGAGCTTCCCCTGCAATCTCCCTTCCAGGCCCCTGCAAAGCTCCATACCTGGTTGCCCCTGTGTGTGAATCCCAAGTCATTCATGTACTCAGATTTACTTTTTAAGAAGGTGTTCTGTGGGAAGTGGAGGCAGGGAGGCTGCTGTCTGCTTGGAGCAAGGGAAGATGGAGGCTGAATTAAAGCTATGACAGAGGGTGGGGAGAAGGGGGAGGACTGGAGGGATGACTGGTTCGGAACCAGACCTCCTGCCTCCCACCTAGGCTGCTGCCTCATATGTTCTACTCCATCCCTGGGGAAGAAAGTACCCCCACATGGGCTAGGAAAGTTGAGGAACTGATTTGCAAGGCTAAGTGAAGGGAGTTCACTGTCCTTTTGTTCATGCAGACACTCAGGCAATACTTGGCTGATGAGATAAATCCACCTACACCTTTAAGCTGTACCTCCCCCACGCAGGGCCCAGAAGGTCTAACCCTTGGATCGGTCCCAGGGTTTTGCCGCAAACATCTGCCAGGGCCAACAGCCCCCGGGGAGCAGATACATAATGTGAACTGCATTTGGATGAAGAAGGAGTTGGAGAAGGCAGCGTGAGGGAATCTGGATTACAGTGGAAACTGCTCAGGAATTTGGCTTCGTGTCTAAATTGATTCTTCCTAGACAATCATCTTAATGTGGGCATCTCCCGGTTACCTGTGCTGTGCGGAAGTTTGGAGAGGGGGTGGGTGATACCCAAGGTGAATAATCCAAAAATTATTTCTGATTATTCTTGTTGGACTTTGCCAGTTGGCTTTTTCTCTCTTTGCCGGGAAACTTGCTTCCCTAAGCAGGATTTTCTTTGACTATTTTTCAAAATGTACTCATGATTTCCAACCACGAACAATGCTTCCCCAGGATGACTAGGCTTGGCTTTATCCTGAGCTCCATTCAAACCACAAAAACAGAACGCAGGGAGTGGGGATAGGAATTAACCGAGACGGTACTGGGGTCCGGGCACCCTTACTGAGGGGTTAGAACTGGATGTGGATCAGCCTCAGGGTGCAAACACTACCAGGGATGATTCTAGTCCCTGGAACCCATGCCCGCACACCCCACCCCTGTAAGGTCCAGCAAGGACATGGCCACAATACATTCTAAGGACTTAGTAGTGGGCCGGTAAGAAGAAGAGTAAAGTAGAATTACATGAGCTTGGGGCAAGAAGTAGTGGCCCAGGTAACAGGCTGGCTCCCAAGGGAGATGGAGAGTAACAGCCTGATCACAGTTTCCAAGGGGTTGTGGGAACCTCAGTTTAGTCTAAAGTGGCACCCATATCCTCCTGTAAATCTGCCAGCTTTACAGAGGCTCAAAACCACACAGGAACCACTCAGGAGCCAGTGCCCCTGCCCTGGGGTCCTGCGGCACCAGAAGAGGATAGGCGACAGGCACAGTTTTCTATCCTGTGCACACTGCTCTGTCCCCTTTCAGCGCACAATCCAAAAGGCACTGCAGCAAGGATTCTTCTCTGAGTTTCAATTTTCATGGAAATGAACCATTTTATCTCAGAACACAGGGGAGGTGGAGGAATTCATCCCTTTTCCTTAATGCAGATGGACTAAATCCCCTCTGCGCTGCCGCCATTTGCTCTGTTGGATGCTAACTGATAACTCCGAAATCAGGGCACATAAATCTAGAAGGTTGCTTGCAGCTCCTCAGCCTGGGCCTGGGGGAGTTGCTCAGCCACCCCCTGTGGTTGCCGGTGGGCGGGGCGGGGGGAGCTTGGGAGGGACCAGAGCAGGGCTGAAGGGCAACCCAAGTGACAGAAAAGTGATTGCCTGTGTCTTCAGGAAGGTTTCAGGAATACTGTCTGACTAGCTTGTTGCCAAAGTCGCAGCCGCGGCCTGATGTGCTCAACATCAGTCCTCAGATGGGTCACCAAGTGCAGGGTATCAGCAAATCCTTAGCCTTGAGTTCAACATTGACTGACAGCTCTTACTCTGTGCCAGCTGTTTACCTGCTCTCCCTTACAAGCAATCCTGAGAGCAGGCATTAGCATTAGCCCCATTTTACAGATCGTGGAAATGAGGCTCTCACAGGGGTGTTAACCTGCAGTTCAGGGTGGCTATAAATGCAGCCCAACACAAAACCATAACTTTACTTTAAACATTATGAGATTTTTTTGTGATTACAAGTCACAGTGTGTTTAATGTGTGGCCCAGGACAACTCTTCTTCCAGTGTGGTGCAGAGACACCAAAAGGTTGGACACCCCTGTAAGAGTTTGGGCAACCTCTTTTAAGTCATGCAGCTAATAAGTAGCAGAGCCAGGATTTGAACCCACGAATCCAATTTCCGAGCCTGATCTTCACTTCTAAGTTAGGCCATGCCTGATTCAGGTTCTAGTTCACCTTACCAGGCTCCTCTGCTCTACTCCTTACATGGACATGACACTCCGGCCCCATAAATGCACCTGGTCCTTTCTTTCTCCTCCACTTGGCCGGCTCCTCACCCTGACCTCCAATAGTGACCTTCTACACCAACTTGGTATGCCAAAAAAGGCTCTTCCCTCTTCTGGGACCCCTTGACACTTCATTGACCTTAGTGATTCCCTAGACGAGCAGCGTCAGCATCAGAGTCCACCTCACACCTGCTGAATCAGAAACCCTGAGCACAGTGCCCACCATTTGTTTTAACAAGCCTCCAGGTGGTTCTGCTGCCCGCTCAAACTGCAGAACCATGGGGCTACTTCTTGCTTCTCCTCATCAGTCTTGGTGATAATTAAGGATAAGGTTAGCACTTGTTTTGGTCTTTGACTCCTGAGCCTACCTCATCAGGTGTATTTATTCAGATCCTGAGTGGTTAATAACAAAACAAGTGATGATTTTTGGTGTTTTTTGTTTGTTTGTTTGTTTGT
The DNA here is from genome assembly GCA_028533065.1 of Trachops cirrhosus. NCBI lineage: Eukaryota > Metazoa > Chordata > Mammalia > Chiroptera > Phyllostomidae > Trachops > Trachops cirrhosus. The sequence continues at coordinate 152,555,352 of CM052539.1, forward strand.
TGGGTTGGTTGGGTTTTTTTCCCCCCTTGCCTCTGCTGCTGTTTTCCACTCCGCTACTTGGCATCCTGTTCTGGAGCAGCTAACAAACGTGACCAGTGGACTCTATCACCACTGCTTTCAGAACCAGCTTCAATATCCTCAACCACTGCCTTTCCACCTCACCTGAGGGTTAAGCTATAGGCTGTCCATACAAGTTACAGGGGCCCTGGCCAGTGTGGCTCAGCTGTTTGGAGTGTCATCCCATAACTGAAGGGTGGCAGATCTGGACTCCCAGTCAGGGCACATGCCCGAGTTGTGGGTTCGATCCCTGTTTGCGGTGTGTATGAGAAGACATCCCATCGATGTTTCTCTCTCATTTCTCTCTCTCTCTCAATAGCAGTGAAAAAATGTCCTCAGGTGAGGATTTAAAAAAAAAATCACAGGGGACTATCAGCATGCCAGCCTCAAAGAGTCTCTGCAGGCTTTGTTGCCGAGCTACTGCTTGGCTTCTTCCTGGCTTCCTCTCGAGGTGTCTCACCACAGCCCAAAGCCTGAGCCCAGCCCTGGCCCAGGGGGTGGCCCACAACCCCATCGGGCCTGGAGGTGCAATCAGACAGCGCCACCTGTACTGATGAGCTCTCTGATTGTGGTATTGCCTATTTCTCCCTTTAATTCTATCAATTTTTGCTTCATGGGTTTGATGCACTGTTATCAGTTGCATACATGGTTGTGAGTATTCTCCCTTCCTGGCAAATTAGCCCATCTACCATCATAAAATGTCTTTCCTTATCTCTTTGTCTTAAAGTCTATTTTATCCGATATTAATATAGCAGCTCCATCTTTTGACTATACGTCATTTTAATCCATTTATTTTCAACTTATCTGTGTCTTTATATTTCAAATATATCTCTTAAAGACTGCAAATAGTTAGGTTTTTTTAATCTATTCTAACAATCTCTGCCTTTTAATTGAAAGGTTTAGTCCATTAACATTTAATATAATTATTGATATGGTTGGATTTACTTTTATTTGCCCCCTCTGTTTTCTATTTCTCTGTTTCTCCTTCCCTGCCTTCTTCTGGATTTTTAGAATTCCATTTAAATTTATCTATTGAATTTGTAGCTATACCTCTTTGCATTAGTTCCTTAATGATTGCCTCAGGGATTACAACGTGTATCCTTAACTTTTCACAGTCCACTTACAGTTAGTGTTTCAAGTAAAATGTGGAAACCCTGCAACCACAGAGGTCCATTACTCCCTGCCCCCATCTTTTATGTTATAGTTATCATATGTATTTCATCTACATACATTATAAAACCCGCAAGACAATGTTATAATTTTTGCTTCAAATGGTCATGTGAACTTTAGAGCAATTAACAGGGCTTATTGCCAAAGGGAACCTCAAAACTAGGGGAGGCCTTTCTTAGGAAGCTAATTCAGCTCATTGGTAGAAAAGGGGACCTGGATCTTCCAATGTTCCTTCCCTCCCTTCTAGCTGAGGTGAGTTCTGGGTCCACAGGGCAGAACCACAGCTAATCCATCCTTTGTCTTGTCTTTTAAGAATCTACAAGGAGTCTTCTGGGACCTCATCATCAGACCCAAAGTCCTTTTCGCTGTTTTCTAGAGGTCCTCGGGCATTCAGATGTGATAACCCAGAATTCCCAAAATGAATATGCGGAGTAAGCCTCACCAGTGTCCTCTCTTCCTCTACCTGTCTCATAAGAGACACTCTCTCTCATATAATTACTAGTTGTGTATGTGTGGTTTTCTTCCCACCTCTCCTATGTTATAAATCGTGAAGGTAAAAAATCTGGTCTTGTGCATAGTAGGCACTCAGATAACTGCTGAATAAGCAAATGAAGCCCAAATGCACTTCCTGGCACCTCTGAGGACAGTTGAGCAGAGAAGGGAAAGTGTGCTGGGAGGAGGAGGTCCACATGTGTCTGTCTCTGGAGTGGTGGGAAATCATTTCCAGGGGCAGGGGGTATAGCCAAAAACATCACTGCGGATTGATGGGGGGACTGCAGAGAGCCTGAGGTAGACTCTGATGAAATGTAGATGTGGGAGTTGAGAATGTGAAGGCTGCAAAGTGAAACGGGGGAGGCTACCAGGCCAGGATGTGTGGGTGGGACCAGGATTTTTAGCACACTCACGTGTACCTGGAGGAAGTGTGTGCTGGGCCACCCAGAGCTGCTGACACTGCAGCCTGCAGGGCGGAAGCTTTTTAGAGAAACCATTCGTCTAGTGACAGGGAGAAGAATGTAAAAGCTGCCAGGGCCAGGGGAAGCACAGGGCTGCGGGCCACACCGTAAGGGAGGCGGACAGAGGTAACTCATCTGGGCACTTCTAAGAGACACTGGCGAGTCAGGGCTCAAGGGGGCAAGAAAGAAAGCTAGTCAGAAAAGGTCCTTTGTCCTGGAACGAAGGGGCCTGAGAGTGTAGTTTCACCTAAGCCTTGGGAGGGAAAAGGGTGGCCTGGCAAAGCCGGGGTCAGACTGCAGGAGGAAGGCATGACTGGAAGGAGATGAAACTGGGAGTGCCTCTGAGTCATGCCCTCGGCCCACGCCAAGCTAATTGGCTAACATGAGACCTGCAATACCTAATTTCATATGAAATGTGATAATCGAGCAGTGGGGCAGATTTTTGCATGTGGCTGGGAGAGAAGCTAAGGAGGAGCAGAGATGGAGTAGGGACACGCCACAGCACGTTTCAGCCCGTGAGAGGCAGTGAGCCAGTCTGCTGGGCGCTGCCAGTTGGGGTGAAAATGACTGTTGTTTCAAAACGGTGTGGCAAGAGGCGGGGGGGGATGAGTGACCGTTATTTAGAGTAAGAAATTTATATCCAACATGGTTCGAGGTTAAACAAATCTGCGAGGGAGGTTTGACCTGTTACAATAACCTTAAGTGTTTTAGGCCCCCACAGGGAGGGGCAGGGGAAGGCATGCAAGGATGCTCAAGAGAACCTACTGTGTGCGCATCCCCATGGCAAGCTGGCTGTCAGTGGAAAGCAACACCAAAACTCACTTAAAGACTCACGGCGGTGCAGAATTGGTACGTTGTTGGAATTTTCCTGTTTTACGGTACAGAATGGCTGGCTCTTTAATGCATTACATTTCTTTCTAACACCACATGGTAAGCATGATTACAAAAAGACAATGTGAGGCCCTTCATTAGTTTTCCGGGGATCCAAGCCAAGAAGAGTGCGAACCCCAGGCCCAGCCCCCTCCCCACAAAGGAAATGTTTGAGTTTTGAAAATGCGCTTCTTCCAGTCTGATCTAGCTTCAGCTTCCTTGCCCACATCCAAGGTGACTGCCATCTCTAGTTGATTAAGAGCCTGCACAGACTGGATCTTGGAAGAATTTAAAGCAGATTCAAATAACTCCTGAAGGTGCTCTCCCATGAGGAAATCAGAGGCCACTTCCCCAAAACTTCTCCCGTGATGATCTCTTGGCTCATCCACAAACCTGGTAAGCTCCTCCTTGGCTGGGTAACTTGGCCCTGCTTCTCTGCCCAGCACAAGACACAGCAGGGCTTAGCCCAAGTCTTTATTGACAGGGTCGCTGACCCCTGTGGGGGAATTCTGAACGCAGCAAGTTCCCTAGTGAGGTCAGAATGTCCCTTTCTGGACCCTACAATGTGAATGGCTCTGCCTAGACACCAGATGTTTAGGCAGGTCCATCCCAGCTGAAGCTCTTACGTGGGAACTTTAAAACAAAAGAATTATTGATTTCCTGATAAATCATCAAATCACAGAAAGAGTCAACTACGACTTTATTAAAGCACTAAAGTAAGAATTTTGCCCAATTACAAGTGCAAGGTACGGTTGTCGTTCTGGTTCCAGCGGCTCAGCCCTGCTCCTCCAGCAGGGGTTGGGGAGCCTCGGGCCGCCCCAGGCCGCAGTCTCCTCCACATCGTCAGTTTCTCTCTTCCTTGTCTGTCCATGTTGACTGGCACCTGGAGACCCCATTTCTATTTTCTTAATACCTGGTGATTATATTGCAATGCTTGACTGCAGAATTGGCGCAAAGCTCAAGGGAGCTTTTCCGCCGCCAATTCTCACCCCCCATCTCTCATCACATCACTCTCTGCTGGCTTATACTCCTGCTCTGTCCACAGCCACTATGCCGGCCTTCCTCCCTGCGCTCCCACATCTAGCGTCTCTCCGTGCCCACTCTCCAGGCTCTGGCTGGACTCAGTCTCCTGCAGGCCCAGGCTGCCTACCGCCTTGGCCTGTGGCGGCTGTGCAGGCCAGGCCATTGCTGCACAGAGCCGCTTTGTGACGGAGCCCTGCCACCAGGTTTGGTGATTGGGGCTGACAGTTGGTGTTTTGACACCGTCCTTCTTATTTGGACACACACATGCTTATTTTTTGTTTCCATTACCTACCAGTCCTGCCCTCACATTAATATACCTCAGTCGCTTCCTGATTTGTCTATTGGCAAAAAACATCCCCACGGCACAGCATTATTGCAATGACTATCAGGTTATTCTGAGCTGTTAATTCATAAATGCTATCACTAGGACCTTAATAGTTAACCAAATATTAATGTATTTTGTTTAATACTTAGAATGATGAATAATGATTTACTGTGAAAATGTCATCATCAGTCTGGGCCTCTGCTCACCTCCCCAGGGGCTGTGCCCGGCTCTTACAAGTGACACCTTGTGACTGCTGGTCACACGTGGGACTCTGACCCCAGGGTAGCCAGGGCCTTTTGTTTCTTGTTTGGTGCTGAATGTTCATATTGTGCCCCAGTGCCCACGGCTTCCTGTGCCTCCTCCCCTCGGCTCTCCTGACGTCACATGACCACTGGGAGCTCCCACACATGCATGTCACACAGGTGTAGGTCACTGGGTGACCCCTGGGAAACAAAGGGGAAAAATGAGAAATTCTCCATGTTTCAAAAGGCTTGTTAGTGTGAAAACTCCATGGTCACATTATGCTTTCGATGTGTATGACTGTGGGCCATCTAGAGGGGCTCATGCATTAGCATAACACCTAAGGGTTCTGGGTGCAGGACAGTGAGGAGGAGGGGGCCTGGGACAGGCTCCCATCCTCCTTGGCAGGTACTCAGGGCAGATACTCTTCCTGTTTACAGACAAGGAAGCTGAGGCCCAAAGAGACTACAAGACTTGCCTCCAGCCACACGGGAGGAAAAGCTGGGTCTTCAGTGTGTTTTGTTTTCTGAATTCTCTCTCTCTCTCTCTCTCTCTGTCTCTCTCTCTCTCTTTTTCCCTCTCCCCTCCCCCTCTTATTTCTGGGGAGTTGCATGGCTGGCTCTCGGTGCTGTGAGGAGTGGGTGAGGCAAAAATCATACCAGCTAAGTGGGTTTGGGGCTGTGACAGAGGAACTCGCTTTGCTTTTCAGAGACTACCAATGGGGACGAGGGCGGGGCTTAGCTGGGGAGGGGACGAGCGGATGGAATCACTTGCAAAACCCTAATAAATCTGCAGGCCCAGCTGTTCCTCATCTGATGATCCTGAAGGGAAAGTGTGAAATAGTAGAGATGCTGATGGGCCTGGGGGGCCCCATCAAAGGCAACCCGCTTTTCCCGAGGACCCAGAGCAGGGGTGGAAAGTGTCCGGAAACGTCTGAAGGGTGTTTGTTAGAGCGGGGAGGCCTGGGCCCCCAGAGGCCATGTGCACACATGCAGCGTGTCTGGGAACGCCCGGGGCCTGGAAGTTCTGGAGGGTGGTCACGCCATCCTCTCCCGGGGTGCGAGATCGAGGCCGGGACAACTGAGAGTTTGATTCCCAGCACCACCACGTCCTGGCTGTGTGGGCCTGCGTGGGATATTTAACCTCTCTGAACTTCATTTTTGTCACTTGTAGAATTAGGATGATAATCTTCCCTTCAGATGGCTGTTAGGACTAAATGTGCTATGTATGTAAAGCTCCTGGCACGTGATAGGTGCTCCATCCAGGTGCTTTCCCTTTCCTTCTTTTTCCGGCCTTCCCCCGCCCCAGAGAATCAAGAAGGGGTGGGCCATACTCCTACCTAAGGCCAAGCCCAGGGAGGAAGAATAGGAGGAGTCAGAGTACCCTCCCCCCAGCCTCTGCACCCCCCACCCTGCCTCAACCACCCCAGGCACTCAGCTGGGTGTGGATGGGGTGGGCCTAGCAGAGTACTGTTGTTACTTCCCTGTCTGGCAGCCCAGCAGCCCCTGCACCCAGCAGGCCACAGAGGGAGGAGCCGGGCTGTACCGGGAGGCTCCTCCTAGCCTGGACCACTCTCAGCAGGCAGGAGCTGTGAATCAGTGGGGAAGGGGTAGGCGCCTAATCCTGCTTGGACTAAAAGCTTCCATCCAGTGAATGAGCTGCTGCCCCTAAGACAAAGGGCATGGTCTCTGTGGCTAAAGACTCTGGCCCCAGTTGAAAAGCCTTTAATTGTGTTCCAACTTCTCTGTTCCCAAGAGCATAGTGGTCAGTCCTCCCAGGAGACAGCCTGGCCGCAAGCCCAGCCTCAAAGAGCAGGCCCAGTGGGCCAAGGGGGGGATCGACTGGCCGTCACAGCATCTGGGGCTACCTGAGCTCACAAGCCAGAAGTCTCTGCCCTGAGCGGCAGCACGTAGAATCCCTGTGGTCTCCGGGGAACCCTCTCTGTACTTGATTCAGATAGTCCTGGGTTCAAGACCTTCACCAGCAAGGAATTCCCGGCAAGCCATCAAACCCCTCTGAGTGGGAGTTCCCCGGGTATGAAATGCTAACCCTCCTTGAAGGTTGTGAGGATGGCTGTGATCATCTTCCTGTGCCTGCCCGGTGGACTCCAAGCATGTTAATCCCCTTCCCGCATTTCTTCTCTTTTTCCTCTCTGATTTTTCTCTTTCCCTGTCTCTTTGACCTTTTTTCACCTCTAAGTATCTTCTCAGCACTTTCTTCAGGCTGGTTGCTTTTCTCCTTCCCACAAGTCAAACAGCAGAGAGGAGAAAGTTGAAAGAAATGCTTCGTGTCTCAGATCACAGGGACCCTCTGCTCACAGGCCAGACTGTGCTGGGTTAGATCCCGGTACTGACCTCAGCTTCTCTTTCTCTTCTCCCTCTTTCTAGAAGCTCCTGCCTGGCTCAGAAGGGGACAGGAATCAGGAATGAGCAGGGTGAGGTGGGGAGCAGAGGTGGTGCCCTCCTGAAACAAAGGTCAGTGGAGGCTGAAGAAGTAAACATGACATGGCCCCTTAAGTCGCAGAATAACTGGGAGCAAGTCAGTCCCTTCCCCATCACTCCCTGCCTGGCCCTGGTCTCAGAAGGAAGTCCTTCCTCACATCTAACCTATACTCTTCCTGCTGCGATTCCTGCCTACTTCCTTTTGGTCTCTGTGAATGATGCTATCCCCATCATTCCTTCATGGGCACCTCCTCAATAGGCCTTCTCCTCAATTCTGTTTAGATCAAGGCCCAGGGGAGTGAAAGCAAACTTTAAGAGGATGTTTAAAGTTTGGCTTCTCATCACCACATCTCAGCTGAGTCCATAAAACTGCCTTATAAAGCCCACTGGCAAGCCAGCTGCCCTCCGCCTCAGGGGCCTCCCTGTTTTATGATTGGCCCCCATTTAGACACCAGCTGGATATAGGCACTCGCTGGCTTTTACAACGAGATGTTAATGAGAAGTATCTCTTCCCTTCTGTCTTGCTCCCAGAGTCTCTATTCCTTCCCTCATTCATGTGTTCCTTCAGTCAGTACCCAGAGCCTCCCAGAGCCAGGGTCTGGGTTACAGGTCTGGGGTGGGGGTGGTTCTACCTCAGAAGGGCTGGCCCGCAGGAGCTAGCACAGGGGCGGCAGCTCCCAGGAGCTTCAGTAGCTGGATCACACTGCACTGTCAGTGTTGGTAAACTGCACAGTAATTGTGAAACTGTGTTGGCACAACAAACAATTACAGAGCAGCCTGATAAGAGCTGCCACAAGGTGTGTGCAGAGAGCGGGAAGCCTGCTCAGATCTGGGAAGTCTTCTCAGAGGAAGTGCCCTTTGAGCTGTTGCCTGACGGATACTTAAGAGCTGTCAAAGCAGGAAAGACAGGGCAGGTGGATAAAGGGATAGCAAAGGTCAAGTTCTCCTTTGCTAAGGACCAGGAGTGAGGGCTGCGTATCGGGGACAGGGATCCTGGCAAAAAGCCACAGGAACAGCACAAACAACACAGATTCAAGTCTCTCCAGGCCTCTGTCCTCTGTCTGGGAAATGGATACACTGTCGGTTAGTCAAACCAGAAGTAAGAACAGCTAGTATGTGTGTATTACAGCCTTTCATCATTCCTAGTTACCTTCACGTGTATGACCTCACTCAATCCCTACAATAATCCTGTGAGGTAGGAGGGGTGGGTATTTTAATATCCATTTTGCATGAAGAAACTGTCTCGGAGAAGTGCAGTGACTTGTGGCTGGAGACACAGGTAACAAGTGGCAAACGTGAATCTCGTATTCTAAAGCCTGGGCTCTTTCCCCTGGGATAATTTGGAGCAGCTCGGGGAAGTGCTGAGGGATGAAGGTGAGCAGCGGGAAGGGGAGCAGGGGAAACAAAAGTGTTTTCTGTCAGCAGCCTCTGTTACAGTGTCTGCACACCCCCATCCTCTCCATCCAACTCGCTTCAGTGTGCCATGTAATACCAGGGTGAGGGCAAGAGGCAGATGAGGAGACATAGGCAGTAGCCTCAAATTTCTCTGGAAGCAGGAGGAGGAAAAGGATGACCCCCTGAAGGTGGACCCACCTGAGGAAGGGTCCTAGGCAGAATCATATCTATAGGGGCCTCAGCAAAAGAAAGGATTTGGGAAGGAAAGACCCTGAGGGTCAGCCATGAGCCCCCAGGGCAGCCACTGTTCCCAGGTGAGCATGTTGGGGGGCTGGATTCCTCCTTCTGGCTTTCAGGAGAGGGTGCCCTTTTCCCATCCCACCTGCCATCCGCCATAGTGAACTTCAAGGGGCCAGTCCAAGTCTCAGATTTATAAGTGAAGCCTGGGGACCAGGAAGAGAATATGAACCCCTGGATACACTTGCACAGTCAGGTACTCAGAGTGGGGGGGGGCTGGAGGGACCGGGGACCACACAGACAGTGCCCTCGGGCATGCAGCATCGCTGTCCCAAACACACACATGCAGTGGTGGACAAGCAACAGCCATGTCTCATACCTGTCCCCCAGACTCCAATACGAATGCAGGCTCTCAACTCCCACCCGAAACACAAACACCACCCAAGACCCTGTTGTGTACACCCACACACATGGGCTCCGTCCGGGCCCTACCCACCCACACAAGCCCATTCGTAGTCACACACAAGCACAGACAAAACACATGATGATGCAGAGTTTACAAACTGCTTGTGCACACAAGCACAACACCCCCAGATCCACAGCCCAATCCAAACTCACTTGCACACTCAGGTATATGAATATGTATGAAAAGAATGATCACACACAGCCCAGGGGCCTAAGGCAGGAAGGGGCCCAGAGAACCCTGGAGTCTAGCTTAGGTGCCCAGCAAGTGTCCCCCAGCCTGGCTTCCTTCAAACTTGTCATTCTCTTCCCCAGTCCTCCACTCAAACTCACCAGGCAGATAACAGTTGACCTGACTGGGACCAGGTCTCCACCCCTATCTCCAACCACTGCTCTCCCCTTACAACCCCTCAAGTACCCATCAGGGCTCCGGGGACACACTAGGGTCTCTGTTAATACCACATCCCCCCTTGCCCTACCACCATTCAAAGACCCTAGAGCTGGAAATTGTGGGGTTAAGAATGGCTGCCTGACCCCTCTGCGGGGTGGGGCAGGGGCAGTAAGTGCCACATGAAGCAGGAAACACTACCACCAGGGCCTCCCTCCTCAGGCCCAGGAGCCACAGACTCCCGTCTGTACAGCAAGGTGGGCTAAGAGGACTGGTGAGGAGAGAGGCAGTATCCCCAGTAGAAAGGGTGGCAGCTCCTGGCCAGTGGTCTCTCTGTCTCTTCAAACACTCACACACACACTCACACACACACCTCCCCCACAGTAATTAGAATGGTCCCTCCAGCACCAGGGGGAAGGCAGTGATTTATGAATGGGAGTTGGTGTAGAGAGATTCCAGCACCATCTGCTTGGAAGCAAACAGGAAGAGCTTCAATGTGCTGCAGACTTGGGGGAGGGAACCAGTTGGTGGAACAGGCTCATAAAAGCCAATCCTAATGGCCACAGGTGCTCCCCCCACCCCCCAAGCCCCCAGGGCAGATCCACAGCCTCTTCCAGGACCCCCATGGCACGTACTTCCCTAGCCAAGGCCAGGCTGCCTGGAAGTAGAGCCATGGAAGAAAGAACCCAGACTATCCCACAGACTTGAGTGCAAATATCTACACTTACTTAACCCTGGGCTTCAGTTTATTCATCCATAAAATGGGGATGAAGGGATGATGGCAATAAACCACTAAAAAGTATTAAACATTATCACGTTCCTGATAAGGTAAATTGTCTTAACCCCATTTTACGGATAAGGGTCTGGAGGCAGTGGAGGTTAGGAGACTGTCCCAGTTTCGCACTAGTGAGCTGCAGGGCTGTGACTTGAGCCTGTGTCAGCAGAGGTCACTCACTACTCTAAACTACTTTTTTCTTCACACCACTTCCCAATATAGGGAAGTTTCAGAGATTGCATGAGATAAGTATTTCAAGGGCCAGGTATACGATAGGTACCCAACACGCATTAATTCTCTTCTTTCTGGGTATCCAGCTCCAGATGCCAAAAATTTCAAAGACAGAGGCGGGGCGGGAAGAGATGTTAAGAGATACTGTAATTAGCACTTGGTGCCTTGAACAATGGAGTAGCCCAGCCAGTCCTGAGACGTTTAGAGTTATAATCTAATGTCACCTACAAAAAAAGAGCTGACATTTTTTAATGACATGCCCAATTGTTATTGTGCTTCACGGTGATGACTTTTGAGTTGTGGGCAGGGCTATAAATGACAGTCATTTGTATGTCCACCATACGTTCAGTATGAGTTTAGTTTTACTCTCCTTAGTTTGTTCATCCCCCCACCTGCTTAACTTACTTCCCCAATAGTGGTTCTCAGCTAAGACTGAGATTCAGAACTGCCTGGGCTTTCTAAATGTTCCAAAGGTTCCTCCCCACCAGTTACATCAGGATCCCTGGGTGTGGCCTCTGCAATCTCAAAATGTTCCCCAGGTGGTTCCCACCCGCTGTCCCTGGGGGCCCACTGGCCTTTGATTTGCAAGTCCTTCAAATCCAGAAATTAATCACCTGCATTGACACTGTGACCACCAGAATGCAAGCTCCTCCCCACAGGGGCCATGTCTTATATGTCCCCATGGCCCCTTTAGAGGTCTCGCCTCCAAGAATAAAGTCTTACAGAAAACACAGACGCTTAGTCTTTCAGACCCAGCTTTAAGACCGATGGGAGCAAACGGAGGGACCGACAAACTGGCACGGAGAAGGGCACATCAGAAAGGAGGGGCACCTCCCCGGCTGGGCGTTCAAGGCCTAGCGGGATTCCGAAAGTGGGCAAAGGGGCTGGGCATTTCAGACAGTGTGAGCCGCCGTGCTGCTGGGCAGCATCATGCCGTAGCTCCAGCCCTAACAGTCAGCATCTCCTTGCATTGGCTGAATTTTCCACAGGGGAGTTGAAGGGTAGAAAGCTCTGTGTGTCTCAGGGCGCTGGGAAAGGGACAGAGAAGGCCAGCAGACAGTATGGTTTGGCCCAGAGCAGCCTCACATTTTCCCTGTCTCAGGCTGCAGACCAGGCCTCTTTGTCCCATACCCATAGACCGTTTCCCTCAATATCCTGGGTCCACAATACATAGGGACCATATCCACTTGCAGAATAAGTGCTTGTCCCATGATCTTGAGGGAAGAAAAGCACTTATTGTGGCTGCGCATACTCAAGGGTTAAGCACAGTCTTTCACACTCAAAGAACAATGAAGGCCTAGAGGAGAGTGTGATCGGGAGCCCTCAGGAGGTGGCACCTGGCCAGGCTGGAGAGAGAGTCAGCTTTCTCCCACCTCCCTCCGCCACCATTACAGTTCCTCTCCCACTCAAAATCAGATCTCCGGTTCCCACCATCCAGCCATTATACTACTGACCCGACCTGGTTATACCCTATGTTCACCCACAGGTGAATATGGGCACCTGGCTCATGGTCTTCCTTTGTATCCCAACCCCAGCTGCCATCCTAGGTACCTTGAATATCCACATGGACATTCCAGCACCCTCACTTCTTGGCTCCTCTACCCCACCCCCATCTTCAATGACCTTCTTCTTTCCGCCTCAGCCACCCACATACTGCCTGGACCGTCTCCTGTAAAATCTTGAACTGCAGTATCCCCCTCTTGGGCCACAACTTCTTTCCTTTCCTCCCATAAAACCTGGTCTCCTTTCACAGAGATTTCTCCAACTCTCCCATTCTGTCTTGCTCATTCAGCTACGGTACTGGAGCGTTGACTTCGGACGAGGCAGACTGCCAGGCTGTCAGCCCCTTCCTGGCTCTACTTCCTCCCCTATCGACCTGCCTGTGATTGGCCACATCATTCATTCTCACTGGCACCCTCGATTCCCACACCCCCTCGCCCTGCCTTTCCCAGCCCTGGAGGATTCCAGTCATCTGCTTTCCCCATCATGATTCCCAGGCTACAAGAAGGCATAGGAAAATCACCCAACCGTGCAAACTGGTGCCACTCCAGATTTATGGTCCCTGACGTCAGCCTGGCCCTCCAGGCCACTGGGCTGCTGGTGGTCAGCTCCTGTTCTAACCCTTTACCATCCTTTCAGGCTTTCATCCTGCCTCCTCCCTCACGTATAATTGACAGAGAAAATAGAGATTTTCAGACCATAACTCCTTCAACCTCCCTCTACTCCTCCTCTTGGCTTATCACGGACCCAAGCTCACCTATTTACAATACCCTGTTCACATGCCACAGACCACTCAGCTCTTGTGAAACTTCCTTTCTTAGCTGCTGTGACACCACCAGCCTCTTCCAGATACCTCATCCCTTCCCTGTCTCTTTCACTTACTTCTCCTCCTCTGCCCATCGCCTCTCTGTTTGGTTCCCAGGGCTCGTTCTATGACTTCTTCTGGTCTTGCCCTGCTCCCACTCCCCAAATTTGCTCATCTAAACCCGTGGCTTCGTGCTCCAGTAACTCTGATACCTGTGGCTCCATGTCCAAGCTTGTCCTGATGTCCTGGATGATTACCTGTCCGTCCTGTAGGAAGCACCAAAGCAGCATGTTACCAACTGGGCCTCTTAGTTCCTTCCTCAGACCTCTCCCTCCCTCCTTCTTCTGTCTCCGCACGTGCAGCGACAGCATCACCAGCCACTCACAAGTTGGAGACCTGGGAGTTGCCTCAGCTCCTTCCTAACCCCCTCCCCACAGCCAATCACCACATCCTATCTACTCTGTCTCAGAGATGGTTGGTTCCCAAATCCCCCTATCTCTTCCATCAAGCTGCTTATCTGTTTCAATAGCTTCTAACTGGTCTCCCTTCTAACTGCTCCTTGCTCCTGACTCTCTCCCACTTTTGTATTTAAGCCCAACTTTCTACAATGGCTCGCAAATGCCTTCACATTCTCCAAGTCTGACCCGCCCCCTCTGCTCTCCTTTACTGCCTATCTCTCTGACACCCCCAGCCCAGCAGGCTCCAGGATAAGCGGGAACTGCTCAGAAACTCATGTCTGTGTGTTTGCCAGTCCTTCTGTCTGGAATGCCCTCCCTCCTCCTTCCTTAACTGGGAAACTATCCTCCAAGAGCGAAGTCAGAGTTCCCCTTCCCAGATACCCCAGCCCCTCAGGTGGCATTGCTCTCCTCTCTGCTCCCTTGTACTCAGTGTACCCAATCTACAGTATCTATTGGTTCCGGTTCAGGGCCTTCATGGGCGCCTGCCACAAACATTCTTATACAGGAATTCACCTTTGGGTGCGCATATCTTGGACTTGACCACTTGGATTCTGTTGGGCTACTTCCAAAGAGGTATTTGAGAATTCCTTTTCCACATCTTCACCAATATTTGTTTTTTATCAGACTTTCACACTTTTGCTAATCTGGTGAGTATATAGTAGCATCTCATTGGGATTTTAATTAGCATTTCCTTGATTACCAATCAAGTCATGCACATTATCATATACTTTTGGCCATTTGAATTTCTGCACATTCAATTCCTTGGTCCAGTCTTTTCATTGGGTTGTCGGTCTCCTGCATCCACATTTGTAGGATCTTTACACATTCTGGAGATGAGTCTTTTGTTGGTTGTATGTGTTACAAAATCTTTTCCCACTTTGACTTTCCTTTTTACTTTCTTAATGGTGTCTTTTAAAGGACAAAACTTCTTGATATTAATGTACTCAAATGTCCCAATCTTTTCCTTTATGGTTAGCATTACTTGTGTATGTCGTTTAAGAAATCTCTCCCTACCTTGAGGTCATGGAGATACTCTTCTATGTTGTCTTTATTGCTTTATTAAAAGCTTTATTGTTTTCCTTTTCACACTTAGGCCCATGCTTCCCGGGGAATCCCACAGCACTGGGTGCTTACTTCTCTGGCACGTCCTCCTCCGTCTGTGTGTGTACGGGTCTCCCAGCCAAACAAAGACTTTCTTTAGGGCAAAGGACATATGTATGTATGTATTTAAATTATTTTTTAATTTTCCAATTACAATCAACATACATTATTATATTAGTTTCAGGTGTACACCACAGTGACCAGACATTGCATAACTTCTAAGTGATCATCCCGATAAATCTCACTCCCACTCGGCACCACACACAGACAACAATATTATTGACTGTATCCCTGTGCTGCACTTCACATCCCATGACGATTCTGTAACAACCCATCTGTGCTTCTTTATCCCTTCACCTTTTTTCACCCGTCCCTCCAACCCCCTCCTCATCTGGCAACTGTCAAAATGTTCTCTATGTCTATCAAATGTATTTTTTAATGTATTTTTTAAATTGCCATATTTGGGGGTTCTGACGTAGTGCCTGACACAGAGCAGGCACTCCATAAGAGCCCTTGAGTGCATGGAGGGCAGAATCCAGGTACAGCTCCTTCCAAGTTTGAAAGCATTCTCTTCTGAAGGCTTCCAACTTCGCTGCCTCCCGCACTCCCCTTGATAAAGGAAACTTCATGTCACAAGCATGTACCTACAAGCAAGCACCTACTCTGTGCAGGCCTCGGGCACAGTTCTAGGGTTGTAGCGCTAAGGATGGTGTAGTCTTGGCTCTCATGAAGCACACCACCTGGTGCCTGGCTGCCTAGCACTGGCCAGAGGCCCACATACTGATTTGGGAAGCCAGCAGACCTGTGTTCAAATCTCAACTTCACTTCTTGGGTTCAAACTCCAGTTCTGTCATCTTGTGAGACCTTGGGCAAGTCACCTCAGGATACTGGGTTTCAGCTTTCTACTTTGTTAAAGAAAGGATAATGGATAACTTACTGGGCTCCATGAGGACTGAATGAACCCGTCCATACAGTTGTTCATATGTAAAATAATACAATAATTGATAAATAATAATACAAGAATAAACTCCATTTTGCGACTCACAGCTGTAAACCTACTTTTGCTCACTCCTGTACAAAAGTGCCAAGCAGGAGCTAGACATATGGTTGGTGTCCAGAGATTGCTAAATTGAGTAAATAGCAAATGAATGAGTGAATGGCTGGACAAGCCAGGGTAGGGGGTACAGGGAGAGCCAGAACTGGGCAGGGGGACCCCAGGCAGGAGGCAGGGGCTGCTTGCTGGTCTGTTGCAGGCCTTCCTTGTTGTCACAGTAACTGCTGTCAGCAAACGTCTCCCAGACAGGAATCCCCTTCAGGGCTCCCTTCCCCAGCCCGCTGCATTTGTTGACTCAAAACCTCTCCACTGCCAATTCAGCCTGCAGTAAGGAAGGGGAGCAGGGAGGAGGAGAGAGGTGTAGGAGGGAGTGGAGCTGTACAGAAAGGGGTCTTTGTCTGAGCACTCTGTGGCATTTCAGATTTTGGTTGAGTTTCTCTCTCTCTCTCTCAAGTTAACCTCCTAAAGAATTGAGGGGGCTGTAGTGGGAAGTATCTGAATTAGACAGCAGGAGGGACTTCCAATGGGCTCTCTGTGTTGGGCGGTAGAGCAATAGAATGGGTTGCCCAGGCCCTGGGGACTCTACCTGGGGCCTGAGCACAGCCCAGGGCACTGTCCCTGTGAGCGTTTCCCACAGGCTCAGCCCTGTGGTTCCCCAGCAGCTCTGCTCCCTGCTGAGCTGAGAGGCTCCATGTTCAGGAAGCGCCTCAGGACCCAGTAGCAGCTGAGCCACCCTGTTTCTAGGTGTGGCTTGGGCTACGGCCTCTCGCCACCTGCCCTTCTCTGGTTTGGGCCCCCTCTCCTGGCTGGGGCTCTATGGGGGCAGTTTCAGATCCTGAAGTGGTGGAGGCGGGACCGGGGCTCTCCTCTGACCCCACAGAGTACTTCCACCCAGCCTTATTTTCAGACCTGCCCTCCCCGTCACCCTCAGTTTCTGGCTAAGAAGAGGAGCCCAGCTGATAGGCCCTGGCCTCCTACCGTCTTCCCCAGGCCTGCCCTGCACCCCGCTGAGCCTCTTCTCCTTTTGCCGCCTTGCCTGCCTCTTTAGGTAGTTTCCTGGGCCCTTGATGTATGCACATGCGTGGGCTTATCAAGCTTCTCTCAGGATCTCCCAGACCTGTATGTCTGCTTGTGTCTCTGTTTCCTTCTCTCCCGCTGCCTCTCTCCCTTTCCTGACATCTGCCTCCCTCCTCCCTCTGCCTCAGCCTGTCCTTTTTGCCTGCCTTCCTTTTTGTCTCCTTTTCTCTTTGTTTCTCTCTTTCTCTTCCTTTTTATGACTTCATTTCTATCTTTGTGTGCATCTCTAAGTCTCTCAGTCTGTCTCTGAATTGTCGGTCTCTCTTTTGGTGTCACGTCTCTATCTTCTTCTCTCTGTCTGTCCCTCTCTCTGTCACCATGTCTCCTCTCACTCACTCCCTGGGCCTCTCAGTCTCTATCGCTGGCTCCCTCCCAGTCAGTCTCTGCCTCTCTATCTCTGCTGCTCCCACTCTGAGCCTCTCTCTCTCTCCCCTGGACACTCAGCAGGCCAGTGTCAGACCCAGAGCCTGCCCAGCGGCCCCTACCTCTGGCATCACCGTTGGGGAGGGGCTCTGCCAACAACTGCCAAGTGAGAACAGGCCTTGCGTCCCCAACCCTGCTCTGTGTGTGGGAGTTCCAGGGGCTGGAACCTGTCTTCACTCAGAACCTGCTGAGAGCTCCTTTCTCCCTCCCCTCCTCCCTCTCCTGGAGTTAAACTCAGTGCCCCCACCCCACCCCTGGCCACTTGCCAGCACCACTCAGAGCTCCGTGGGGGCCCTATGGCAGGAACTCCTCCCCAGCACCTGTCAGGAGCTCTTGGGCCAGCTGGGGTGACCGCACACTGTACCTGGAAAGCAGCGTGGACAACACAGGGTGAAAGAATCCAGGATCCAGTGTGGCCCACAGACTGGAAAATCCCAAAAGAAGGGAGACAAGAGTGTATATCAGAGAAAGGTTAGGCTCAAGCTGCATGGGACCAAGTCAGATGGAGAAAGCAA
Source organism: Trachops cirrhosus (assembly GCA_028533065.1). Taxonomy (NCBI): domain Eukaryota; kingdom Metazoa; phylum Chordata; class Mammalia; order Chiroptera; family Phyllostomidae; genus Trachops; species Trachops cirrhosus. The sequence goes on from CM052539.1 coordinate 152,572,852, forward strand.
GAGAGGGCATTCCAGTGAGAGGGACTGAACTGGCAAAGCTAGCAGGTAGGAATAAGTGAGGGGCCCTTGCAGGGCAATGGTTTAATGGTTTAAGGTTTGTGTAAGCACTTGAGAGCAGAGAGGAGATGAAAAACTATCCACGTGCCCTGGCCAGTGTGGCTCAATTGGTTGAAGGATCTTTCCAAGGACCAGAAGGTTGCAGGTTTGATCCCCTATCAGGGCTCATATGAGAAAGCAACCAATCGATGTTTCTCTCTCACATCAATGTCTCTCTCTCTCTCTCTCTCTCTCTCTCTCTCTCAATCTCTCTCAAAGCAATGAAAAAATGTCCTCAGGTGAAGATTAAAAAAAAAACTGCCCATGTGGTGGCAGGTAGAGGGAGGCAGAAGCTCCCATAAGGGACTATGACAGCTGAGCTGGTTTCTAATTCCCAAGGTGAAGAGGAGGGAAACGGGATTTCAGGCGGAGGAACTGGCACGTGTTCCGAGGGGCGCTGACTCTGTGTAGGCGGGTGAGAGGCACAAGGGACGGGGAATGGGACTTGGCGTGCCACCCTAGGGGACTATCTGCTGGCTACCGGGGAGAGTCTCGAGCAGGAGAGTGACATGGTCAGGTTTTATTTATTTTTACTTTTTAAATCACTGGCAGCTGTTGGGAGGATGAGACTGGCAGAGAGGGAGACTGAGGGTGGGGAGGCCAGCTAACAGCTACTGCAATGGTCCTGGCAGGAGCTAAAGAAGAGCTGGCCGGGGCTGCACTCATGAGCGTGGGGATAAAAGAACTCTTGGGGGGCACCTTCTGATAGAATATTTGAAACCCAACCAGAAAGGGGGTCAGGGAGGAAGCCAGGGATGTTGAAGTGCCTAGCTTAGGGAACACAGAGCGGGAGCAGGAGATACTTAGAAGACAAGACAAAGAACTTTAGGTTTGAAGTATCTGTGAGACTTTCTAGGGATAGAACCCCTGGCCCCTCACCTTAACTTCCAACAGGTGCCAGCCTAGAGAGGCCACAGTGGCCACAGAGAGTTCTGGGAGTTGACAGTCTCTGGAGCTGAGCGAAAGCAGAGCTGAAGTCGAATCTATTTATGGCCAGTTCTAGCTCCAAAGCAAAAAGGGGTAAGAAATGGCTTAGGGAAGACACTGCTTGGTACCCTCTCTGGGGTCCTGCTTCCTCATGGTCTTCTCACCCACGACCCCTACATGCCTGCACCCTACACACACACACACACACACACACACACACACACACACACACACACACAACTAGATTGGCGATGACAACAAATGTCTCAGGCCATCCAGCAAGTATTTTCTAACGCAAATTCCCTCCCTTCCATCATTACCCACACAACTGCTCTCTGAGCAGCTGGAGGCAGAGTTGGGGGGGCAGCAAAAATAAATCCCATTTTCTGCTCCTTCTTAGTGCAGGGCTGAAATCCCCTGCTGCCTCCCCTCTTTCTCCACAGATGGGGGATTAGACTGGCCTCAGGTTCGGCTCTGTCTCGTGGGGAGGGTGATGGGCAGGGCAGGGACTGAGTGGGGAGGGGGTGGAAGTGTTCAGTGACAGGGCTAAGAATAACAGCTTCCACCGGGCCTGACACCCTCTCCCACTTGCCATGGCTCAAGTTGTTCCATGCGTGCGGGAGACAGACAGGCAGATACAGGGTGTCTGCATGCGACCGTGTGTATTTGTGCTTGAGACGAAGACCAAAGCTGGGGGTGCAGTAGAGGGCAGGCTGCCAGGCAAATGACGTGGATGTGACTGGGAGAGGCTGGAGACAGGGCAGCCCTGTGTGACAGTGAGACGGTGAGAAAGAGAGAGAGAGCACGCTCTGTGAGCCTCAGCATGTGTGTGTTTTAGAGGCTGTTGTGAGAGAGGCTGCTGACGTGTGGGAGAGAAGATCAGACAGGCAGGGGGAGGCTGGGCCCGAGTGTGCGGTCATCACCGGGACATTCGTCCGTGGCCACAGTGAGGGCGGCAGAGGTGGCCTGGCCGTCGGCCTTGCTGCCTGGAACCACTAGTCAGCCCACACGTAGCAGTTCAGATGCTGCCTTCTCTTGTCCGAAGGACAACTGCGAAGGGAATGGGTGTGCGTGCATGGGCGTGTCGGGGGGCATGGAGTCTGTGTGTGGCACATAAGGGTGTGTCTTGTATAAGTATGTTAGTGTCTGTTTACATTTATGAGTGTGTGTTAGAATAGTATGTCTCTTTGTATATAAGTTTGTGTACATGTCTATTTCTGGGTGAGTATATGGTTTGTTTATGAGTCTTTGTGAATGAAGGTGTGTGTCTGTGCATGAGTATGTGTGTGTATCGATGTGTATATGTCTTTGTGTGAGCGTGTATGTGTGTGTGCGAGTGGGCGTGTATCTGTGCGTGTGTAGACCAGTGATGAGATGGGATCTGCAGGCCCTCAGCTTGCCCAACTGCCCACATTGCCTCCAGCTCCCAGCAGATGGTGAGGGGCCTGTGCGCATCAGTCTTTAAATCTGTCCCCACATTTCTAGTGTGCAGTGAGCTAAAACCGGGGCAGGAGCCAAGAGGCTGCTGCATTTCTTGCCTTTTCAAGGATGAAGCGGGAAGACGCGCCGGAGTCTGCCTAGCAGTGATGACCGCACCCACCCACCCCTGCTCCAGTTGTTAGCGGCCAGGGCAGTGATGCCTCAGTCTATCGAAAGCATGTGTTGGAGGAGAGGCAAACTATTTCGGTTTCTGCATATGAATCACAAATGCCATGAGAAGTCCTCGAAACCATTTTATGGTCCACTCTTTGTGAAGCCAGAGCTTCGTGTAGCATGGGGCGCCCCAGCCTTGTCAAAGCAGCCCAGCCATCTGAGAGGATGACTTCCCAGACTTGCAGTCTGGGCCCCAGGCCTTCACTTTAACAGCCAGGAGGGTCCACCTAGCCAGGTATCTATCCATCTATAGCATCACCTAGAGGGGTTCTTTAATGCAGTACTTTATGAAGCCAACTAAATGGTTCGTTGAGAATGACTAAACTCAACCTTGGAAAGAAAATCATAAACATTTTACTACCTAGCTAAGCCAAGCATGATTACATATGGAAACTATGGACACTACTCAGTGGGATTTTGATATTAATTTCCAATTTCCTCTTCACTGAGGAACTGATGAAAACCCAGTCTCTGTGCTATCCAGGCTAGAATCAACATCGTCCTGCACCTACACCATCCGTGCGAACTGCCGCTCCTCCCCACCCCTCCCTCCACCTCAGTTCCACGCCGGCTGCTCCAGAGCTTTGACTAGACCCTCAGTCCCGGAAGGCGCTCACACCAGAGCTTATTTAAGTGCAGTCTCTGTCACTTGCACTCAAGAGAGCTGCCGCGGCCTCTGGCCTTCGCGAGGAGCCCCTCCCGCCCTGGGTTCCCTGTGGAGCTCCTGCTCTGTCCTGTTTCTAACCCGCCTGTGTGCCCATTCTGGCCTGTCCTTCCTGCTCCATGCGCTCCGTGTAGGGGCCCGTTCTGCCCTAGTGGGCTAAAAGGGGCTGTGTATTATTCCCTGCTTTGAGCAGGAAGCAGAAAACAGCTTCCCCCATCGGGCAGGAGCAAGACACCCAGGAGCTTCCTGTGTCCACTTTCTCTGTCCCCCCCGAGAAAGGGAGCTGCCACTCCATGTGTAACGTGTTGGGGTGGGGGACGCCATTAGTCTCCATGTGGCATGAAATGAGTAGCTTCGTGTGGGAAATAACTGTGGGGAGGGGCCCAGGACTGGATCTGGAGACAGGCACACCTCAGTCTGACTCTTGACCCTGCCGCTCTGCGACTCTGGTCAAGTCAGTTATTCTCTCTATTAAAGGGGTACATTCAGACCTTTCAATGAAATAACGGATCCATTTGCAAAGCCCCTGCACCTAGCAGGCATTCAGTGCAGGTCTGCCTCAGAGGTATCTCGGGTTTGATGCCAGACCCCCGCAATGAACTGAGTCATAATCTTTTTGCCAGTGGAGAGTCTTTCCTACAATTTGTTTTAAAAATGCAACATCTGTGAAGCGCAATAAAGCAAAGCTCAATAAAGTGAGGTATGCCTATAAATGATACTTGTCACTATTACTACTCTACTGACCCAGGGGATCTTAGAGAACATCCAGTGTTTACCAAACTTTGACTGTACATCAGAGTCACCTGGGAAGCTGCTTAAAATGCAGATCCCTGGGCCCAGGGCCTTTGCATCAGTGGGTCAGGCCATAAGCCCTCCATCTGCCCCAGCTTCAGAGCACCAGGGTGGTTTGTGGAAATGGCTGGGCTACACTGGCCTCCCACCCACCCATTTCTTGCATTTCAGAGCTACTGAGCCCCCAGTGTGCCTCAGCTCCTGGGGACGCCATCCCAGGTGATTGAGTTTGACGTCCTCTTTGCTGGAGAGCACCCTGGCGGCTGCTTTGGTTTTGATTACAGGCAGCCTGGCACCGGGTAGCCGTGGCCTGTTCACCTGAACTGCCTGCACAAGGCACAGATGCTAATTACACGGGTAAGTACTTGCAGATTTCCCAGGAACAACAAAGATAATTTGTTTGCTGCATGGCTTGTTAGGAGAGAAGCTGGGCTCTGGTGGCTGGGTGGCTCACAGATTAGGCCCCTGGCCTTTCACCTCCTCCTGCCCTTGCCTGCTGGTTCTCCCAGCTGTGCTGATTAGAAGCGGCGAAATTAAGATCACCCTCTCAGCCCCCATCCCCACAGGCTGGAGGAGCTGGGGGAAGGAAGGGGGATCGGGCGGGGCTGTGAGGCTAGGCCAGGCTGAGGACATCTAGCAGGGATCCCACCCGCCCAACCTGGCTCATGCGGAGACAGGGCAGACAAGTAGCAGGAAGCAGGGCTCTCCTCTGAGTCTCCCCTCTGGACACACAGCATTGCTGCCACTGCTGATGAGCAGGCTGAGACGGGCAGAGGGATGAAAAGGGGTCACACAAGGAATGTGGGAGCTGGAAGAGCTGGAGAGGGAACTTCCTGGGGCTCCCACAAAGAGTGGCAATGGGGTGGCTGCTGCAGGGAGCAGTACCCCTGGTCTTGGCCTTGACTGCTATGGAGTGGGCAGGAGTGACACCCTATCCAGCTGAGAACAGGGTCATGCCAGATCTGTGGGTCTGACTGACATTGTAAAGAGGAAAGTCGCTGTGGAAAGCAGCCAGACCCCAGCTGGCTGGGAGCAACAAGAGCAGCCCCACGAGGAGTTGGGCATCAGGGCTGAAAGGGCTATAACAGTCCTCTCTCCTTGCTGCCTCTGCCTGGGGGAACACGAACGATGGGATAATTATTATTAATGTTGGCATCCCTTACATTTTTATATGTCTTAATGATTTTTATACACTAATAGTCACTACTTATCAGTGACCTACCATGTGCCAGACAATGAAATAGGTGCTCTGCATATGATTAGGGCTGTAAGGGTGAAGTCATTAGGTCCATATTATAGATAAGTAAACTGGTGCTCAGTGAGATTAACTACCTTGACTGAGGTCAAAGTAAGAAGCAGAGCCAGGATTTGCTTCCCCTATTCCCTGATTGGCTCCTGTCCAATAGGATATTGATGCCCAGTTAGAGCAAGAATGCATGCCTCTGCCATCTAAGCACATGGGTCTCTCACATGGTGAGTAGAGGAGACTGGGGTGGGGGATGAAGTTGTGTGTCCTCTGTGGAAGGTGTGATGATGAACAGATTTACAGGGGATCCAACCTTATTCCCGGGGGGGAGAATATTCCATCAGAATAACCTTACTCTGCTCCAGGGAGAACAGTCCTTGTCCTGGGCCTCACACCCCTCTCTGCCTTCCTCTCTATCTCTCTTAGTCTATGGGTGACTTTGAAGGTAAATGGAAACTCTGTATGGGGGCAAGGAACCCAGTCTCCCCTAGCGCAGAGGCCAGTCTAGGGTGGATAATTACACAGGGAAGTCTGGAGTAGGGTTGGGTACAGGGCCTGTACAGCTAGCAAGTTGGGGGAGTTAGGGAATAAAATGACGATGTCAATCCTTCAATCAACTGCTCTCTGTGACCCCTGGATTCCCTACATCCGTTTATATCATTTCATTCTGATTTCACTAATCATCATGCCTCTAAAAACTCTTGGGAGAATTTATTCAAGGCAAGTCACTTCTGCTCATAGCCACCCTTTCCATTTCTTCACTTCTGCCCCTGGGCCTAAGACTTCAACCTCTCAGCTGTTGAGAAGGAAACCTGTCCTGATATCATTAGTGTGTACAAGACAGCTCTGTTTGCACACAGTTGTGTTTCTTCCAATTAAGGTGATTCATTAAACCTCTGGAGGAATTCATTCTTATTCCTCGATAAGAACATTAAAATAAATACATTCAGCCAATGGAAAGAATCCTTTGACAGAGCACATGTCCTGATTTTGGCTTGAGGCATGTAGCCCTCAGGTTGTCAGCTGAGAATGTGCAGGAGCGACCTGGGGCCAGTGTGAGACTTTGTGCAAGGAAGGTGAGGAGGCTGAGCTGACTTTGGCCACCTGGAAGGATGTAGCTCCCACTCCCACCCTGCCACCCCAGGGATCTTAGGACAACACAACAACATCCCAGGTCTCAGCAGGCCTTGAAGTCCCCACGGCCCAGAAACGAGGCTCCTTCTTCTCCTTGGGGGGCCTGCTGTGGAATGTGGGCCTGTTGCCACGTTGCCAGCTGTAGTTTCCATTCTGAGTGACTAGGGAAGGACGCGCGTCACTCCCAGCACCAGGTCTCCACAGAGGAGGCCACACAGCTACTGGAACCACCTCCCAGTGTAACTCGGCACGCTGAGTCTATCCCTGGTTCTGGCCCATGAGGATTTGGGGCTCCTTGCTGCTTCTCTCTGAGCCTCGTTTGTCTCCAGATGGGAGCTATTTCTTGGGCTCCTACCATGTTACCAGATTTACAGTTCTAAATTTTGCCAGCAACCCTCATCACCCCTATTTTACAGATGAGGAGATTGTTATTCAGAAAGACTGACTTGACCAAGACCCTGTGACTGGTAAAGGAATGACCCAGAAATGAATCCAAGACTCTTGGCTCAGCACTCTCTTGAGACTGCAAAGGGAACCAATGATTGGCATACCCTGAACACAAGGTCCTGGCCTGGTGGCTGCTCCTGAAAAAACAAACAGCGCTCAGAGACGATAGGAGCCAACCTCATACTTAGAGGTCTGCTGGGAGCACCCAGAGCTAGGCAGGGGATACCACCCAGACTGTGGGTGGGTAGGCAGTAAATGTACTGGGTTGCAGAAATTCACGTCACCAGTTCCAAGGGACAGGATTAAATTCTGATATAATGGGACCAGAATCTAAATCCCAGGTGCTGTCTGAGGGAGACAGAGCATGACAGAGCATATCTTTTAGGAAGCATTGAACTCTAAGTAACAGAAAATCTGACCAACAATGGTTTAATCAAATAAGGGGTCGTTTCTCCCACAAAACAAGAATTTAGAGGTAGCTAGTTGGTAGTATTGACTTGGCTGCTCAAATCATGATATCAAGGAGTTTGTCTTGCCTTTCTGCCATTTTTGCTACATTGACGTTTTGTCCTCCTGCTCATCCAACTTTATGATCTTAATGCGGCAGCTCCAGGTACTACATCTGCATTTAAGGCGAGAAGATGGAGGAGAGATTGTGCTGATGACATTTTCCCCTTTAATCAAGAAATCAAAAGCCTTTAACTTGCCAGTTGAAAGATCTAATAAATAATTGAAAATATGGAGGTAAGAGAGGAAAGAAAGAAGGAAGAAAGGAAGGAAGGGAAGAAGGTGGGGAGAGAGGAAGGAAGGAAAGAATGAAGGAAGGGGGAAGAGGGACAAAGGGTGGAAGGATTGGAGGGAGGGAGGAAAGAAGAAAGGAATTCTTCTCAGAGCCTTCCCTGACATCTTTTTGAAGAGAATGGAGTCACATGGGCACTTTAACTTCAAAAGCAGCTTGGAAGCAGATTATCTGGCTTTTACCTTCTATGGTGAGAGAACAAGAGAGAAGGAGATGAAGAACAGCTACTGAGTTCACCAGCCAACAGAATCTGCCATGGAATTCTACATCTTGGCCATGTGACGGTATTCCGGGGATAAATCACAGAAGTCTGTCCTGGTCAATACACTTTTACACATGTTATTTCCTGGAATTGGGACCCCCATCCCATTCCTATGCCTCTCATATTTGCCTAACAAAGCCTTCAGTGTATTCTGGAACTATACTTTTAGAAGCAATTTGGCAACATGTTTCAAAGGCCATAAAAGTGTTCATAAATTTTGACCCAGTATTTCCACTTCTGAGAATTTATTTGTTCCAAGGAAATAACCCAAAAGGAAAAAAAAAAAAACCAGCCTACTTGTTCAAGGATGTTCATTACAGCTTTAGAAATAAGAAACAACCAAAAAATCCAACAATAGGGGAATGGGTAATGAAATCACAGTACGCTTGCTGGATGGCATATTGCACAGCCATTAAAAGTGATTATTATAAACCTCACTTAGTGATGTAAAAAGGGCTGTGATAAGTTATGTTTAAAAACAAAACATATGGCCCCACCATTGTGGCTCAGTCGGTTGGGCACTCGACCGCAAAGCGAAAGTTCGCTGGTTTGATTCCCAGTTGGAACACATGCCTGGGTTACAAGTTCGGTCCCTGGTCCGGGCAATTATGAGGCAACTGATAGATGTTTCTCTCCCTTTCTTGCTCCCTCCTTCTTTCTCTCTCTAAAAATAAATAAATAAAATCTTTAAAACCAAAGCATATGACCAAATGCATTATTTGGACTGCATACTTTTCTTATCCTGCTTGGGCTGCCATAACAGAATACCATAGACTAGGTGACTGAAACAACTGAAATTTATTGCTCAAAGTTCTGGAGACTAAAAGTGCAAGATCAAGGTGCCAGCAGAGTTTGTGGCTGGTAAGAGCTCTCTCTCTTTGGGTTTCACACAGCCAACTCCCCAGTTTTCACATGGCCTTTTCTGATTGTGTGCACACAGAGAGAAGGAAAGAAAGCTCTGGTGTCTCCTCCCCTTCTTAGAAGGGCACTAATCCCACCAGGAGCACTCCACCCTCAGGAACTTCACTGCATCAAATTATCTCCCAATGCCTCCATTCTCTGAGTACTATTTGGTATTAGTGTTTTCTCTGAAAACACATTTGGGTTTAGGCTTTCAACATGGATTTTGGTGGAACACAATTCAGTCCATAGCAATACTTAAAGGAATGTGTGTTTTGTGGACAAAGCCTTGAAGGTGTTATGTAGTTTTTAAAATAACTGGGGGATCAGAGAGGGGTTAGAATAAATACAATGCATCTTTCGAGCCTCAGCTCAAATGCTACCTCCTCAAGGAAGCTTCTTCCTTGGTTTTTGCAATCACATCTTTTCTGAAGTTCTTATTTTATTGGACCATGTACTTTTCTGGTGCTAAGGCCATGAACAATTCCCCTTTGTTCTTGACCCATGATAGACCAATGACACAGGAACCCAAGTCAAGAACGCAGACGAGGAGCCTGGTGGGGTGGAGGTAGTAAACTGTGGGTGATGTGTGTACTCAGAAACCAGGTGTGAGACCTCAGCAACAGATCCAGGGCACCAGTAGGTGCAGGGCTTGAAAACTAAGGGCATAAACTGCTGAGCATTGAATTATAGCTCTTTTTTCTAATTATTTTAAATTTATTTAATTTATTATGATGATTATATAAGTAATACATGTATTACTCACTACAACAAATTAAAATAGTTCAGATGAAGCCCACCTACACAATTCTACTCCTCTTCCTAGGGATGTTCCCTTCCAAAATATTCTTCCTCATGCAATAGTTTTAAAGTTTGCATCCATGTTTATGTAGACAGAGTCAGATTGTTCTGTGACTTGTTTCTCTCTCATAACAAGACCTTTTTGCTTCAGGAGGCGAAGGTCTTCCTCATTTGTTTGGACCTCAGAAACCCATTACTAATGTGGATATTCAAAAATGTGCCCTGGCTGGTGTGGCTCAGTGGATTGAGTGCCGGCCTGCGAACCACAGGGTCCCCAGTTTGATTTCCAGTCGGGGCACATGCCTGGGTTGCTGGTGGGTCCCCAGTGGTGGGGGCAGGGCACATGAAAGGCACCCCCACATTGATGTTTCTCTCCCTCTTTCCCTCTCTTTTTCCTCCCCTTCCCCCTCTCTAAAAATAAATAAAATCTTTAAAAAAAAAAACTACAGTAATGTATTTAGCACTTTTTCTATCAATGAGCATTTGGGTTCTTTCTGATTGTTCAGCTCCCCGCCCCTTCCAGCACGGTCCCCGGGATGGACGAGGCCTCTGAGCACTTGGAGCTCGCTCCTGGGCAGAGATGGGGAATTGCTGTGAGGGGTTTGGGCGCTTTTCACGTTCACAGGCACTGCCAGACCTCGCTCCAACACCATGACAAATTCCATACTTACCAACGGTGAAAAAAGGTGTTCGTTGCCCTCAGCCTTGTTCGACTTGCACTTCTCCGATGACCAGGGAGGCCAAGACGATTGTCATGCAGTTCCTCGGAGGTGAACTCTCTGTTCTAAACTATCATGCATTTTTCTTTTCCGTGGTTTGTCTTTTACTTATTACTTGTAGGAATTCATCATATAATCTTGACTATTAATACTTTACAATTGTATATGTTGCAAATACCTTCTTCCAGTCTGTCACTTGTCTTTTAACAGTATTTATGGGTTTTCTTTGGTGGTTCTTTTTTTTAGTCATATAGCAGTTTTAGATTTGACATAATCAAATTTAGCAATCTTTTTTTTTATTTTTACAGTTTTTGTGTTTTATGTCTTGCTAAAGAAAGCCTTTCCTACCCCAGGGTTATAAACAAATTCTTCTATATTTTCTTTTAATAGTTTTATAGCTTTGTGTGTGTGTGTGTGTGTTTTATGTTTAGCTCTCTAATCCATCTGGAATTTATTTAGTGAATGCTGTGAAGCAGGAATCAACTTTACGTTTTTTTCACACGAATAGCCAACTGTCTCTGCAATATTGATTGAAGAGTTCATTCTTTCCCTACTGCTTTCAAATGCTACCTTACCCTACACCAAACCCCTCTTTATAAGACTCTTTGAACTCGGTGCTGTGACATCGACGTGCGTTTTGTCCCATGCTAGCACACCTCCCTTTTAATCAGCACAGCTCAGTGATGCTTTGTTATCTGGTGGGGCACAACCTCCCTCACTGTGCTTCATTTTCAAATATGTCTTGACTATTCCGGCACAGTTATTCTCCTAGATTAGGTTTTAGAATCAGCTTGTTAAATCGCACGCACACACACACATAAATCCTGTTGCAACTTTGACTGCCATTATGTTGAGTTTATAGAATTCTTTGGGCAGAACTAATATCTTCACAAGTACTCTCTCTGCCTGCTTCGGGCCTCTCTTGCATCTCACATCTTGATTCTGAGGCCAGCTCCGCTGCTTATGAGCTCTGTGATCTGGGGTGGGTCAGCCTCTTTGAGTTCTGGCTTCTGTCCTCTTCGACGTTGGAATATTATTTCCTGTCCCAGGGCTCGTGGAGGATTAAATGAGAGCCAGTGTGTGAAAGCACTAGATGTGAGCTCCCAGAGGGCAGCCTCTGCCTCATTTAGCTCTGCAACCCAGGACAGTGAGCTCTTTGAAGAGTCCTGAGAAGAGAGGAGAGTACAACTTCTTCATTTAGGTAGATTCGTGGGTACAGGATGTGGGGTTGACATGGAGAGAGAGGCAGAGAACATGTCTATCGCTGTGTTAGGTACTTTATATGTATTATCTCATTTTTCCTCAGAACAAACCTGTGAGGTAAAGAAAAAGGAGACCCAGTGGCCTGTCTGGACTCATATGCAAGGCTCTAATAAACTGCAACCTGGACCCTCTGTCCTGCCTAGTTTGGGAGCCGATGGGGGCCTCTCCTGGTCATAAAGCCAGAGCTGCTAGATGGTCTGATGCTCCCTTTTGAAGTCTAATGAGCCTAGAGTAGACTTGGCCCCACGATACCCACATGAGCATTCAGCACTTAGCACAGTGTCTTGTGCATATTAGGAACTTGTTGAATTATATCGGGACAAAGTCCAAATATCATAATGTGAATGGTACAGAGTACAGTAACTGCTAGACAAATTCAGAAGGAAAAAAGGGCTCTGGGGACTAGGGAAATCAGAAAAGTCTTCCAGGTGGAGGTGAGATAGGAACTCAGCCATGAGAAATGGGGGTGGATTTAGACAAACACAAGAGAGCAGAGCATTCCAGGATCAGAGCTGGTACTGCCAAGCAGGCGAGCTCAACTGGTTGGATAGGCAGTGAGTGTGAACAGAGAAAGGCATCTCAATGACTGAGGACTTGCCTGGGCAGCATCGCCAGGCTGGAGCAAGGCTGGGAGGCTAGTAGGTCATGAGTATGTTATCTTCTAGGCCCATCAAGCTAGCCTCAGTGTCCTAAGGTTATGCTTCACTTTCCACATGCAGATCTCACAGCCAGTTGCCATGGCACCAAAACACACAAACTAGCCCTGGGAAGTCGGCTGGGAGGGGCAGGAAGGGGCTGCCTTTCCTCATACACTTCGCCTGCCCTACACTACATCCTGACCCTATCTCTTCACTCTGACTTTGCCTCTTAACGCCATGCATCAGTGTGTGTATGTGTAGGCACCTGGCATGAGCTGTGTGCCCTTGGGTAAGTGCCTCAGCCTCTCTGAACTCAAGCTATATCATTTCCAAGTATGCACATATTCTGGTCATAGGTCCTTCTTGCTCCCATTGGAGACAGAAACAGCTTCACAGCATGGCCACACCATCATACACCCTGAGAGGAAAAGAGAAAACGAAAAACACAGTTTATGCCAGGGGCTTTATATACAGGTTGTCGGGTTGAGTTTGGGGGTTTAAAAACCAAAGCACATTAGTTCGGGTCCTTCGAGAAGCCAGACTCCATGATGGGATTAGGAATGGGATTAGGAATATTTATTTGCAGAAACATCTCTGGAGGAAAAACAAAAGTGAGTCAGAGGAAGTGGGCACCTGTCAGGCCATGATGCAGGTCTGACCCCTGTGAGGGAGCCAGGGAAGGAAGGAGGGTTAGATGGGTGGAGTCTCCAAGTGCTGTGTAGTTGTAAGGAGGTTACAGACCAGCCAATAAATAGGAAGTCCTGGACCTAAAGTCGTCCCCAGAGGAGGCCTGCTCCTCGCAGGAACGGGACTCTTTTAGCAGCCCTGCTGTGCTCAGTGCTCAGTCGGGAACAACCATGGGCAGCGTGGCCTTGGCAGCAGTGCACAAGAGCTGGGGGCCTGTTCAATTACACTCCTGCGGCAGGGGAGCTGAGTGGCACATTCTCATGGCTGTCACCCAACGCGGTGTGGCACTACCACCCGCTTGATACTGACATTATTTAAGCCCAAGGGAGGCCTGGTGTTGAGGTGTGAAGAGGAAGCATTTGGGCAAACCTCATGTGGAGTTCCTCTGCTCCCGAGCTATGATCCTGCTCGGGCTTTTCAGAACCTGACTTTCACTCCTTCCACAAACTGGAGTAACAGAGTGAGTGAGTGTGTGTGTGTGTGTGTGTGTGTGTGTGTGTGTGTGCGTGTGTGTGTGTGTGTGTGTGTTTGATGGGTTGCTAAGAAGATAATCTAGGAGCTGAAACCTTCTCTCCTCAGCTTCAATGGGAGAAAACTAGATGGAACTGACTGACGGAAGCCTGGGTCAGAGGCCCAAAGGAAGAAGTGCTTTCCTTCTTCCTAGGGGAGGTTCAAGAGGCTAGAAGACCGAGAAAACAAGCATAGAAAAGAAAGTCCCGGAGGCCCATTTATGGTGGATGTGATATCATCACCTGAGAAGAAGAGTACTGATTCTTATTTACCGTCTGGATATTAAATGCTTTATAATCTCATAAAAATGTATTCGTTATATAATTATCTCAAAGTAGAAAGTTTGTTCACAAAATTTTTTAGTTAAAAACACCTTCAGCTGAAAATATCAGAAAATCCAACTACTGGTATCTTAAGCAGTAATGTTATTTAACTACTTCACATAACAAGAAGTTAGAAGGTAGGGGGGTCTGGGGTTTGTTTAGTTCCTTAGTAATGCTAAGGTGCTAGATGCATGTCTCTGTGCTTCTCTTGGTCTTTGCCTCACTCTCACAAGATGGATGCCACAGTTCCAAACATCACACCCTCACACAATACTGTCCCAAACATGAGACAAGGGGAGGGTATAAAAGGGAGCATTTACCACTCATGTCTTCTTTGCAGGAAAAAAAAAAATCTTTCCTAGAAGCCTCCTAAAGACTAGTCCCTTATGTCTCATTGGCGAGAATTAGACCCCTTTTCAACCAATCACTGGCAAAAGTATCTCTGGGCTCATGGCTGCTTGAACAAGATCAAGGTTTATCACCAAAGAAGACACTACAGAGAATGACTCTGAAGTAGGCAAAAGAATGTCTTTCATAGGATGAATTTCTGAAAATAGAATGAATCTTTCTACCCTCTGAGCATAGATAAGAGGATACACAAGTACATAAACACATTCAATATAATGGGAACAATGAAAAATAACATATAAGACACAGGACTCAAATTAAGAAAGGAATTCATTCAGTCAATGCAGGGTGGGGGTTCTGGGGTGACTAGAATAGTGGACACAGTCCTGGGTGAGGGAACAGGTCAGAGAAACCCTCACAGCATCTGTGTCTCACCGAGGGCTGCCAGCTCAGCAGGAGTTCACTAGGCAAACCGTGCTGAAGAAGAGCAGACTCAGCCCACAAAAATCTATGTCTGTACAGGAAGGGTTCGTGGAGTTCCTACTGTCACAGCCACTGGAAAGGGAAGGGATGAGTTACCAGGCCTCCTCTCAGGGACACAAGGACACAGGTTGGATGGAGAAAGTCTTCACAGAAGAGGCGACTTTGGAGATGACAACAAATTGGAAGCTTTGGGATCACCAGGGGAAGCACAGAAAGGGGCCTTGGCAGGGCCATTTTAATGTGATCTGTCCAGACCAGTGGAGGGCTGGACGATCATGAGCCTCCATGGAGTAAGGAAACTCAGCTGGCCCCCCACAGCCAGTCCCAGACGCCCCTCTCCGCCTCTGCATGTCCTGTTCTGCTTGGAATGTCCTTCTACATCCTCCTTCCTGGCAAGCACCTCCCTAATTTAAAGACCCTGCTCAAATATAGTTTTCTTGGAGATGCCTCCCTCAGTGCAGAGGCAGAGCACATTATGCACACACCATTGTCTTCATGCCTTGCAAGCGTCACCCTCTACGTAAACGACCTGACTTTAGGTCTGTGTGTCTTGCTAGCCGGGGCACTTCTCCAGGCCATTATCAGCCTGACTTTCAGGAGGACTCATCCACCCTGTGAGCCTGCAGCCAGGAGGGTACCAGACAAACATAGAGGTTCAAAAGGGAAGGAGGGAGTCCAAGAATAAACAAATGGAGCTGTGAACAGAAAGAGCCCTCCATGGTAACCAAGCACTCCTGGTAAGTGTCCCCAACCACAGTCCAGTGTAGGCACCAGCAACCAGACCGAGGTACTAGCACCCTCCCTGTGTGGTCACCCCAGCGTGTGCCTGGGGAGTAGGTGCCGACTAGGTTCGACATACACTACAGGTGTTGGAGAAGAGAAGGAAGTATTGAGAAAGGTGATCAGAGGAAAGGAAAAAAAGCAGGGACTCAAACAAGATTTAAATAATAGCCCTCTCTAAATGCTTTCCACACCAAGTGTTGGGAACCAGGATGAGAAACACAAATACTGAGTTTAACAACCAAGGCACTCTCTAAGGAGAATTGGACATGTCCACGTAAGGCAAGAGAATTAGGAGACGAGAATGAAACTATCCTGATGCATAAAGCAGCTCAGAGGGACCTGGAGATTACTCGTTAGTTATGCAGAAAGCTTCCCAGGGAACTAAAATGATAATGGCCATGCCAAAGAAAGTGGAAATCAGGCCAGGATACGAAGGAGGGGTACATACAAAAAAATAACAAAAGGCTGTGGAGATAAAATCAAGAGAGTCGTTTAGAAAAAGAAATGAGATATAACTTGCACAAGGCAGCAAAGAATGAGAAAAACATTTTCTAACTCTAACAGGCCAAAAAAGGGGATCAGGAGATTGCTGGCTCGTTTTGAGCTGGGAAGAGAAAGCCTATAAAGCAATGACACTAAAAAAGCAGAGGCTTTTAATTTTTTTTTCTTAGCCTAAAAAGGTCATCTGTGATCTGAAAACTGAAAAGAGGCACCGCATGGGATCATGAGGAGGCAGGAAGCCAAGAGGGAATGAGGAAAGAACTTGTGTATTCTCATCCACAGGCCCTGATGACTTACATGCTTAGGTACTTAAAGCATTGGCCCAAGGTGGAGTCAGATCACTGGCTTTCACTCCGAAGGGATTTATAGAGAACTGGTGAGGGGCCGAGAGACCAGAGGGAGACTCAGGCAGCCTGTCCCCACCTCTCTTTAAACCTGGGATAAAGCAGATACCTCTGGAAGTGCTGAACCCATCAGCTGAACTGCTATAATAGAAAACTATTGGGACACGTCATCAAAAAATCAATCCACAAACACGAGATCATAAGGAATTAGGTAATAACCAGTACTACTTTCCAAAGAATACATTCTGTCAGAGTAATCCAATTTCCTTCCAGGACAGAATGATGGGCCTGGTAAATCAGGAATGGTGAGAGACACATAATCTTCCTTAACTTAAAGAGCAAGGCATTTAACCTCATCTGCCATGAGAAGTCTCAGAAGAAAAATGGGGACAGTGGGGTCTATCATTGGCCTTTCTGGGATTGAACAAATGAGAAGTTGAAGGGCTAGCCCAAATATACATTCTTTATGTCCTACGTCATGTGGAGGGATTAAAACGGGCAGAGGTAGAGGTGGGTGGGGTAATCGTGCTGGTGGTGATGGCAGGAGACAGTGTTAGGGAAGGCGAGAAGGCAGCCATGGTGGTGACGGAGGTGGCAATACTGATGGCGATGGCAGCAGTGGTGGAGGAGATGGTACTGGTGACGGAGGTAGTGGTATTTGTGGAGGGCGTGATGACGGTGGTGGAGATGGATGTGAAGGCTGTGGGAGAGGTGTAGTGACAGCTATGCGGATGGGCAGCATGGTGGAAATGGAGGCGGAAATGCTCATAGTGGTGGTTATAGTGGAGATGATGGTGATGAGCACGATGGAGATATTGATAGTGGCGGGTGGTTATGGTGATGGAGATGGAAGTAGTGGTTGTGGTAGAGATGGGGGTAGATATTGGTGGAGAAGGAGACAGTGGTAATGGTGGAGATTAAGGTGGTGACTGTGGTAGGGATGGTGGAAACAGTGACAGTGGTAGAAATAAAAACGGTGACAGTGGTTGTGGTCATGGTAGTAGCAACCAAACCTACACTAGACATGGTAAACCCAGGTTTCACAGTCTTTGTTTTGGGGCATCTATGACAGATCCCCACACTAACCTGTTTTTCCCATCTGCTGAGAGACGTGGGCATTCGACTCCAGGCATTCGGGGCCCAGCCTCATCTGACTGCCTCACCACTGTCCTGTTGTGCTGGGGCAGTGAGCCCCCTCTCAGCCCCAACAGGTTAGGTGGCTGCCAACCTCAAGAGGCCTGTGTGATGGAGGAGTTCCTCCAGCCCAAAGGGGTGGGCATAGCCTGAGAGTCCCCCACAACCAAGAAGAGGGAAAGGTTCCTAGGGCCAAGTAGAGGCAGGCTGTCCATGACCAAGACCAGAATCTATAGCCCATTAGCTGATGACTAGTGCCCCCCCCCCGCTCCCACCCAGCCCAGGAAGTTGTGCAGGTTGGCTCTGAAAAGGCCTCTTGTGAGGCCTTCCTACCTCTTGCCAGTGTG
>CM052539.1:152590752-152636965 GCA_028533065.1 Trachops cirrhosus
CTCAGCTCCAGATTGAAAAAATCTTGCCTACCTCCTTGCTATCTTCATAGCTCCAACTGGCTGTGTGATCTTGTGGGGGTTGGGGGAGATATTTAAATTAATTTAGGCTTCATGATGCTCCCTTGTTCCTTAAAGAGCTGGACGAAATGGCCTCCGAGGTCCTTCAGCTACAGATTCAGTCCCCCAAACATACTCCACATCATGACCCTGTCCACAAACCCACTCCACCCAACCTGTTTCAACCATCCTCTCTGCCTGTAGGGCCAGACCCCTCATCTGCTGTGGCCCTGGCTCAAGGCCCAGCTCAGAGTCAGGTCTGCCACAAAGCCCACCTGTGTTCACCAGGCAGCAGTAACCTCTTCCTCCACTGGACCTTGTAGCCGTTGTCTACTCTCTGCCTTAAACTGTCAGACAGTAGGGTACCAAGCTCAGTGCCTGCATCAGCTTATCTGGGCCCATAGGCTTGAACCTTGCTCATCATCCTATCCCTCTCGGCAACCTGCAAAGCCCAGCAGAGAGGATGCTGCAAAAGTGGTAAAGAGTGAGTGAATTTTATACCCAAAGAAATTGAGCCACCAAGAGGTCATGGCCGAGACTAGAGCCCAGATCTCTGGACTCTGTCTTCCTTGATTAGAGTCTTCCAAACCTGTATGTGAACAGATCTCTCAAAAGAAAAGCAATTCTCAAAGATCCTGTCTGTGAGTTCCCAGCAGTTCACAGACCAATGTTTATGCCACATCAACTTAAGGTAGTGAGGCCCTAGTCTATGCAAATGCTTAACTTCAGAGTTTCAACTTTGTAACTGCTGAAATATTTTAATATCAATGAAATCCACACTAAAAACTCTTCAGAGAACTTAAGAACTCTGAGAATGAATGCTATAGTTTGAGAAACCTTGTTCTAGCTAACACACAAGTTCATAGAAAGGTATGAATGACTGGCATATCCTTTTCACTGTGCCACTAGGTCTCAGGGTAATTGGCATTTTCACATGTGCCCTTGGAAGAGACAATGGGTAATTTATCAGGTGGCCCTATAAAGGGAAATAGCAGTGCTCGGGTCACCCAGGATGGCGGGAGGCTCTTGGAACCCTACAAAAGCAGCTCTGTCCAAGACACCAGCTCATGCTTTACTTTGGCTGAGGGTGGATATGTGTGTATGGGAGAATGGGAGTGGAGAAGGGGTGGAGGGAGGGTTCCAGGGTCCAGTTACAGGAAAGGGATGGCTTCCCCAGATTCCCCTTCCAAACTGCCATCCTGCTCCCCAGTTAACCCTATGGAGGAAGGGTTCTCCCCCCAGCACTGCATACAGGTCCCCGCCCCTACGCCCACTACGCATGCACACACACAGACAGATTCTCCCTCCATGCTGCATTCCCATGCTCTCATCTCTGCAGAGATGTGGCAAAGAATTCAATCTCCAGAAAAGACCAGGAGCCCAGGAGACATGTCTTGTCCTGAGACCTGCAGTATGACTGGGCATGTGCCCTGTGGCACCCCCTCCCTTCTCCATCTACAATGAGAGATTCAGATGAGTTGGTGTCAGAGGTCCCTCCCAGCCCTGACCATTCCGCGGTTGTGTCATTTCTCTTCTTCTTATGTTGTCAAAGGCCCTGTGCTAATGTGGAGGGGCAGAGGCTTTTGGTTCATACAGATCTGAGTGCAAATTCTTTTTAGTGAGGTGACCTTAGCCAAGGTACTCAGCCTCTCTGAACTTTACTTTTCTCACCTTTAACTTAAGGATAACATCTATTATATATACTTGTAGTGAGCATTAGAGCCCCCCCAAAATGGTGTGCTGGCTCTGCCCTCAATTAATGGCAGTTATTATTATTATGTTGGCTAAGGAAAGCCAATGTGTTTCGTGTTTGAAGCATGGACTCAAACTTGGTGGCCTGAGTTTGAATCCCCACTTAGCCACTTTCTACCTATGTGATGGGAAAGCCACGTAACTCTACGCCTCCACATCTTCATCTATGAAACAGAGATAATAATTATACTTGTCTCATGTACTTGTTGCAAGGATAAAGTTATTCAATAAATGAAAACAGAGCAATGTGTTATGTAATAAGCACTCAGAAAATACCAGCTCTATTACTAATAGACTGGGGACAGATAAGTATGTCGGGGAAGGTGCTGCCACCACTCTCCATCTACGTCCACTCTCACCTTCACCGAGATTTTGGAGTCCCATTCTCTTCCCATCGTTCACCTCCCCAGCCTACGGCCCCCCAGTTCTCAGTTAGCACCCAGAGCCTGGTGACCCTCACCTTCCCTGGCTCTTTCAGGAAGCTGAACTCATTCCTCTGCCCTCCCTGAAACCTGCCCTCCATTGCCCCATGCAGCCTGTTAGCTTGTTCCCGGAACTCTTGGAGCCAGCCCTCACTCTCTGGCTTCTGGCCATGAGACCCCAGCTAGCCAGCCCTCACTCTGAGCTCCTGAGGTATCCGATCCACCTGGGAGCCTAGGAATATGCTCAGAGAAAGGATCGGCTACCTCTCTTATCTAGGTCCTGATAGCATTCACTGACATTCAGTTCTTCCTCAGAGCTGCCCTAATTCTCTGCTTCTCGTTCTTGAGCTCTTTTTCAGGTCTTCACAATGTTTTCTTTAGCTGATGGACCTTGGCTGAGCTGTAGAGATCCAGGGAAATAGAAATGAAAACAAAAGTGAAAAACTGTTTTGCTCACTCGATTGGCAAATATATGTATATGTTATATGATACCCAGTGGCAAAGATGTGAAAGAATGGACACACTCATACTTTGATGGAGGGAGTGTAAATTGACATAACCTCTTTGTAGGGAAGTTTAGCTCTATCTGTAAGAATTTAAAATAAGCCCTGGCCAGGTCGCTCAGTGGGTTAGAGCATCATCCCAACACTCCCAGATTGTGGGTTAAATCTCCAGTCAGGGCGCATACAAGAAGCAACTGATGAATACGTAAATAAGTGGAACAACAAATCAAGTTTCTCTCTCTCTCTCACTCCTTCCCTCTCATTCTCTAAAAAATCAATTAAAATTTGTTTTTAAAAACTTAAAACAAATATACCCTTGACTCATTGATGCCACTTCTAGGACTCTATCCTATAGAAATACCTTTATCTGCACAAACATACTCTTACAAAGATGGATACATAAGTAAAGCACTCTTTGTGACTGAAAAACTGTGGAGACAATATAATGTCCAGTGGTAGGGGAAGAGATTAACAATGAATGCAATATCTATACAAAGGAGTACTACACTTTTAAAAATTAAATATAGGTACGCATATGTATATATATGTACAGAAATAGTAAGAGAAAAATGGCATGCTGCAGAACAACATACATGGTTTGATGTCATTTTGAAAAAAAACCACCTTTTCTCCCTCCTCTCAGCTGGGTGGGGGCTTCCTGCTAAATTCAGGCTGGATAAGGACAGGCTGCACTGGGTTGAAAGCCCAGCCCAGGGATGGTCACACGTGGGGAAGGAAGCACTGCTGAGGCCCTAGGGTCAGGACCCTTGCCCAGTGAAGCACAATGCAAGTGGCCTCCATCCTGAGGCAGACAGACCTGGGTTCAAACCGTTCCTTCGTGTGTTACCAGCTGAGTGACCTTGAGCCAGGTTCCTCATCACTCTGAGCCTCCATTCCCCCATCTATAAAATGGGATTAATATCACCTGTGCGGTGGGACTTAAAGGAGACAGTGTATAGACAATCTCAGTAAATGCCAGCTGTCTCCTGTTCCTCAAAGGTTTCTTTTACTTTGCTTTCAAATTTCTATAATGCAGCCTCAGCTGCATCCCTGCTCATCAGCCCCTCACCCTCCCCACCCCGCTCTGCTGTAATCTCCATGGTGGATTCTTCCCACGCCCACTCTTACCCATTCAGTGGCGGCACTTAGGCCTCCTCCAACACTGCATTGAGTTGTGTACGGCCAATAGAGTGCCCTCTTCCATCGAAATATCCTCTCCTCCCACCGGCCCACGCCACCAAAGTGTCTCCTATTCCTCCCCACCTGTGTCCAACTCCCAGCCCTCAGCCTTTTTCAGGACGCCACCCCACCAGTCATCTCCCCTCTCTCTCCTTGGCCATCTCCAGCTCATTCCCCCCTTGCACCCCAATCTTACCATTAAGCTGAGGCGAGTCCCCCCATAAAACACCGACTTCTCCGTCCTGCTCCCCACCCTATCTCCCATCTTCTTTTACCACCCAGCGGCCTCCTCCTGACGCTTCTGCCATCAACCCAGGGACCTCTGTTCAGCCTCCTTCCCCGGCCCCCTCACTTTCACCTCTGGTCCACAGTGGAGACAGCGAGCCTCTGGTCCTGGAACGGAAACAAGCTCCTGGAATGGCCGACCACCTCCACCACCTCCAACGCTTCTGGCCTGACACACGTCTTCGCACCTCCTGCAACAGGCTCCCAATCCATTTTAAGGGCTGACTTCCGTCTCTTAGCTGGCATAGTGACTGAGCTTGGGGAGAAACTTGACCCATGTTCTCTCTTTGTCAGAGGAGAAAACCTAAGCCCAATAACGTCCTCACATAACTTCCCCAAGGCCACGCCAGGGGTGAGCAGCGGGGCTGGGTTGTTTGTTATCTGGGAATCTAGTGCTTCCGGAAGTTTCCGGCTCTCCAGAACGTCTTCCTTCCTACTCTATAGCCTCTCTCAGGGGGAAAAAAAAAAGAAGAAAAAGAGGAAAGGCCCAGCCAGGTGCATATTAGCATAAAAACGTCCCTAATTAGTCTCCGTTTACAACTGGATGGGTCACACACCACAGCCTGGGTCCCAGCCTCAAGCCAAGCACCCTCTAGCCCATCACCCCCGTCCCCCTGCCCCCCGCCCGGGAATCTCCGAGCATCTGCCCCGAGAGGGGGCCAGCGGCCGGAAGGGCCTGCGGAGGCTGGGCCCCCGCCCCACCGCCGGGCGCCCTGGCCCGGGAAGCCCACCTCTGGCCTCTCGCCGCCTGCTTGCGGGCGCACGCGGCGCGCGCCTCCCGAGCGTGGGAGGGTTTGATTGACCTTGGCAAGAGGCAGCAGAGCCCTCAAAAGCCTCGGCCCCTCGCGGCCGCCCGGCGCCGGGGCTCCAGTTTCTGCTGCCACCATCTCGGTTTCTCACCCCGCCGGGGCCCGGGGGAGGGGTGCTGGGAGGAGCCCAGACGGACCCCCGGCAGCAGCACACGGCTGCCGGAGACGCAATCTGATGAGAATGTCTTCCTGCAAATTAAGCCTTCTCGGGACTCTCCATCCGGTACCGGCAGCAGGCCCGGCGCGCGGGGAGCGGTCCCGGGGAGCGGCGAAGGGGGCGGGCACAGCTGCAGCAAGGGCTCAGACCCCACTATCCACACCCGCCTCCTCCCGCCTGCACCGAGGGTCTGCGGGCTCGGGGTCGTAGGTGGAGCCCACCTCCCGCTGCTTCCCAGAAAGAGGGCCAGCTGTGCCTCGCCTCCGGCAGCCCCTCCCTCTGGTACCTCTTACCTGCCGGGAGACAACCTGCTGGGGTCCAGTCCCACCTCTGCCGTTACATAGCTGTGGCACTTGGGCAGTTGCCTCTCCGTTTCCCCAGGTGTAAAACAGGGGCCGCAGTACCCTTACCGTTTGGTTCTCAGGAAGATTCGCGATCCTGCACGCGAAGCATCCGCCAGCAGTGCCCGGTGTACTGCGATTCGAGAGTTTTGCCCAGCGTCAACACAAGGCTTCGGGAGCTTCGGGAGCCCCGGGACCTCCTCCCACCCCCATTGTTAGCAAACGTTATCTACCTGCGTTTTTCTGTGAAAGACAGGGAACGAGTTTTCGAGTGTATTTGTAAAAGGAAGAGGTAGAATTTTTGGAACACGGTGCTAACCTGGAAAAATAATAGGCTCGAAGATTTTCTCTCCAGGAAAACAAAAAGCAAATGCCCTCATGAAAGAACTTCATCTCCCACTGACAGGCCTAATAGGCAATAGCCATTATTAGTCCCATTTTATAGATGAGGAACCGAGGCTCAAGTGACCCCCCCCCAGCATAACAGAATTTGTTTTTAAAAAGAGCTCCAAGTTGAACCCACTTCTTCTCATTCCAAATCTTGTGCTCTTCTTTGCTCCTCTACACCGCCTTTAGACATGACTTTTATGCTATTTATAGTTTCTGCATTTATATGTATTTTTTCTTAGTATTGGTGATGTTTTTTAAAGATTCGGGCCTTACACTGTGCTGAAGGCAGACAGAGAGGAAAGTGTGTGTCTGCACTTGCATCTGGGTTCAAAATAGGGGTGGGGTGCTGGGGTGGGCAGTGGCAGGGAAGGTGAAATTCCAGGAGCTGTGATGTCAGGGCATCTAGGGAAACCCCTGGGGCTCCCCTCTGGCTCTGACCACTAACAGTTGGTGCCTTAAATGCTGCTCTCCCACACTTTCCATACTGGGGATTACGGCAGCCAGCAAGCGCCCAGCCCCCGACCTGCCCGGTTCTGCCTCGGGACTGCTAGGTCTGCTCCCCACGGGGGTGTCTGCCTGGCAGCCAGGGCAGGCCTCACCTCTGGGAGGACAGACAGAGAGGCATTCAGAGGGTGATACAGGGAGAGAGACAAAGGTGGGGAGGAAGCACTAGAATGAGAGGGAGAGACAGGAACCCAGAGCAGGAACAAGGGAGCTATTCAGAGTGAGAAAGAGAGGGGAGGCCGCTGGGGAGAGGGAGAAAAGACAGAGAAAGAAGGGAGAAAAGAGAGACAGACAAACAGACAGGAAGGGGGTAATGAGCAAGAAAGGGAGGAGACAGAGCAGAGGGGGAAGAGCGGAGCGAGATAGACGGGCAGGAAGGACAAAGGAGAGGGTGCACAGAAAGGGGAGAAAGGGGCGAGAGGGAGAGGCAACAGAAAAAGCGCACTGGGGAGCTGGAGAGGGGAAGGGGCGGGGGAGGGGGGCAGGAGCGGGAGCTCGGGAGGACCCGCGGGAGGAAGCGCGGCGGTCGGAGTTGGGAGCCGGAGAGAGGGCCGCGACGAGGAGGGCTGCGGGGCCGCGGGTGGGGCCGTGCGCTAAGCCTTTTCTTTCTCTTTTTTGGGGTGGGCGGCGGATCTCCGCCGAGATAACCCGGCCAAGCCCCCTGCCCCGCGTCCCAGCGAGCGGCGCAGCTGTACAAATACCGGGGGTGGGGAGCGGGGCTGCTGCCTAGGGGTCAGCGACACCGGAGAAGGCTTTGCTGTCATTAGCTAATTGAGCCCCAGATGTTAAGAAAAGGTTACGTCCTCCTCCGGAGAGTTTTTCTTTTTAAACACTTTACACAGATTCCCCGGCCAAAACGGCCGGGAGGCCCCGGGCCCGGCCCCCATGCCGCCCCCCCCGTCCCCACCCCGCCCTCAGGGCCCCGGCCCCAGGGGCTCCCCGAAGCCGCCAGCCGCGGCGGCTGGCCCTGTAATCCTAGTGGCCTGCCCGGAGGCACGGCGGGCTGGAGCGGCGGGGACCACCGGCGGCGGAGCCGGCCCCCAACCCGGGCCGCCGACTGGGAGGTCAGCCCGGAGGGAGGGCGGCGAGGAACGGGGGACCCCGGGGAGAGGGGCTCTCGGGCTCTTAATCCCCCTGAAGGTTGCAGATCAAAGACGCTCCTTCAGAGGCCGAGTCGGTGCGGGTAAGGGCGGGGGCGCGGGCTGGCTCGGGCCTCAGCTTTCCTCTGCTCTGTGGGTTGAGGCTCTCTGGCCAAGGACCCCAGGCTGCCGGCCCAGGGGAAGGGGACGCCGACTCAGCTGCGGGGTGGGGCCCGCAGGCCCGCGGGAAAGTCGCCCAAGCGCCCCCACAGGGCCCTCATGGAACTGCCCCCTCCCTGGAGATTGAGGGAGATTGGGGGTCCCTGCCACCCCCAGAGAACAAAACTAGAATGCCAAGGCACTTGACATATATTCTTTCATTTAATCTTCACAGCAGTGTAATGGTTTTTTTAAGCTGTTATTATTATTAGTTCATAAATGAACAGACTTCCCCAAGGACAGCCACCACTAGAAAGTGGTAGAGCTAGAATTCCACAGGGCTCAAGGTCATGTCCTGCCCTTTCCACCTCACTGCTCTCCTCCAGCCCCTCTACCCTTCCCTCTTCTCTCCTGGCCTCTTTCTCTGTCCTCTCAGGCTCCCTCAGCCCCACAAGAATGAGCCACACACCTGTGGTCCTGGCCAGTGGGGTGGGGTGGGGGTGGGGGAAATATGGTGCCAAGGGTGCGGCCAATGTGGCAACAGCTACAGGCTAAATGTGAGGGATGGGGCTGGGCAAGCATGTGCCTGGGTTGAATCTGAGCTCAAAGAATGTTCATGTTGCCCCTGCCCCAGAGGTGGGGCTCACTGCTAAGAATAGAAACAAGCAAGTCAGAGCTGGAAGGGGCCTTCTAGATGATCTGATCCAACCCTCTTGTTTGACAGATGCAGCTGAGCCCTGGAGAGATGATGGGTCCTACCCAAGATTGCACAGCTAGATGGTGGCAAGAGCGGGAGTGAGGACTCAGGTCTTCACTGAGTGCCTCCTAGAAAAGCTCTGCCCCCACGGTCTTGTTTAACCCTCAGCAAACACCTCAAGGTGATTAGCACCTCCATTCTAGAGATGAGGAAACTGAGGCTTGGAGAAGCTAAATGTGCCCAAGATCTCACAGCTAGAAAGTGATACAACTGGTTTTGCACCCAGATCTTCTTAACTTGCCACTCCACACTCGCAGAACATCGGGGCTCAGGAGCAGAGATTGAGGGTGGGAGAGAGTGCCATGCATTCAACAGCTCTAGAGACACAAGTGGAAGGGGACAGTCCCATCCTGCAACTTCAGATAGGGCCTCCATGGCTTCTCTGAAGTGGCCCAAATACAGAGGTCCTTCCTGGATTCCCTTTTGAAAAAAGGCTCTGGAGACGGAAGCCAGGCCTTAATCCATGGGATCCCTTTGCACCCTACTGGGGGAGGCTGCGGTTCAGCTCCAGACAGGTGAAGAAGCCCTGCAGCTTAATTGCCCCTTCCCAGAGCTGCCCAGGGGGTACCGCCATGCTGTCCCACCCCAGCTGCATAGGCAGGCTCCAAAAGCTTCGTCCTCACACCTCTCCTGCTCCCCAGGCTTCTAGTCCTGCCCTACCTCTTCTTAGCCTTCCACTGACTCCATTTCACTCATTCATGTATAAATACACTCCTCAAAAATTTGTCAAGTATCTCCTATGCATCAACACAGCGCCAGGCACTGGGATACAGCAGAAAGCATACTACTACCCTTTTAGAGGCTTTACATCTAGCAGGAAGGCAGAACTAACCAAATAGAGATGTAAGTAAATTTACAATGACAAGTTACTGTTATGAAGGAAAGTACCGAGGGCTTTGAGAAGTTTTAACAGCAAGTTCGTAAGTATGGAATGATTATTGAGACAATGGAGGCTAAAAATTATTAATACTAATAATTACCCAAGCAGGAGGAACAAGGCCAACCTCTCATTTGCAATCACGCCCACACACCACCTGCAGTTCTAGAGTGGGACGCCAACCCTCCCCAACCAGTGACCACCAGGTCTGTCCCAGAGGGCCCAGCCTATACGAGTGGGGGCGAGCTGAGTAGATGGTGGCTCCAATGCAAACAGTGCCCTCCACTACCCAGCTCAGGATTGGAGTGGGGTGATCCAGAGGTGGTGAGAAGACTGGGAGAGAGGGTGTTCCTCCAGGTAGCAGGTCAGGGCTGAGGCTTGAGACTAGGAGTACTGGGGGGAGGGGTGGGCAAGGTCTGGAGGAGAGGCAAGAGGTCTAGCCAATGAGATCTGCCTTCTGATCAGATCCGGCAGACATATTCACACCTATACACGAACACTCTCCCTGACTCTTTAGGGAAGGCCTGGACCAGCTGTGAAAAGTATAGCAGAGCTGAATAGGCCCTGCCTCAAGGTCAGACAGCCTTAGGCTCACATGACACTTCAGTCCCTTTCTGACTGTGTAGCCTCAGGCAGGGCTTTTGGTTTCCCTGAGCCTCCTGCCCCTCTCTGTGCTCTAAGAGAACAGAAGCTGTCCCCATGCATGGCTGTGAGAATTTGATGACCTCACGTACGAAAAGCACCAATATAGTACCTGGCCCATGGTTCCCCATTCATAAATGATGGCCGTAGCTTTGATTATATAACATAATAATAATATTGTAATCAAAGAAACCTCACTTATGCCCTCTGGGCTCCCCACCTGGTTCCTTAAGCCTCCCTGGGAGGTCACTCCCACGGTCAGCCTCTTGTGAGGAGTGTTATTGGTCTGAAAATCATCTCAGCCGTGCCAGAACCTCTTGAGATCAAGGCAGAACACACAGTAGGTGCTCAGCATTGACTTGGGTAGCTGGGGAGAGTTTGGGAGACCCTCACATGTGCTATTGGGGTATGAACAGCACATCCTGATTTTGAACCCCAGGCTCTCTCAGCATGAGGCTGGCTGTCCCACCATAGTGGGTGGGGCCTGGCCCAGCTCTACACTCTTCACAGGCTAGAGGGTAGGGTTGGAAAGGTCTGGCTAGTTGAGCCTTCCCAGCCAGCCAGGCAGTCACAGCCACAGCCACCGAGGCTGGTTCAGTCCCCAAGGCTGGTTCAGCCACCGAAGGGCACAGAGCACACCTGGAACCCATTAGGCCTGGCCAGGAGCTTGTTCCCTCTCAGTCTAAGTAGAGTGGGGGGTTTGTTTTGACTGCATTTAAATTGTGCAGATTTTAGGGCCTGAAAATTGGAAGCCCCCAATGCCCTAATGAACAGACCAAGAGACGGAGGGCTGAGGCAGTAGGTAGAGAGTCCAGTCTTGTGAGTCCAGTCTTGTTCTGATTCCTTGTCACCATCTCTGCTTAGCTGGGCCTCTAATCATGGTAATCGCAGCCATGCTCCATGGAGCATGTGTTGTGGGCATGAAGCTTAACATGTGCCTTATCTCCCCTGTAACCATGTAAGGTAGAAGTCAGAGTCCCTGACTTCCAGATGAGGAGGGGCAGTGACTTGCTCAAGCTCAATGGGCTAGTAAGTAGCAGGCTTGGATTCCATACAGGGCTTGTCTGACACTTAGGCCAGTGGAAGTCTTCCCAGGGACCACCAAGTCTACAGGGAGGTGGGGCCCTGGGTCACCATCATAGACACGAGGTACACAGAGCTGCAGTTGCTCAGACCCTCACCCCAGCCAGGGGACAGGAATCTGAACCTCTGCACTTGGCTCCTTTTCCCAAGTTGCCAGCTCCTGACCTCAACTGCCCCAGGCAGTTGTACCCCCCAGGTCAGGGTCAGGTTGACCTTGGCGGAAGGGAGATTCTGTGGGCCCTGGGCTGCTGCCAAGGCCTCATGAAATGAAAGGGAACCTTGTCCTATCCCACACAGGGCTCATTCTCTGAGCACTCTCCAGCCAGCCTGGCCCCCATGGACCAAGACCTGATCCCTCTGCGCCAGCTATTCATAGATTCATGGAAGAGCCTCCGTTGCCAGGGGCGGGACCCTTAGAATTCCCCAGTCCCAGCCTGTAAAGTTTACAGTTATGGAAACTGAGGCCCAGGGAAAGGAGGGAGTTCCTCAAGGCTACAAATTGAGTTACTAGTAGAGCAAAGACTCAACCCCTGTCCCTTGCTTCCCAGGGCTGAGCTTATTCCTTGGGATCCTGCACCTCACCCTAAATAGGCAATCCTGCTTCCATCCCTCCCTCATGGAGAGGCATCCACAGCTGCTCCCTGACCTCCCTTCACTCCCACAGAGGGACCACCTATAAATGCTGGTTGGATTCTTCCTTTCTAACTTCTCAACCATCTCAGCTACCCAACCGAGCAGGGACTGCCTTGTGAGGTAATGAGTGCCCCATCCCCAGGAGTGGCCAAGCAGAGGCTGGATGCCCACTTGCCCTGGAGGTTGCAGAGGGGAAACCCTACTGTCTGAGAAATGGTCTCTCTAGACATTCCCAGCTGATCTGACTGCGTTCCTCACAGCTCTGGGGCAACCGAAGTGAAGATAAGCCTCATTAGAGCAGGGGGCCCTGGGGGCCAGAGGGCCACCACAACACGCATGTATTGACTGCATCCCTGAGGGGCCAGCATCTGGTGGAGACATGTTTATAGAGGTAATATCTGGGAACCTGTCAGCCAGACCTCTCCTCCTGGTTCCTCATGCTTCCTCCACCATGTGGTTCTGGTTCCCACAAGAGCCACTCAGCAGAGTCCAGTCCCTCTTAGGTCCCATATCCCCTTACCCCTTGCATCTTGAGGCAAAGACCCAAAGAGTCCTGAAGAAAAGCAAGAAGATGTCTGAGGAAAGGGAACCCCAACCAGAGGTTTCAAGGGGGATCACCCACCACCTCCTATTCACTCCAAAATGTGCCCTCAATGTGGCCCAGCCCAGTGGGTCTGTTCAAACTCAAGAATAAGGACCTGGAGTGGCCTGGGCCAGTGCCACTCAGCTCCCTAACCACACACTCTAGGGCTTTCCTGAGACCCCAAGAAAGAGATGAGTCTGTGGGTTGGGAGGAAAGCTTAGGGCAGAAGATGTGTTGGTCAAAGCTATTTTCCTGGGAAATAATAATATAACATAATTGCAAAGAAAACATTACTTTTTAGGAAATAAACACAGTACTGTCCTTCATTCAGCATTCTCTCAGAGGCACAGAACATGCCTCAAAATTGACCCCTTTTGCTGTTTGAAGTATTTTGATATATCAGAATGAGAATCTGGTTCAAATGAGGCCGGGTGGGGCCCCGGTCCAGCAGGTACTGGAGGACAGCACAAAACGGTTCTGAGGGCCCTGTGGGTCCCCACAGGAGTCTGGATGTGGGTGGAGTGAGGGGCAGGAACGGGACACTGTGAGCAGTGCCTAGAGTGGAGAGTGCTGAGAAAAGTTGATGCTGGACCTCTGCAGGAAGACGCCAGTGGCTGGCAAGACTAGGAGATAAGCGGTGAGGACATTGACAGCTGGCTGTACTATGCTGGCTGCATCCTCCTTCCACAGCCCAGACCTCTGGTGCTGTCCCACAAGGCACCCGCCCAGACTCTGCAGAGCGGGACGATGGCCAAGTGGGGCAACAGTGCAGGAAGACACCAGCCATGGCCGGAGGGGGGAGCGGGGGAGCAGGAGAAGCACAGATATCTCCAGAGTCCCTGCAAATACTGAGGGGGTGGGTTGTAAAGGTTTCTATGTCAATGGTTTGAGAGCTAGAGCTACTTGACTGTTAGGAATTAAAGAAAAGGAGTGATCCTTGGAAGGCTGAGAGACTTGCAAACACCCGAAAGGTAGACACGAAGTAACAATGATCTCTGACTGATATTCTGCCACGCCGGGCCCGTTGTCTCACACACATGTACGTTGTCTCACTCACTAGCATGGCCTCACAGCAAGGCCAGGGAAGCATTATTATGCCTATTGGACAGATGCAGAAACTGCGGCTCTGGGAGGTTATGAGGGCCACCCAAGGCCACAGTGGTCAAACAGCCCAGCCTCTCACCTGTTGTCCTGTGAGCCCCAGAGCAGTATTCTTTCCTCTGCCGAGCACTGAGAAGAGCTATGGCAGAGTGTCAAGAGACGCCGGGGTGGGGCTGGACCCGTGCCACACCCTCATTCGTCTGGGGAGACGGAGGTGAAACAACTCATCTGAAGCCACACAGTTTCTCAGGAGCTGAACCAGGCCAGATGTCCAGGCAGCGAAAGGGCTCTGAGTTGCTGACCAGTGAAGCCCTCCCGCCCCTGGCCATCCATCTGTCACACCTACGCTGCTTCAGCTTCTGTAGTTATGAAGTTTTCTCAGACCCTCCCCCGCTACACACACACACACACACACACCTGTTGTTTTGAGGGGCTTGAGGCAGGTCCCTGTGCACAGGACGCTGCCCCTCAAATCATCCTTTCCTTCCCCAAAGCCCATTGGATGATCTGCATACTCTCCCTGCTCCCAGCCCCCAAGGGACAATGGGTCTCTGGTTTTTGTCAGGCCTGAGAGCTGGTGGGATTGATTTATGAGGGAAGCCCCTACCCCCCCAACCCTGAGCCCGTGGTCCTCCTCCCCCTTCTCCTTCTCCTCCTCTTCCTCTTCCAACTCCTCCTCCCCTGCCTCACTGCCTGCTCAGTTTTCCACAGAGTCAGGATTTCCCTGGGGCTGGGGGCTCCAAGCCAAGAACAACACAAGACCGGTTCCCCCACCTCCCCTGCCCCTCCCGTCCCCCTCCAGCTCTCTCACCCGCCACAGTGGTCCCCTCAGTTGAGAGGAGGGGTTGAGAGTAGATGTCCAGGCCCAGTCTGATCCCCAAGGAGGGGCCAGGAGCCCACGCCCCTCCAATCAGGAGCCATGGCTGCTCCCCTTCATTCCCTTAAAAGTGACTTTCTTCTGGGGCTCCCATTGGGGAGCGCACAGAGGAAGACTTTGGAAGCCTACACTGGGGTTGGGGGAGGGCAGGGAGAATGCTGAGGCCTCACTGAGGTGGGGTGGGGGTGTGTCAAGGGTGGTAACTAAAACCCACACTCTGAGGGGCCAGGCAGGTCAGTGAAGACCTGGGAATCCAAACCTCAGGCAAAGCAGAGAGGATTTGAGGGGATTCTAATGGCTCTAGAAGGGGAAACGGTAGACAGGCCCCTGAGCCCTCCACCCTGGAGATATGTAGGGAGTGAAATCTTCAGATGGGTAACGGGCTCAGGGAGGAGATGTGGGCAAGGGGATCCCAATTAGTCTCTGGTCCCTCCTCAAAGAGCGGAATTTGAGTCACAAGGGAAGGACGATGGCAGAATCCTGAATGATTCAGGCAGTGTCGAAGGAGCCGCCAGCCAGACAGACTGCAGGGCTAGCATCTGAGTCGGAAAGGTCAGGGCGAAAGCAGAGGGTTTGGGGTGGGGCAGGGGCGGCCTTGTGGCTAGTGTCTGAGTTCTGCCTCTGCCTGGCCCTGACACTTGGTTTTGGCCCTTTAAGAGACATGAGGCATGGGGGTGGAGTGGTCAAGGAACCCTGTTTCCTCTCTGAGAAGGGGCCAGGACAGCCAGACCACAACAGGCAGACAGACAGACAGAGCTTCTCCCTAGAGCTCGGTCTGTGGCTGGCCAGCCAGCTGGAGGGAAGCTCGAGGGGGACAAGGAGCCTGCCACCCTGTGCCTTGCTGCTCCCTCCCTCAGCCTGTCCCCCAGCCACCTCCCCCAGCCTCCAATCAGACCAGGCCTTCATCCCTCCCCGGCAGTGTGAACCCAGTGACCCCTCCAAGGTCGCCTCTTTCACACAGCAGCTCCTTTGATGAGTCTCTGAAGGCCTCGGTTTTCCTCAGCTGCAGGCCCCTGCCTGACCCCGTGTGAACCCCCACAGCCCACCCCTCCTCTCTGTCGGACCTGTGACTGGGAGGCACTCCCCAGGCTGCCCGGGGCAGCCCTGCTCTGTGAGAGGCCCTCAGATACCTCCCCAGTCAGAACAAGGAATGAGAATCCATTTTTTACATCACACCTCCCCACCTAGCCCTGACTGAGTTCATCCTTTGCCCCCAGCCTAAGTGTAGGGCAGGAGACTTAGAAGACAAACAGGTATTTTGAATGATTACTTGGTAAGTCCTAGGGGCTCCTCCGCTTCAGAGGTAGAGCAGGAATAGGGACAGGGACAGGGTCACAGCTGGGCAGTTCTAAAGAGTGTCAGTGATAGACTAGACATAGGCCAGATGGGTGGCTATGCACCTGGCTCCTCCCTCTGACATCATGGCAGACACCTTAGGGGGATGGCAGGGGGCAGCTGCCCGCTTCTACCCACTGCAGCTCAGGCCTGGGCTCCTCCTGGGAACACGAGTTGGAGTCCTGCCAACCCCTCCCCCATCAGCCCGGGCCCAACCTCCTCCACTCCCCTTGTAACCCCCCTCCCCCCAGGCCAAATCTGGCCAATTTGTTCTGAGACAGGGTTCTGGTTTCATAGCCTCATTTGAATGATTTCCAACCAGAATACTTGCCTCCTCCTTTGCAAAGCTCTGCCCTCCCCTCCCCCAGCCTCCCTTTTGCCTGAGCTGCTGCCTCAGCCAAGGCTGGTGTGAAAGAAGGGATGGACCCCCGCTCACACTGGAAATGACAATGACTATCTGCCCTCTCTCTCTGGGCACTCCTGGCATCCACACAGCTTGCAACCCCAAAGGGGAGGCCCTGAAGGCTGGCCACTCAGAGGTCTGTCTCAGGCCTGAGAATGTGGAAGCCTGGGCCCGCTGGCCCAGTGGGGCCTCAGTCACCCTACCTGTGCCAGGAGCAGATGGCGTTCTAGAGCTGAGCCCGAGCCCGGCCCTGCCCACTGTAGAGTGCAGCTGCCAAATTAGAGCCACTCCCCGTCCCACTGGCCACGATCGTCTGCCCCTCCCAACACATCATGTCGCCCCCAGAGCAGGAAAAGCTGTGTACCAGATTTCATAGCAAGAGTACCCAGAGGAAACTGTCCTTTATGCACAGTCAGACTTGTGAAAAAAAGTTACTGGCAGCCCCTCAAAAAATCAGGCAGAGATGCCATTCCCCCATCTCTTTCCGGAGACCGTGTTCTGACCCAGAGTCAGACCCCCATGGGGTAGGAGGTCTCTTCCTCCAGGTCCTATGCTGAGAAGATAGGCAGAAAAAATTTCTCCATTTGTTTACAAAACAAAGTAGGAGGCACAGAGATACTTAGCAAATTGTCTAAAATGACACACTAGAACTTCAGCCCCAGTCACTTGTCTGGAAAGCTGATGTGTCCGCACCCCACGCTGCCGGGCAGGGACACACTGGAGGGCACTCCTCAGCCCAGGAGGCCTGACCCTCCGCTCTCCTCCCTCCCTCCTCAGGGCTGCTGAGCAGCCATCTGCAAACCCCTCCCCAGGGAGGTGATACTGGAGCCAGGTCCAACAATCTGCTCTGCAGTTCAGGTGTGTCATTTCCTGAGCCCTGGGGTGGGGGCTGGGGTTGGGTATGGCTCTGTTGGAACCAGTTCAGCATCTTCATTTTGCACACCCAGAGCTGGGCTCCCGGCGCAGAACGGCCTGTGGAGCCAGGAGCCCTGGTGTTGAGTCAAACAGAACAGCACCCCACACCTCCCCATGCCGCCAGAGCCTCTCACATCCTCTCTCAGACCTATTTGGGTCCTTGTCCTCAAGGGTCCCTCTCTGGTCAAGTGTTGGGAACCCTGGCTCAAATACAAGCTCTGACTTTTTCCAGGCATGTGACCTTGGGTAGGTTACTTCCCTGTACCTCAGTTTCCTTGTCTGTAAAATGGGGTAATAGCATCTTCCTCACAACCAAATAGGGTTGCTATGGGGATGAAACTATGCAAAATGTCTAGTCCAAGACACAGTCATTCCCTTCCCCTCCCTTCATAGATCCTGTGTTCCAGTCCAGAAGAAGCTCAGTTTAAGAGGAGAAAGTGCCCCAGCAGAGTTAAAAGTCCAGTGATTAAATATTATAGATGCCCATGGAACCTAAGGCAAGACCCTCAGCCTCTGTTCTTCCATTTGGAAAGACGTAACCATGGGGGAGATACAATGAGAGCAGAAAAATGAAACAAAGTAATGGAAAAGGAAGGGTGGAAATCCCAGTTTCTGGCTTCCTTTAACCCACACGCTCTGCACCGAGGTCTGGCTGTGGGAGAAGGCTTATTCCTGGGCAGGGGGAAACCCTTCCCCTCTTTGCTCCCGGGGCCATTCTAGAGGGAGGGTCTCCATGATTCCTCTCCCACAACAAGCAGCTTTGTTTTTGCTTGTTGTTGTTGTTGTTGAACACAGTGCTGGACGCCCTGCCTGGCCCAGGGAGGGAGAGTTGGGGCTGCAGGGAGGGTCTGGGCTCGGGCGGGGCGGGCACTTCATGGCTACGTCCCACTCCCACCTGCACCCTGATGACACTTCTGCTCTTGCCTTGAAAAGAGCCCTCGGGGGCAGGAAGCAGAAGGCTTCTCAGGGAGGACCCCTGAGGCTGTGCTGGTAGCCCACAGGCCAGGGGGCCCTAAACCTATAAAGCCACTGTTTCCCGAAACCCACACTTCTTCCTAAACAGACACAGAGCACAGGTTCCTCAGTTTAGCTTCCTGCAGGCAAAAAAAAAGAAAGAAAGAAATGTACATACTTTTTTACCTCTTGAAATTGTTTGTGAAAGGATTTCTATGTGCCCCACGCTTTCTTTGCATCCTCTTGTTTCATTCTCTCAGTGGCCATGTGAGGTCGGTGTCATGAGTTCATTTTACAGATAAGAAAACTCGGAAAGGCTAAGTGAGTTGTTCAAGGCCACACAGGCCTCGTGCAGCAGAGCCGAGGGCTTGCAATTGGATGCCTTCAGGGGCAGAACCTGCCTTTTAACTCAGAAAGGCCTCATTCCATCTGGTCGGTCTGACTG
This sequence comes from Trachops cirrhosus, assembly GCA_028533065.1. NCBI lineage: Eukaryota > Metazoa > Chordata > Mammalia > Chiroptera > Phyllostomidae > Trachops > Trachops cirrhosus. Next base: position 152,608,995 of record CM052539.1, read on the forward strand.
TTGCTTCCTGAAAGCCCTTCTCTACCTGAGAAGAGATATGGTTGTCCTTCCAGACCCACAGAACACCCCTTATGCCTGACACCGCGCCCCTAACACTTTTGGCGATGGCTATTAGTTTACTGCTGTAATCACAGCCCTCCAACCTTGGCGTCTGCTTGGGCACTAGGGTTCTAGAGTTAAGCCTGTGGAAGATACCACAACAGGCGTAGAGGGAGGAGCCCCAACAATAACCCCTTGCCTTCTTCCTAGGCTGGCTAATTGGAAGGTGTTTTTTCCCTGAATATCAAGGCAAGAAGAAGAGCAGGAAAGGAATCAGGATGCCTGGAATCAATTTCAGGATGTCTCTGTACTTGGGGGTGAGGGTAAGTAGGTGAGGACCAAGCTTTGTGCCTAGATGTGATTTGGGGAGGAGTCAGGGGGCAGGACAGGACAGATTTCATACACAATTGTGGAGGAAATGCCCAAAAGAAGGCATAGGTGTATCTAGGGAAGACGGTAGAGACTATAATTTGTGTGTTTTCTTACTCTCTTTTACAGCCCTAAATATAGAAATTCACCCCTTTATCCATCCAACCTTCTAAACATTCACTCATTCATCCAACCATTCATCCACCCAGTCATCCAGCCACCCTAATCATCTAATTGTCTGTCCCTTCATTCATTCATCCCTCCTGCTATTCATTCATCTTGTCACCCACCCACCCACCCAACTGTCTGCTCATCCATTCGTCCATCTGTTAACTTACTCATTTACCTTCCGTCCTCCGTCCTTCCATCCACTCATCCATTCACCTATTCTTCCATCTATTCATATATTCATCCGTCCCTGCGCCCATCCGTCCATCCATCCTTCCATTTATCCCTCCGTGCATTCTCTCATCCAAACACCTATTGTCCATTCTTCATTCATCCTACCACTTATATGCCCACCTATCCACCCACATATGCATTCACCTGCTCTCCATCCACTCACTCAACTATTCTTCATTCACGCATACATTCACCTGCCTGTCTATCCCTCTATCTACCCATCCGTTTGCCTTTTCATCTGCCCATTCATTCACCCTCCATTCATCTACTTGTACATACATGTATGCAGACATACACACATACTTCACCCCACCCATCAATGTATTCGTGTGTTAACTCATGCTTATATAATTAAATAATCTAATAAAGTTCTTAGCGCGGTGCCTGGAACAGTAAGCAGTGCATAATAGTAATCATAGTCACTGTTCTTATTCTAAGATTTTATTTGAGAAGCAGAATAGTGTGGGAGTAAAAGCATCAGCTCCGGGGTTGGACTACCTGGATTCCAATCTGGGCTCTGCCGCATACGAGTCCTGTGACCTTGGACAAGTTACTTAACTTCTTTTAGTCAAGCTTCCCCATCTGTAAAATGGAAACAGTGAGAGTACATTTCCATCGAGAATCAGAAATGTAGAGTTGTCCTGAAAATTAAATGAATTACTAAATGTAAAACACTTAGAATGGTGCCTGGCACACAGTAAGCCCTCAACACATTACTATTATTATTATCCGTTCATCCTACAGGCACTACTGAGCCCCTATCTTGTGCCAGACCTTGGCACGTCTCCCTGGGAAATACGTGTTATGAAGATACGATGCCTCCTTTAAGCAGCAGAGAAGACCCACGGGAACATTTCCCATGCAGTGTGGTAAGAACTCTCCGAGGGGTGTGAAGGATGCCTGTGGGAGCACTGAGGGTGCCTCCCCGACACTCCTACCTCAGCCTCTTCTCTGCTCTCCACAGCTCTCCTGGGCAATCCTGCCCCTCTCTGAACCGCGTCCCTGGCCTCCGCACTGTGCCTGATGTGCTGGCTCAGACCTCACTCCTGAGCTCCAGCTCCGCGTGTTCAATGGCTCTGTGGGCATCTCCCCTCAAAGGCTTCCAAGTGAACCCATTGCTCTCCACTCATATCTTTCCTCCTCCTGTAGTTTCTGAATCCATAAAAGGCGCCAAAGTACACCCAGCTGCCCAGTCCTCCATGCCACCCAGGCTCAGACATTTACTGTCTCTCCCGTCCCACATATAATCAGTCTCTGAGTACGTTGCTGTTTACCTCTGCAAGGCAAGATCCCTCCTACCTGCCTCTTCCTTGTCACCTCTACAGCACCTCCTCCTCACTCCATTTCCACCCAGGACCTTGTTCCTCTTCGCCTGCACTGTGGCCTTCTCCCTCTCCTTCCTGGCACCATCCTCTGTGTCTTCCGATCCATCCCATACCTGCCTCACTCCACTTCCCAAAACACTATTCTCAACATGTCACTCTTCTCTTCAGAATCCCCCAGTGACACCTAGAATATTCATTACTATGTCACCCTATTACTTAGCTTTCTCCTCCACTGAACCGTAGGCTTCTAGAGGGTGGGCGGCTCACTTATCTCCATTGCCTGAGGCTCAGTGCCTGGAAAAGGGTGTAGCTGAAGCTGGAGTGGTGTAGAAAAGTTTGTACCAGCTGCCGTGGGAGAATTTTATCGGAAGTCAGCGAAACAAGAAAAGGATTGCTCAGAGACATCAGGATGGGAATGTTTGGGAGTAGGAATAGTCCAGGTTGGGCAGAAAGAGCACACCCCAAAAGACCCCCAGGAGGGCAAGAAAGAGGGGTTGGGGACCAGAGATTTCAAAACCGGGCAGTGAGAGGAAGTGGCAGGGAGCCTGGGATGTCAGACTCGCAAAGGAGATGGCTAAGTGATAACCAGGATCACAGGGCTGCCCTCCGTGCTGCTGGAGGCCAACTGGGAACAAAGGGAGAGGTCATTAGTGGTAGGAGGTCAATGTCTGGGTGTAAAAGCCAAGAAGCTGGAGCCAAGAAGAATCTGGTTGGCCAGGTACCAAGTCCCAGAAAAAGCCTTAGACTCAGAAAGGATGACTGAGGTCAGGATGGGAAGAAGGCAGTCTACGGGAAGATTTCAATAACGAAGGAGGTGGCTTCAAAAGAAGTGGAGAGGATGAAGAGAGAACAATGCCTGGGAGTGGTGCTGGGGGTGGCCCTGGGGGAAGGAGTGGCAGGGTGTGTGGGACTCAGTGGTGTCTGCCGAAAGCTAGCTTCTGTACCCCCACCCCAACATTCCTTCAGACACACCCTTTCCTGGTCCCCTAGGGCAAGCACCACCTCTCTCACCTACTCCAAGTTCAGTGCCCAGAGAAGGGAGACTTGTCTCCTGCCTCTCTCCTTCTCCCTGTCAGTTCGGGACAAAGTGGGGAAGTGGGTCTTCCCCAGCCCCCAATAGTCAGGGTCAGGGCAGCCACCTCTGGGCTGATGTCACAGCAGGCCTCCAGCCAGATCCTGAGTCTGTTTTCATTCCTGCTCCGTGAGATGGGAATAATTAATGAGAAACAGAGAGGGGCAGGGAGGGAAAGCGGAGGGACAGGGCTGCTTGCCTGTCAGACCTGTGCCCCCACCCCCAAGCTGGAACCCTATACCATTTCTGGACTGTACTGACAAGTGCCTTCAGCTCCTGGGGCCCCCCTCCCCACTTCCCCCACTCTCACTCTCCTCTTTCTCCCGCCCTTTCTCTGAGAACAGAAAGCCCAGGAAGCCTTTGCTTCTGTGTACAGGGCCCTTCCTAGGGGGGGAGAGCATCACTCTGAAGTGACCCAGGAAGGGCCTGTGTGCACCATCTAGGTGCAGCATTTCTAGATTCTCCTAGGCCCTCTTCCAAGGCATCCTGATGTAGTGGGAAGAAAATGGAAGCATGACGGGAGGAGGCCAGATTGGCATTTTGCTTTGCCATTGACTGGCTCTGTGATCTCGGGCAAGCCATGTATTCTCTCCAAGCTCTTCTGTGGAAATGGGGATAGAGAGAATCATTTTCTCAGAGGTGCTCGTGGGCAAACGTGCCTTGCTGCAGGGTAGAGAACTACAGGAGTAGCAACCTACAGGGAGCCCAAAGAACACTGTGGATTCATAGAGCTGCAGGGGCCAGGTGCCCAAGGCTGGCCCTCTGGGCTGTGGAAAGACATGGCCCCAGCTGGGGTTGAATTATGGGAAAATAGAAGGCTTGGTCAATGTCATATATCCATGGCCCTGTCCTTCCTCATCCTCTGAGTTCAAATGAGGAAGGAACAAGGTCACAGACATATGACATTAACTAATGGAATGCCTTGCTCTTACCTGCCCCAGGGTCTTTGCATATACTGCTCTCCTCTCCTCTTGTGCTAATTGCTAACAGCCTTCAAGGTTTCAGTCAAGGCACATTCCTAGGCAGTCTTCTTTGACAGAATGCTTAGCCTGGGTCCCTTCCTTACAGTCCCTGGTCCTTACCTAGATGTAGCACTTACCTCGCCACATTGTATTAGTTGACTTATATATAGTGCCCCCCTCTGAGCTGTGTGTACCTCCAGGGAGTGATGCTGTAGTCAGTTCATCTCCACTTCCCCAGCTCCACACACTGAGACTGACATATGCAAGGGCTCGATGAAGTTTCGCAAAATAAATGAATGAGTGAGGGAGGCAGTGAATGAAGACATACTCAGGGTCAGACACCAAAAGGTTGAAAGGACCTGGATGGTAATGGGGCCTCCAGCTCCCTCTCTGGGGCATGGGATAACTGGTCTCAGGGCCCTTAGCCTTGCCCAAAATTAGTTCAGATCCCCAGAGTTGTGATTTGGTCCCACATAGGTAACATTTATCTCCACTTGATTATATACATCTCTTTGTATGGTTGTTTGAATGGCCTCCATGTCCCTGTTGGACTGAGGTCTCTGAAGCAGTAGCTGTCTCTGTTCTTGCTTTCTTGCTCATTCCACTATCCCTAGTGCCCACCACAGAGGCTGGTGCATAGCAGATGTCCACTAAATATTTGAAGAATGAATGAATATTGGAGGGAAGGAGCCCCCTCCCTCCCAGACCCAGGATCAGTGTGCCAAAAGGAGAAATGAAGAAACCAGGCTTCCTCAGCCACTTGCTTCGTTCTTTACCCCTTAATGAGCTTCTTTATTCTCACTGCCTTCAAACCACCTGGGCCCCAACAGCCTTTTCCCAGGAAGTGGGCCGCGACCTGGGCTAGGCTTGCATCAAAGTGTTCAGCATCCCCATGGGCGGAATGGGGTTGATGGATTTCCCCAAGTGCTTTGGTTTCTTTGAACCCTGCTCTGTGCCAAGCACTATTCAGCACTTTCCTATCTGTTCCTATATTTTATTTAAACTTCATATTAATAAAAATAGTAGCTGACATTTTTGAGTACTTACTATGATCCCAGCACGTACTTACATGTATTAACTGATTGATGTTTGTAACAGTCTCATGAGGCAGGAATGATTAACTCCATCTTTTTCTAGATGAGGGCACAAGGCACTGAGAGGTCAACCTGCCCAAGGTCACAGACTAGGAAGCTGGGCTTCCACCCCAGGTCTGCCTATACTCCAAATCTATGCCCTTCCCACTGCAGTACTACAGTTGCCCCAGATTTTCCAGGTTCTGAGCCAGGGCCTGGCCACCCAGGCTTAGGTCTAAAGGCTGCTCTCCAGGTTCCTGCTTCATGGGGCCACCCTGGAGGGGCTGAGCACAGCCTAGAGCAGCTTGCTCTCCCTACCCCTCCCTACTCTGAGCTCAGGCACAGAGAGGGGCACAAAATGAACCTTTTGGAGCTGCAACTGCCTCTTTGGGGCAACACCCCCCCACTGGCTTCCCATTTTAAGCACTAACTTGGAGATCTAATTATTTACCTCCAGGAGTGTGTGTAATTAACCAAGACTGGGCAGATTAAGACCGCACTTCCCTTCACTCCTTATCTGCCTCCAGGAAAGCCAGGCCCCTCCTGAGTACCCTCATTCTTCCTCTGCAGTAGCCATGACCTGCCCCTCCTTGCACTCCTGCTCAGGGGTCTCAGGACTCATCCCAGCCCTCTCGGATGAGACACAGGTTGCTGGGTTGGTTAAGCTGCCCAGGTGGGAATGCACTGGGGAGAGGCACTTTCAAGGAAGGGGATGGTTTTTGTCCTTCCTCCTTTGCATCCCTCCCCCCCATCTCTTAGGGTGTGTGGGTTGGGAGGTGGGGCTAGGGAGGGTCTAGGAACTGGAGACTTGTGAACCTGAATAAGGGAGGTGATCTGGGGACATGGTGTGGGTGTGGCTTTGGTAAGTGTAGTGTGCCCCTGCCTGCTGTTTGCGTGTGTGAAGGAAAGGAGAGAGGTGCGCATGCAGGGGCGTCCAGGCAATCCGGACACACGTGGAGGGAGGTATGTGCAATGTGCTGCCCAGGCACATCCAACAGAGTACCAAATGCACCCTGGATTTTTGGGTTCAAAAGGTCCCTCGAAATCTTCGGCCTGGGGCGCACACCAAGTGTCCCTGGTCATTGCGGCTCCCAGCCCCCACTCCTCTGGCGCTCCAGGTCCACGACCCTGCCCTTCCTGCGGACCCAGTAGGGGGCGACGTCTTACCTCTTCCGGCAGAGCCCCCATTCCACACTCCCTATAATATGTTAGAGTGACGGTATAGGGCAGTGAGAGGGGTCACAACAGGCGACCGGGGCCACGGACCCTCCCCTGTGTCGGAGCCTGAGGAGTAGGAAGTGGATACTTGAGCCGGAGATTGGAGCGCCCCCTCCCCTTTATCTGAACCCTCTTCGGGGGAATGCGGCGCAGGGTGTGCCGACGCCACTCAGCACTGCGTCCCCTCCCCCAATGGCCTGTGACACCTCGTGCCGTTGACAGCTCTGGCGCCTAGGCCTAAGGCGACCTCGGGCCCCGGCAACGTTCCCCGCCCCCCGCTCCCCGCAGAGTCCCGAACCGGGGCCTCACAGAGGAGCTCCGTCCCCACCCCGGCCCCGCGGTGGGGACACGGCGGGCCGGAGCTTTGCGGGGCGCCCCTCCCCCGGGCCAGCTACTGCAGCGCTGCACTGGGCTCCGTGGGGGGAATACTAAGGAGCGGGCGCGGTCGCAGTGTGCAGCGGAGGGGCTGGAGCGGCCCAGGGAGCTTGCGCCACGATCCCGCCGCCCTCCCGCCGCTCGGGTCCCCATTTCCCTACCAGGCAGCCGCCGGCGGCGCGTAAAACGAAACTCTTAACCTCCCACTACCGCAGCCTCTGCCCTCCTAGTCCAGGTCTCCTGACCTAAAGGAGCTGTCCCGGGAATCCCGGTCTGAAGCCCCGCCAGTCCCTAGCAACCACCCCCATTTAAAATTCCTCAACCGCTCGGCCAGCCCGGAAGCATCCCAAAAATGTGAGGGTCCTGGACACGTGAACCCGGAGATCTAGGAGGCTTTGTCCACGCCCTTCCCCCATGGGTCCAGCCAACTACCCTCTAATTTAGACCGCGTAGATACCTTGGGAACCTGTTCCATGTCACACAAGGGGTTATTACTGCCCCAGGGCCTCCTGACACTGGAAAAACGACTGCACCTGCGCCCCCTACCTCTCTTCTGCATCCAAGGGGTCTCAGGGCGCCCCGCGAGTTTTCTCCCTGGACATTACAGAAGCTGTTTTCCCGACCCTCTCCCTGGTTCTTGCTATTTACCCTCTGAACCTTTCTAGCGTGCAGGCAGTCTTTGGGTGGGGGCCCCAGACCCAGGCCTCACTGGCTGAGCGACTTTGGGCAAGTTACTTAACCTCTCCCTTTCCTCCTCTGTAAAAAGGAGATAAAAATACTTCCTTCCCCGGCTGGGTTGTTGTGAGATTAAATAAGATCCATGTAGAAATCGAGCATTTTAGCCGAATGCCTGGAGCGTAGTAACTCGGCAAAGACTAGCCACACTTCTGGGCCCATGTCTGCTGAAAGGAGCTGGCCTCTGCATCTGAACTCCAGTGGGCGCTCCTCCCCTTGGTCCTTAGCCATGTGACCCTGGGGGCTGACCAACCCTCTCTACCCTCAGCTCCCTCAGAAACAATGGGTGTGAAAGGATGCTGTCTGTTAAACACCATCGAGACTCAAGTGTCTACCCTTCTGCCCAGGAAGGCTGGGCCCTAGAGGAAGCTCTGGAGTAGTTTATGCTCTCCTGTTATCACCCCACTGCCAAGAAGTTAGATGCACTGACACTACAGCAAAAAAGGAGAGAAGTCAAGCCTTGAGAGGCCTGGATCTGGCCTCCCAGTGACTCCAGGGAATTGTGAAGGGCTGGCAACCAGGGATTGTGAACTTGAAGGCACCAGGGCATCCTGCTTCGGGGGTGCAATGAGGAGCCAGAGAATCGTCTTATTGCCTTTATTCCACTGACGGCCCAGCTAGCCCCACTGCAGGGCACAGGGCCAAGCTTTTACACACTCACCCACGCTCTCTGTGCAGGCCAGTGCGTGCACACACACAAACACACTCACACACATCATATCTCTGGCTCTGAGAGTCAGTCTCTGGGGGGCAAGGGCTGCTCCTCAGCCTGCCCCTGCCTGCCCTTTTATGACAGCACCAAGGGTGGGGGCGGGGCAGGGCCCGCAGCCCCCAGAACAAGTCCCTGTGCAAACTGGAGGTGCCAGTTGGCTCTGGAGTGGGGGTGTCACATTTCCCCATTCCTGGAGTCCCCTCCTCCAGTTCCTGAGGGAGGGACTGCTCTCTGCCTACCTGGGGGGCCACACCCCTGCCAGGGCTGGGCCCTATTGAACCCAGGCTTATCTCCCACCTGCCCCTGCCGGGACCTCTGGCACTGAAGAACAGTCGAGTTTGAGGTGGTGGGGGTCTCCCACTGGCGAGCAGGAAGGCCTGGGCACCCGAGAGGCCTGAGGCGGGGTCATCACCCCTCTCCTAATCCATCTTCAATATGAAGAGGTGTTGGGCACAATTTCTGGGGAGGGAGCACAGGCCTGGAGGAGAAGTCCCAGCTTGGGCCCTCCCCAAACTTTCATCTTCTGGGCCACAGCCTAAGGCCAGGCATCCAAAAGTCCAACAGTCCAGCTGACTGGTCAGAGTCCCTGCATGGTCCTTGGGGGTGCAACCCCGTGGGAGCTGGGTGTCAGACCTGCACGGGCAGTGTCTGGTTCATCTGCAGCCGCATGTCCTGGATACTGCTGAGGATCTTCTTCTGGTGGCCAGCCAAGGTGACTCCGATCCGGAGCAGGTCTCTGCAGATGGGCCAAGGGCAGGATCAGTCTCTCCCCTCCTGCCCACCACCCTGGGCTCAGCTCAGCTCAGAAACCCCTGCCCTGCCCTGCCCTTCCCAGTCTGAGGCACACTTACTCCGCGGTCATCTGAGCCACCAGGTCAAAGGAGGCAAACCCTGCGCTGACGAAGCTCTCTTTGTACCGCCCCATCTTAATGGCATCCAGCCAGTCACCAACTGTTGTGAAGGTTGTGTAATCCGGGACTGTGCGGTCCAGGAGGGGCTGTGACATGCTGTGGGAGAAGAAAGGGACCTGGTGAGTCCTAAAGTTAGGGGAAGAAGGGGGAGAGCTGCTGGCTCGAGAGCAGGGTAGGAGCAGGCACAGAGGTACTGACCCAGACTGGGCGCTGGCAATGACCTTGAGGCTGGCAGCATTGCGGATAAGCTTGTCCAGGGTGTTGACAATCTGGGAGAACTTGGGCCTGAGGTTCCGGTCCCGCACCCAGCAGTCCAGCATGAGCTGGTGCAGTGCTGTGGGGCAGTCCATGGGTGGGGGCAGTCGGTAGTCCTGCTCCACAGCATTGATGACCTGAACCGAAAGCAGGGAAACCTGGAGTGAGCAACCACTCTGCTCCCCAGCCAGCTCCCGCCCCCCTGACCACTCTGGTGGCCCCACTCACATCCTGGTTGCTCATGTCCCAGTAGGGTCGCTCTCCATAGCTCATGACCTCCCACATGACAATTCCGTAGCTCCAGACATCACTGGCAGAGGTGAACTTCCGATAGGCTATGGCCTCTGGAGCAGTCCAGCGGATGGGGATCTTTCCACCCTGGTGGGGGGGGCACATGCCCTTCACCCTACGACTCCGGGCTAGTCCCCAGCCCTGAGCCCCTGCCTGGTTGGCCCCGCCCCCAGTCTCCCTCCCAGCTGCTTCGTGTACCAGGGAGCTGGTGTAGGTAGGATCAGAGGGATCATCCTCAAGGAAGCGGGAGAGGCCAAAGTCTGAGACTTTGCAGACCAGGTTGCTGTTGACAAGGATGTTGCGGGCAGCCAGGTCTCGGTGCACGTAGTTCATCTCAGATAGGTATTTCATGCCAGCAGCAATGCCCCGCAACATGCCCACCAGCTGGATGACGGTGAACTGTCCATCGTTGAGCTGGAGACAATGAGCAAGCTCAGGCAGACCCATCCCCTCCCTCCTGGCCCAGGGCCTGCCCAAGGCCTGCTTTCCCACCCTCTGCAAGTCCTCCGACTGTGCTTTGCGTATCCCTGTGACCATGTCCTGAGGGCGCTGAGGGTAAGGAAGCTGCCCTACTCTGTGATAGGCATCTGTATACAACATCTCCATCGATCCCAGTGAGTAACCAAATAAAACTTTCCACTTCCATTTTACAGCCAAGGCAGCTAGACTGGGAGGCTGAGCAAAGCCTGAGGTCACACAGGCAGCGGGGGCAGAGTCAGGATGAGAACCCTGGTCTCTCTGGCTCTGAAGGCCCCACACCATGCCATCCTAATAAACACTTTTGGACTTGAACAGGGTCTGTGTGGCCTGTGGGAGGGGCTGGCTTCCTCAGCCCAGCTCCGAGGCAGGGGAACGGTGAGGGGTTGGGGCTGGCTCCTACCCGGAGGAAAGAGTCCAGGGCGCAGTTCTCCATGAACTCGGTGAGGATCATGACCGGCCGACTTTTGGTGACCACGCCCTCCAGCCGGATTATGTTGGGGTGGTCAAACTGACCCATGATGGAGGCTTCACTTAGGAAGTCCCGCCGCTGCCTCTCAGTGTAGCCCACTTTCAGTGTCTTGATGGCCACGAACACCTCCCTGCGGCCAGGCTGTTTCAGTCGGCCCCGGCACACTTCCCCAAACTCCCCTGCAGGGCACAGGGCACAGGGCACAGGTAGCAAGTTATTTCTGGGATCGCTCATACATGCAGCCCTCCTCTGGGGTAACCCCTCCTCCCCCAACCTCTCTTCCCCCTTGTGCCCCTGGGGACTCACCAGCTCCAATCACTTCCTCGATCTTCACGCAGGACACATCGATCTCCTTGGCAAACTCCCGCACGGCCTCATTAGGGTCCTCATAGGTGAACGGGTCAATATAAACTTTCATTCCAGGGGCGACTAGAGAAAGAGAAGGTGGGCACACTCTTCAGGCTGGGGATGGTGAGGAGACTCATCAGCCTGCAGCCGCAGACTGTCACCCCTAGTGGGACCACAGGTTGTGACCTCCCTGCTAAGCCAGATCCATATTCCTCTCTGCTGAAGCCACAACTGCCCCCTCCTTCCTTCCCATCTCCTCCGCTCCCCTCCACCCATAAGAACTAGTGTCCATAAACGATCGTGGGATTCTTCTAGGGTTCTTCTGTCATCTTCATCTCTCATCATGTCAGAACTTCGCTCAGATCTGCTGCTCCCCTTACTCACATCACCCCTGACCTTGTTCAGGCCTTTAGCACCCCAACTACTCCAACAGCCTCCCAGCAGGGCGCTCTGCCTCTGGACGGTTCCCACCAATCTACCTGCATACCTGTATTCCTCAAACAATAGTTTCATTATATTACTCCTCGGCTTGAGAGCCTTTCCCATTACCTATGGTGGAGTCAAGTCCCAACTCCTCTGCCTGCTTCTCACGACCCTCCGAGGACTGGCTGCAACTACCTAGCCCCGCTTCCCAGCAGCTGTCAAACTGGTTTTCTCACTGCCCCCACAGTTGGGCACTCTCCCTACTCTACCCACTACCTTCCAGAGGCTCCTGTAGCCAGGAGTGCTCTCCCTCACCTCTCTACATCCTGCTCAGAGGCAGGCCACCTCCTCCAGGAAGCCTTCCTCCTCTCTGAACTCTCAGTGCCCTTTATGACAGGAACACCCAGCTTAACACTTAATTGTTTTCTCATTGCTTCCTGTGTACATGCATCTTGTCTTTTTCACAGGACTCAACTGCCTTTGAGGACAGGGGTCACATCTCATTCATCTCTGAGGCTGGCAGGAATAAGGTAGGGGCTCAGGAAATGGCACTGATTGGAAGCAGGAGGAGACATCTCCAAGGCTTGTGGGGACCAAGGGAGCTTAAGGAGTCAAACTCACTGTATTGCTGCAGCTTCTCCGTGTATTCTGAATCAGAGCCATGCCGCTGCTTCCTGGAGGGGGGAGGGGGGAGGCCTGAGACAAGTCCCACAGCAACCCTTGTTCGAGGGACCCTAGGGCACACAGGAGGGGTAGCATGCCCAGGGGATGGACCAGTGCTTGGCTGCTAGGTCCGAGGTTACAGCAGCCATTGGGTCTTTGGGCAAGGGGCTCAGTGGACTTGGTCCACTCAGCCAGTAGCTTCAGTGGACACAGAGGGAACAGGATGTGGACGTGGATGTGGGCGTGGACATGGGCTAGAGAGGACCCTTCCAGTAAGGAGAGCCAGGGCCCAGGAAGGCTGTGCTTCTGTGTTTGACGCGAGCAAGGATTCACTGACGCGTGTGCACGCTAGGGTGCTAAAGGGAAGCTCTCATTGGCCACGGGAGCAAACGTGGGCCTGGGAATACCTGAGACAGACAACAGCGATGACCACGACAGCCACCACAAAGACAAGCCCAGCCGTGGCAGAACCCACGATGAGGGGAAGCTGCTCCTGGAGCTGCTGGGCACTGGAGCCTGGAGACAGAGAGGGCCCTGGTCAGTGGAGGGACGGAAAGTGTGGACTGGGGCACAGACAGGCACGGAGGGAACGCACCTCTCTCACTTGTGGTCTCAAACTCAGCGGGGCGGCTGTACTGCCCATAGCCAGCAACAGTGCGGGCGCGGACCTGCACCACGTAGCGGGCGTCGGGCCGCAGCCCGTCCAGCTGCACCGAGTTCTTCTGGCTGGTCACGGTGGAGGCGATGCCCTCACTCTGCAACACCAGCAGGAATTCCACAGGCGTCTCAGTGGGCCCTGAGGCCAATCGCCCCCTGCCCACCCCCAAGCCCACCCCATGGCCCCCTCAGGACCCAAGGCCTTACTCCCAAGGGCCCCTGACACTGTCTGGGGATAATCTTCTCATCCCAAGGCCTCCTCCTGCCCCTTGAGTCTCTGACCTTCTCAAAGTACTTCATCTCATAGTCTAGGATGACGCCGTTGGGCCGCTCAGGGGGTGCCCAGGACAGTGTCAAGCTGCTGCCTGAGCTGCTGTGCAGGTGGAGTGTAGGCACTTCAGACGGGGCTAGGGGAAGAGTGGGCGGCTCACCATGGGCTCCTTGGGGCCTGGCACCCTCCCCAAGGACCCAGTTCCCGTGGGTCCCCTGGTGGCCCATTGGAAGGCCCTGGGAAACCTCAACACTGTACAGGAAGATGACCCCGGCCCTACCCTCCTGGGTCCCCTCCTCACCAGCCTGGTTGGTGGTGATATTCACAGCCGCATAGCGAGGGGGCAGAGGGCTCTTGCCCGAGACACCATTGACTGCCTGCACCTCAAAGGTGTAGCGCGTGTGGGCCAGCAGATGGCTGATGTGGACCCGACGCTCTGTCAGGCCCAGCTGCCGAGGCACAAATTCCACGTTGTCATCACAGCGTGAGCAAGTCGAGGCCCCCCCAGTCCCAGGCCCCCCATGGCACTTCTTGCAGATGACATTGTATAGGAGGTCATCCCGACCCCCCAGGTCCCGGGGCTCGCTCCACTCCAGGATCAGCGAGGTCTCATTCACATTGGAGATCACACCCCGGGGTGGAGATGGCACAGCTGTGGAGAAGGAGGAGGGAGAGGGCAGTGAGTGAGGGGCTCTAGGACCACCCTTCTGCCCAGAGTCCCTGCACATTCCAACCTGCTTCCTACCTCCTTGCCTCTGCCTCTGCTTTAATAAGCAGAGTTCCTTTCCTATACTTCTTTACTGGGCAGACTCCTATTTAGTCTTCAAGGTTCAACTTGAGATGTCACCTCCTCTTGGAAGCCTTCCTCATTTGTCCTCTCCCTGTCTTCTGCACTCCCATAACACAACTCCTGGGCATCCCTCCAGCCCAGCACTCAGCATATTATGTGGCCATTATCTGTTTTCATCTCTGTTCCTCCCACCAGGTTGCGTTTTAGGCAGTGACTGTATCTGATTCTCCTCCACCTCCCTGGTGCCTGGTATAATGCCTGGAACACCACAGGCCAGAGCAGGGAGAAAGCAGGACGCCAGGCTGCCTAAGGGATGTGAGGTCCCCTCTGTGGTTAGAGCTGGGCCAACAGAGCAGAAGTTCTACACAGAGGGAGATGGACTAGAGGCCCAGCCAATTCCTGATGCTCAGGAGCTAGTAGGTGCTCATAAAGGGTTAGTGGAAGGGCTGAGCCAGCCCACCTGAACTCGATCGAGCTCAGGGCCAGTCATCTCCTAGCTGTGCCATGTTGAGCACAACCTCTAACCTCCTGAGCCTGGAGATACTCATCGTGACTGTTTTTGCCCTCTGAGGCTGGCCTGCAGAGGCAAGGCCTGGAGCTGGAGAGTGCGAGGATGCATGTTCACTCACTGGTACAGGCACTGTCTGCAGAATCCGAATCGGCACGGTAGAAGTTATTGTGGCAGGTGCAGATGCTGGCGGCCGGCGAGGTGGTACGGCTGTTGGGGGGGCAGGGGAGACAGGGCCCCTCTCCCTGCTTCGCCTTGTAGCTCCCAGGGGGACAGGCTGCGGGCAAGAAGAGGAGGGACATGCTCACCTCCCTTCCCTACAGAAACCAACCCTCCACACTGCCGTGAGAATCTGGCTCTTCCCCAGCAAGTCTTGGCCCCTCCACCTCCTAGACTGTGGGGGTCATGCTGGTATTGCCTAACTCCAGCTGCAGCTACAAAAGGCCCTTTTGCCCTGTGGAAATCCCACGTCAGTGGATTCCTCCCCAATGCTGCCCCCTCACCTGGGGCCTCACCGATGAAGACTTCAGCCTGGACAGCCTGGGCTTGTCAAGGCCGGGAAAAGAGAAGAGGAGGAAGAGGTGGAAGATGGGAAGAGACCACTATCGAACTGGCAGCACCCTCTACACCGCCCGGATGCCTCGCCCCTTTCTGAAGCTCAGGGAAAATCTCGGGACCCTGAGGGCCACTCCAGGACAGGCTGGAGATGGGGCTTCTGAGTTTCACAGTCAACCTCTCTCCCCACCCACCAGGAGCAGGGCAGCAGCTTCTTTCTGCTCTTGGGCAGGGGTGGGAGCTGAGGGGTGAGAAAAGGAGAGAAAGAAAGCAGGCAGGAAAGCTGGGGTCACCTGGAGTTCAGAGGCCTCAAAGCATCCACAAGGGGATCCCCAGGCTTCAAAGAGAGCCCAGAGCTGGATGCCTGAACATCAGTTCTCTGCTCTCTCTCCTGCCCTTTACCATCTATACTAGGGCCCCGGACCTGGGCTCTGTATGTTCCCCAGATCTATCATGGCCATATAATTTATTATTCAAACTGGAATACTTTGAGAGTGAAAGGGGTCACTAGTAATAATCATGTTAGGACAATGGGCATAAACTAGAAGGGCCTTGGACACACTAAAGTGTGTGGTCACCCTATCCACAAATGACTACCCCTGGGGAGGTCATCCAGAGTGTGGAATGCCCAGAGTTGGGGCTATGCCTTTCTCTGGGGTTTACTCTCCCCTCCCTAAGGTGATATTCCATCCAAGCTCTTTAGAGCCCGTGGGGGAGGGGGCAGAGGCCAGGCCAGCCTGGTTGCTATGGGAACCAGCATGCATTTCCTGCCAGGGACCTGCAGAGTGTTAGCCCCTCTTCAGGCTGTCAGGCTCATCACCCCCACCCCCTTTCTCCACTTAGGAAGAGGAAGTCTAGGGGCAGGTTCCCAAAGAGAAGTGAGAGGGGCTTGGCAAGGCGCTATTCACCTTCTCAGGACAACACCCAAGACCGGCCTCAGAGACGGGTTGGGGCCGCCAACCCCCTCGCACTTAGGGCTACGCTTAGAGCCAGCTGCCACCCCACAAAGCTACAGGCTTCAAGTGCCAGGGGAGAGAATTGGGCAGAGGGGACAAAAGACAAGGCCCGAGGCATCCTGTCCTGCATGACAGATCACTGGCCCAGGCTTTAGGCCCAGTTCCCACAACCCCAGCTGTGGGGCCTCGAGTGCAGAACCTCTCTGAGACTCAGTTTCCTTCTTGGCAAAATAGGGGACATAACTGGATTGGCCTTACAAGG
The DNA here is from genome assembly GCA_028533065.1 of Trachops cirrhosus. NCBI lineage: Eukaryota > Metazoa > Chordata > Mammalia > Chiroptera > Phyllostomidae > Trachops > Trachops cirrhosus. The sequence goes on from CM052539.1 coordinate 152,625,116, forward strand.
TTGTGGTGAGACTCAAATAAGAGAAGTCTAGTACGTAAGTCTCGGCAAGCCACAGGGCACATTAAACTCCTGTGTATGAAGTAAGGGCAAACAATGCCTGATCGCCATGCATCCCAAGGCTCCTGAGAGTCGCAGCTTAACTCCCACAGAGCTGGTGCTCACCATGTGCCAGGCACTGCTCCAAGGCTTCACATGCCTCTACTCACATAAGCCCCACTACATCTCCATGAAGAAATCATTATTGTCCCCTTTCTGCATATGAGGAAACCGAGGTTTGAGAGTTAAATAATTTGCCCACATTCTCACAGGTGCTACGAGGCAGAGGCAGGACTCGGATTTCAGGGACTGGGCCCCTGTCCACAGTGCATAAATATTGCCTTTCACAGAGCTGGTAAGACCCCAAGGTGAAAGGGCCGAGCCCGTGGTGCCCACAGCCTCTGCCCCCACAGCTGTATTTCCAGGGGGAGGCACGCCCTTGGGCAGGGACAAGCAGGCATCTCTGCCAGGCTCCTGAGTCTGACCAGGTTCCCTGCGCACCTCCTTGTCAAGGATGCTCCATGTCTCTCTCCCTCTCTTTAGGTTCATTTTTTCCCTTTTTATGCCTGTATCTCCCCATATTTTTCTCATCTCCCTCCTTGCATGACATTCTCTGCACCTGATACCCCTTTTCCCTTTCCAGCCCCCACCCCAGACCTGACGCCAGACTACCTTGTCTGGAGGTTAGGAAGCAGCAGACAGAGGGCAATAGGTGGCTGTGGCCCAAGCTCTTCCCTCCCTCTCCCCCCCAAGGCCGGTCCCCACTCACGACGGCACTGGGACTCCTTGGCAGCTGGCTCATGGCCGGAGGCACAGGTGCAGGCACCCACAGGCACCATCCACTCCCCGTCACCGTTGCAGTACAGCTTGAGTGGCACCGACACCTCTACAGCATTAGCGATACAGGTGCCAGGGGCAATGACCAGTGAGGTGGGCTCGGCCCCCGTGAGGGTCTCGGGGAAGAGGGCGAAGCCTGTGGTGGTGGATGCACACTTCTTATAGAAGGCACGCACAGAGATGAGCGACATGCAGGCACCCTGGTCCTGGAAGGCCAAGTAGAAGCCGGCCTTGGACAGCTGCCCGAAGCTGCGCACCTTGGTGTTGACACGGCCAGAATCGAGCCTCGAGAAGCTCTCATCGGGGGCGATGGTGTCCACCTTCACATAGGGATTCTCCATCCAGAAGGGGGAGGAGGCTGAGGCCACATCGCTGTCAGCCTCGTAGTAGAAGAGGTTGAAGGTCTCCTTGCAGGAGCCAGGGATGTTGGGGATGCTGTTGCAGTCACGAACAGTGAACTTGAGCTCCACGTAGACCCGCTGCACATCCCGCCGCCAGATAAACCCCGTACGAAGCCAGTTGTTCTGGTTTGACTCACGCACGTTGCACACCTGGTACGTGCGGATGGGGTTCATGGCCTCGTCGTAGCCACTCACCTCTTCCCACTGTACACGGACCGAGTGAAAAGGCAGGGAGTGAGCACCAGCGTTTGCCAAGTGCTTACCAGACGACCAGATCTGCTGTATTTACTTCGCAGATATGCAGCTGCGGTATAGTAGCTCAACACACAGACTATCTGCGTTCAAATCCCAGTTCTCGGCTGGCTGTGTAACTGCAGACAAGCCGCTCAACCTCCCTCTGCCTCCATTTCCCCATCTGTAACATGGCGTGAATGAAGACGTACAAGGAATAAATGACTTTAAATGAATAAAGCACTTAGGACACTTGATAAGTACCATGTGAGTATTACCCCAATGTTTATTATCTTCGTGCTTTAGTTTCATTGTTTCTAAAAAAGGCTGATTGGAAGTAAATGAGGCTGTGAGGAAGTCATACATGTAATGGGCCTGTAACAGTGCCTGATAGAGAGTAAGCATGCAATCCAATTGGCTGTTACATTTATCCTTTACAGCAACCTCACGGGAAGGTGCGTCTGCCATCCCCACTCCAGAGAAAAGGAAGTCAGGGCTCACAAAGGTAGGGACTTGTCCAAGCGCTCACAGTCACCCTTAGTGCTCCAGAGCTTAGTGCAGTTGTGGAGGACAACTAGGGAGGTTCATTAGAATAGTTCAGAGGTGTCGGGACTACAGGATTTTAAGTCAAGAAATGGAGGCCCAGGAACATAAACTGCATTGCTCAAGGTCACAGAGCGAGTTAGAGGTCTGGACCCAGGGTTTCATGGTTCCCAAGCCAGTGCTCTTCCCAAGGGCCCAGGAAGGAAGGAGGCAGGGTGGACATGCAAAGGGCTGTCAGGCCAGAGAGGGGCAGGACAGGCTGCAGACAGGGTGAGCGGTGGGCAGGAATGGGACAAAGACGACGTGTGTAGGAGGGGGACAGAGGCAGGCTGAAGGGTGAGAGATAAAAACACCCACAGAGATGGGCCGTCAGGCATAGAAGGCAGGTGACAGGTGAAAAGGATGGGGGTGCTGCAGGAGTTGAAACTGACAGGCAGTGAGAGAGGCGGCCTTTCTCCAGCCCTGGGAAGGCAAGGAGGATGGATGCTGGAGAAGCGAGAGACAAGGAAAGAAGTCTTACCCCACTTTCTGGATGAGATGTCCACGCCAACTCAGATGTCACCAATTTTGTGTCCATAAGGGTCTCTGGGGGGGCAACAGAAGAAAAACTGTCAGGGGCCAAGCTCAGGGTGGGAAGAAAGGTCACCCAGTAATGGCCAGAACACCAGAGACCAATTCCTGCCAGGCACCACCCTCCCCTCCCCTAAGTCCCCCAAGTCCACAGCTCCCCTGCCCTGGAGAAGACCCTGCAGCCATCTCCAGAGATGTCACAGCCCCAGAGGTGTCAGGTCAGGCCAGCTGAGAGTGGGTGTCCGCTGCTGACCCCAGGCCTGAGTTAATGAGGCAGGAGCCAGGGCGGGTTCACACACCTACAGCCTCTGCTAATCTCCACACAAAGGGGCCAGCAGAGCCTTTATGCTGGAACAAAGGCCCGTGTGCTTCAGACCCTGCTGCCCAGGCCTCCCTTGACTCTATTCCCAATGCAAAGGCCCAGCCCCACACACCGTGCCCTGAGGAAGGGGAGGGCAGTTAAAGGTCAGAGCCCACTCCACCCCAGCCTCCCACTCAGCCACCTCGAGTGGATGGGGCAGGAATGCTCTTTGAGGGTGGGAAAGGGGCCACCGAAAGCCAGCCCCCTGAGAGGTAGTGCAGTTCTTCCTACAATCTTAGATAAAGGTACTGTTGGTGTTCCTTTTGCAGATGGGAAAACCAGAGCTCAGATAAATATATGGTCTAAGGTAGAACTGCTAGGACTTGGGGTGAAAGCTTGAGACGCAGCTCAAATGCAGGTCTGACTCCACAACTAACCCCTTAAAACCACGGCATGCTCCCTGCAATACGGCCCTCTGTAAAAGAAAAACAGAGAAAGCCTGGACAGCCACTTGGTTAAGTCTCAACCAAGTGGTCGCCTCCTCCAGGAAGCCTTCCCTGAACCCCTAAGACAGGGTTAGATGCCTTTGTGCATCCAGAGCCAGGGGCTTTGTCACAGCACCAGTCCTTTTCTGAGTTGCAGTGTCTTGTCTGCTTCCCCTTGCTCAACCACAGGAGAAGCCCATTAATGTTGCTGACATGTACTTGCTCCCCTCAGAACCTGGTTCTGGGCTCTAACTAAACAACTCCGCTGACAGTGTGACCCCAAGATCAGATCTAGGAGCAAGAAAGAGGGAAGGGAAGTGCCAACTCCTTTCTTGAGGGGAAGACAGGACAGCCAACCATCTTCCCCTCCCCTCTCAGCTGGAATAGGGCACAGTCACCCCAGAACTTCTGGAGGCCTTTATACCAACAGCAGAGCAGGCTGAGGGGACCCGGAGGGGAAAGACCCACACCCCACAGGTTCCAGGCTTGTGGCCTCCGCTGGTTTCCTGCAGTCTGGGTCTGAGCTGAGATGGTGAAGGAGGCAGTTGTGGCCCCAGTCCCTCAAGTGAGGCAGTGGGAGCAGCCGGGGGGCAGCCAGTCCCTCCGGCGCTGGTCCCTGGAGGGCGGGCTGCAGGGTGAGCTCTCCCAGACTCGAAGTCGTCGCCGTCGGTGGCCTGACAGGCCCCTCTGGCAGACAGACAGATAGACACAGACACTGGGCGGGGGGACAGGAGGGAAGAGGAGACGGGGCAGAAGCAGGGGCCCAGAGACAGGCAGGGAAAGGGGCTGGCGGGTGGAGCAGGGGCCTCGCAGAGGCGGATGGTGGGCGGCTCCGAGCAGAAGGGTGTGCAGAGGCGGCTGGCGAGGACCAGACAGCTGGGATGGCCGACCGCGCATTACAAAAGACAGTGAGATAGAGAGACAAGGAGGCCCAAGAAGACAGAGGCAGAGAGGGAGGTTGCCAAGCGGCCTCTACCCCAGCCAGCAGCCCGATGTAGTCCTGTCCCAGGGAGCCGGGCCAGCCCAGCCCAATGCACCCCTCCCCCAGCCAGCCAGCCAGTCCGCCTGCTTGTCTGCCCGCTGCCCGCCACCCGCCCGCGCTGCTCCCTCGGCTGCCTCCCTCCTCCCTCGCCCTCACTTCCTTCTGCTCGGCCTGTGCCAAACCCATCTGGAACTGTTTAAACCCAAATATTCAGCCCCCTCCCCCCTCCAGCCAGATTCCTCCACAGTTTAAAACAAGCCCTGCGCTGGCTCTGAGGGAGGGGAGGGGAGTGGGGGACGGTGGGAGGAGGGAGGCGGGCAGGAGAAAGGGGGAGGCTCTTCATTTCTGTTTAATTTCTGGGGAGCGAGAGAGGGAGGGAGGGGATCGGCCCTTGGCCATCGCTCAGCCTTGGCCATCGCTCAATCTCGGCACATTTTTCCCATTAATGAGGAGAGGACTTGGATTTCGAGCCCTGTGTGCCTGAGGAAGGGCTCCGGTCACCCTGATGGGGAGGGGGCTGGCTCTCTGGGGGAGGGGAGGGGTCTGTTCCCTTCAGCAAACAATCCCAGCCTCTGGAAGGGGGTGAGTGGGAGGGAGGGGGACAGAGCCCCCGACTGGTAGGAGGGAGAGACCCAACCCAGCAGAGCCCACCTTTTTTCTGCTCCGTGTGTGGTGTGGGTGTGTGCGCTGGGGCTGGGGCAAAGGATATGAGGTATGGGGGAATAAAGACAAAAGAAAAGTGAGTGAGCAGCCTCCAAACGCCCAGCTGTTGCCTGCACCCTACCCTCCTCTGTTCCACCATGTGGCTGCTGGAGGGAGACCACAGAGCAGCTGGCCACTCCCAGATACAGGGCTGGGTCAGTGAGGGAACCCCGAAGGCCCCCCAAAAGCAAGCAGGAAAGTGGACCCCAGGCCTGGGGACATTCTGAGACTAGGCCTTCAGATGCTTAGAAGTGAAGTACTAACCACTTTCAAACTTCTGCAGAGCGACAGCGAACAGCCACGTGGCGGCCTCGGTGTGGCCTTCGCCTGTGCACAAACATACAGACGCACACGCTTCATGCGGTTCTCAGCGGCTGGGCTCACTCCCCACCGCCGCGGCCCAGGAGCGGCAAGTCAACACATACGGTGGACAAACACACACAAAGCCGCAGCTGCCCACAGATGCACACACGGCTTCACACGCAGCCATGGTGGTCCATCTCTCCCAGACACGGTGCACACGGTGCGAGCACGTGGGGCTTCCTCAGACACTCGCAACAGAGCATCTTTCCTGGCTTCAGACCCAGACTCACTCTTAACGTCCACATCGGTGCAGACTTCCTGACACCTGCGTCTGCAGAGGGACACATGCCCAACATTCTCCTGACACACACCACTGCACACACTACTGCCAGTCACAAGCTCCAGTCTTGAGTGTGGGCAAGTGCAAACACAAACACCAGCCCTCCTGCACAGACTCTTACGTGGTCTTACATAGTCACACACCGCCGGCGTCTATCTGCCGCACACAAGGGGCCCCCTGGCACTGAAACACGTGGCAGGCGCGTATGGACACAACGTAAGTGTAAACATCTAGAGTTTGTGTGAAGCCTCAGAGGTGCACCCTTCATGCACGTGCAACATACACATGCATGCTGCATGGAAGGTCTCTCTATGGCAGGGGTTCAGAGGGGGCAGTGTCCACTAAGAAAGCAGCGGTACTGGGGCAACCTTGACCAGAGGTGCAGACCTGCTTCCCGGTGCCCTGGCAGCACAGGTCACAAGGCGGGGGGTGGGGCAGGGGCATGAAGATGATTCTGGGTGTGGCTGGGTGCAGCCTCCCCAGGTACAGCCTGTGGCCAAGCAGCAGGCCACTTCCCTGCCAGCACAATGGCACTGTCCCAAGGGGCTCTGAGCCTTTGGGGGGGGTGGCATCATGAAGAGATCTAGCTGCAGGACCTTCGAGCAACACTTACACACCTAAGTTGGGGGACCCAGCACGAGGAGAACAGGGCTTGTGTCTGAGAGCCTCACTGGGCCACCCTGGTACAGGAGCACCAGCTAGGAGCCTGCCACCAGCTAGGAGCCTGCCACCAGCTAGGAGCCTGCCACCAGCCTTGGCTGGCCCCACACTGCAAGGCCCTACAGTACCCACCCTGTGAACAGGTATTGGTGAGACACAGGGAACCAAAAAGTTCTAGAGAAAGAAGTGAGATGCCTCCAGGCCCAACTCCAGGCAAGGGGCGTTGGGTGGTAGAAAAGGTCACGCTCCAGGGCAGAGCATGCAGGGGCAGGAGGACAGAGAGGCTGTGGCCTGGGCGAGAAGGTGCATCCCAGAGCCCTGCCTGCAGAGAGGAAGAGCTGCATGCCACCCCTGAGTTGCACCCCCCACACACACACAGGGTCCCTACCTCAGCCAACAACTCCAGGGATCTGTCCCCAGTCTTCTCTCGTGAGGGTCTTGGGGTTCTCTGCCAGGGGACCTGGAGGAGCCTAACTCACTCGGGGCCACCTTTCCCATCCATCTGCCCCCACCATGGTCCCCTGACACTCAAGTCTTGGAGAGAGGGGTGTGGAGCATCTCAGAACAGAGAACACATTTTGTTTTTCATTCTTCTCCTCAGATCATGGGGGTTTATAATTAAATAAACCTGAGAGGGAGGAGAAGGGAGGAAAAAGCAAAGGGCAGGGAGCCCAGATGCCTCGGTGCTCATCCATGCCCCCCACCCAAGTCCTGGCCCTACCAGCCAGTCAGAAGGCTGGACAGACAGACAGCCCTTAGGTGAGGCCTTTGAGCCCTTCCCAGGGATCTGGGTCACAGTGGGTCTGGCCAGGAGTCTGGGGACAGAAGACAACAAGAGACCTGGTGCCAGGGCAGCCCTTGGGGCAAGGGGCCTCTCCCACCCCATCAGGTGTCCAGCTGTACCCAGGCTGCCTCCCCAACACTCCCCTCCTCCAGTTGCCAATCCCGACAAACCAGTTTGACTCAGCACAACAGGCAGGGCTACAATTTTCAAACTATGCAGCCCTGGTGATTCAGCCTCTTCACGCTGTTTAATTAGTATAAGGCCGGGTGGCGGAGGCCTTGCCCATGGCAGCCTCAGCTTTCGCTCGCTGCCACTGAGGCCACAGAGGCGGCGGCAGCAGTTCTGTCTAAAGGGAAGGCAGTGACAAGCAAACTGGCTCCCCCAAATCCCTGCCACTGTCTCTCAGCAGGAGCTCTGAAGTGCTGGCTCATGACAAACAGGGACTGGCGGCGAGGCAGGGGGACAGGCAGAGGCAACTCAAACAAGTGAGCCAGCCGAGAAAATCCCAGGCCATTGTCCCGCTCAGTTACCACATCCGCAGCGCCACAGCCTGAGAAAGAGCCGGACTCACGCACTGCCCCTTTCCCTCAGGAGCCAGTTCCCCTGCGGCTGCAGCTCGGCTAATGTGGCTTGGCCAGGAGGGGGCCATGCGCTCCATCTCACAACTGCTTTTCCATTTTCTCAGAAGGGTCTGCCGTTCCCAGCAGGGACCTGCCCCTCCTGTCTCAGGTGTAAGGACTCTGGTCCCAGCAGCCCTCCTCATCCCACACCCTGGTCCCGGTCTGCTCGCCTACCGGATCCCACTCCCACTCCCATTCTTGTTCCTGAAAGGGAGGCTGGTCTCACTTGGGAGACTGGGCAACACTGCTGGAAAGGAGACCAAACAACAAGGTGGCCTTGTTTCCCTGTGTCTGTGGGTAAATCTGAGGGCAGAGAGAGAGTGTGTGTGTGTGTGTGTGTGTGTGTGTGTGTGTGTGTGTGTCGGGGGTGGGGTAGCCAGTCAAAGGGCAAGGGGCGGGGTGTTTCTTCAACCAGGGAGGACAAGCAAGGGCTCTGGCTCCATCTTCACGGAAAACTAATGTAATCCTTTGATACAGAGTTTTGCTGAAGCCCAGGTGTGCAGGGAGGGGAGAGCAACTGGGTGCTAGACAGTATCTAACGAGCGGGTCCACGAGGGGCTGCGTCCTCAGCTCACAGACCCTGAGCCTAAATATAACGACTGCGGGTGCAGGGAGCCAAGGTCTCCCCTAGGCCAAGGGCAAACCATATCCTGGCAAAGCTAAGTGGAAGGTTGGAGCAAGGAGACTAGGTCCCCTGCCTAGAAAGCCTGGGGCACTGAAGAGATCTTCAGTGCTTGTCCCCTAGTCACAGCCAGGACCTCCAAGCCTACCCATCCCACCATCCAGCTCCATCCAGAATAAGGGTGGGGGACAGGCTGGAAATAGGGACAGCTCTCTTCCCATCTCACCCCTTCCCTCCCAGAGCTAAAGGGGAAGGGAGGTGGGGTGACAACTTCTCCCTCCTCAGACCGACCTTCCTTCTCCCCATTATTCTGTCCTATAATCACTCTCCAGCAGGAGAATTCACAACTGAATTTTCACTTCTGATGTTCCCTAAGGAGCAAACCCTGGGATAATAATAATAACAGCTAATCCTTGAATAACAATGGCTATGTGCTAAGCACTCCACACACATTAAGGATTCAATCCTCACAACAGCCCTAGGAGGTGGGTACTATCCCATCCCATCTCACTGTGAGGGAGAACTGGAGGGTGGGTAGGGGTGCCGCCTAGGCTGCAATCAGTGCCTGCGGTATCTCTTTCCTTTCATTCTCTCACACACAAACCAAAGACCCCAAGGTCTGGGGTCGGCGGAAGGAACTGGTGAAAGCCACGCTTGGGAGGCACTGCTGCTTGCTAGGGGCATCCCACATTGGCCTGGCCTCTCAGCCAGAGGGCAGCCCTAGATCCCACTTCACAGCTGAGCGGGGAGGAGAGGGATGGGGTAGGGGCCACAGCTCATCAGGTCTCTGCCTCCTAGTCAGCCCCTCCCTCTGCTCTGTGGTCTCCAGAGACCAGCTCCCAGCTAGGGCCTGCCTCAGAAGGCCTAGCAGATTCGGAGGGTTGAAAAGGAGGAGGGGAGGAAAAGAGACAGGGAGAAAGGGGGAGCCTCCTCAGGTAGTCCTAGCTCCACTGACCCAAACCACACCCTCACCCCATCCTGAGTGCCAGTGCCCACTGCACCCCACAGCAAGGGCCCTGGAGCCGGGCACACGTAGCCCCATAAGCATGTGTGCCTGTGTCGCCTCTCCTGGGCCGAGACGGGACCTGGGAACTTCAACAGGCTCGCTGGCTCACACCCTTGAGGCAACCAACAACAAAGCCCGCACTGGCTTCTCATGCCAGCGATCCTATCACACACATGTGGATGAGTGTGCGCAAGTGTGGGCGCGACCTTGGTGTGTCTGTCTGAATTTGCATGTGTCCATCCGTGTGAATCGGTCTGTCAGCAACCAGAGGGCTCAGAGATAAAAGCGGTGTGTGTGGGGGGGGCGGGGCGCGGGAAGTACATAGGAACATTTTCTCCATGGACAAAATCAGAAAGTCCCAGAAGATACCTTTCTCTCAGAACTGTGGGTTTTTTTTCCTTCCACCCTTTAACTTTATCCCCATTGTGAACGTAGGAACAGAAGTTGGTTTTGTTCTTAAACTAAGAAAGTGACTAGATCTGTTAAAGACATCAAAGTACTGCCTATATTCTATTTTCCCCCGAATTTTTGTGGTGCTCTCTCTTCCACATTACAGGTTATTCTTCCCTCATTCCATAGCTTCAAATTTTTTGAAACTGTGTGTGTGTGGTGTGTGTCCAGTGTCAGTTCCCCTGTCCTCCACGGGCTTGTGTCAAGTGGCAAGTGTGTGAGCTCTCCCTCCAGGGCCAGCTACACTTGGGCTGTTCATCCAAGTACAGTCATTTGGAAGTTGGAGCCACCCTCTCAGCAGCAGTCTGGGCAGGTTTCACAGAACCATTGAGAAGACCAGCCTTTTCCCACTGGCTAATGGGTAAGGCACCCGGCTGCAGTGCTACCTGGGGCAAACCCCACCACCCCATGGGTTCAGTGGGGACCCGAGCAGTCGGGGGTGTCCTGCTAGAAGATGGAGGGGGATCCACAGAGCAGTGTGAAACGTCCACGCACACAGCACCTCGTGTGCAGTTGGCACTCGGTAAACCACAAACAATAACAGGCACCCGCCTCTCCACCCCCGCAGCCATTCCCTGACAAAGCGGGGTGCGCGCACTCATACTCATAATTAACTCCAACGGGGCTCGAAACCAACGCCGGCCCCCAGCCTGGAGAGTCCTGTGTTGCCCCCACCCGACACAACTCTGCAGCAGCTTCAGAGTCTCTGCCTTGCCTGAGGGTCGCCCACACTTCCTCGCCTCCTGGAGGTACCGAAGGCCCCGCTTCTCCGCGGGGTACTCTCACAAAAGCGCACGGCGGAGCCAGGACTCTCGGGACGCTCACCGGAGTCAAACTGCTCGCGATCTCGCAACCCGTGGGCCACTGGTTTCGGAACAAGCCAGAGCCTCGGAGCCTCGGAGGCGTCTCTGGGGGCATCCTCACCACCCAGTCCTCCAGCCCCTGGAGCAGGAGAAGGTGGGGGACCCTTCTCCGACGTGCGCTCTGCCCGCATCCGAACACCCTGCGGGCTCTCTCTGGCCCACACTAGGGAGACCGAGCACCTTAACCCTTGGAAGCGCACCCCGACGCTGCTCACCTTCCAGCGCGTGACAGCAAGCGGGCAGCAGCAGTAGCAGCGGAGGGAGCAGCGGCAGGAGCCCGGGTGGCGGCAAAGGCGGTGGCGGGCGGGCTCGGGCCATGGCCGGGCGGGCTCCGGGAGCCGAGCCGGGCCGCGCCAAGCCGCGCCGGCAGGGCTGCCGACACCCGGGTGAAGGTCCGCTCCTCGGGCTGCGAGGAGGACTCGCGCACGGTGACAGGAAATCAGGCAAAGAGAGGGTGCAGTCGAGACAAGCGATTCCGGGGCCGAGGCGACGCTCCGAGCCGGCGATGCTAGCAGGTTGATCCCGCGGGAATCTGGACGGACCGGACCAGGAGGATCCGGGGCGCTGGAGAGCTCGGAAATGTAAGACTCGGGGAGGCCGACCGGGGCGAGAGGGAGCAAGCAGTGGTAGTTCGGGGTGCACGGTAATCCGGAGGTGCGCTGCAGGTTCGACTTTGATCCGGGACTCCAGGCACTCACGCCGTCGGAAGGCAGGGGACGGATCTTGCTGCGCTGCTCACGTACTCACTTCTGCGGTACCTAGAACTGGCGCGGCCGCTCTGGGCGAGAGGGGCGGGAATGGCCCTCTGCCTGTTAAAGCCGAGGCCCCACCTCTACTCTAGGGTCGCCCACTCACAGACCGTCAGGAGGGCTGATTCCGCCCTGACAGCTCTCTCTTGAAGTTCAGTTGGCGGCGCCTCCACCAAGCCCATCCTCTAGGTCCAGAGTGGGCGGGACCAAGGAAAAGATGAATTAGATTGGGCGGAGCAATACTGTCCATCACAGGGAAACCTCTCCTCCTCTTGCCCATTGGAGATTAGTAATCCAGGAGCCGCTATCTAGATACAGTGAACCCAGGGCGCCCCCCTGTGGCCTGTATATGCCCAGGGACGCCC
>CM052539.1:152637465-152664011 GCA_028533065.1 Trachops cirrhosus
ACGCAGACTGAAAGCCAGACCAGATAAGAACTAGAACACTTTCACCTCTCCAGGGCTGGGTGGGCAGAAGGTGCTAAACTGCTTATCTGTCCAGGCTGAGGTTGTGCCAAGGAACCCAGGGAGCAGGCTCTGATTTGGAATGAAAGGAAAACACCCAGACCGAGGTCCAGACACCTCTCTCTGCACCTGTCATCTTTTGTCCATTAGAGTCCTGGAGGGAATTCAGTGCAGAAGCAAGAGTTTGGGCTTTGGCAACAGAGAGACCTCCTGCAAATCCTGGCTCAGCCATCTACCAGCAGGGGAACTTATGGTAAGGGGCTGAACCTTTCTGGCCCCAGGAGGGATGAGAATCATACTTCCCTTGCAGGGTTATTGTAATGCTCTGTCCGCAAGCACCAGGAGCACTGCAGGTACCTGATAAGTGGGCCCTGTGATAATTAACTCCCAGTCCCAAGAACCACGCTGGAAACACTGTCATTTGGGGGGCAACTAGAAGGATGTGTGTGAACTGAATTGGGGTTCAATGTCCATGTGGCTGTGATCAATTCCAGATTCTTCTTAAAAAGATGTTGTGGGTGCTTGCTTATGGGAAGAGAAGGACAGACTTGGGGAGGAGCAATTTGGTTGGAGGTGTGGGCTTGGGACTGAGAGTGTCACTTTGGACTGGCTATTTGGAAGACCTGTCCCCTGTCTGAGTGAGCTCACTGAGCAGACAGCTGGCTTCACCTCTCCCATGTCCCTCACTGACCCCTCCTTGCCATCTAAGCAGCCTCGATGCTGCTCTCCTCCCCTCCCCCAGGGCCTTTGCACTGGCTGTCCCTTCTGCCCGGATGCTCCTCTCCCAGCTCCTACAGGGCTGCCTCCTCTCAGAATTCAGGTCTCTGCTTAAAGGTCACCCCTGACCACTTCGATCTCCTCCTCACTCCCCACACCGTCACTCTTTTATGTTCCTTATACTCCTCAGGACCAGATGAGATTATACTGCTTAGTCATTGGTTTACATGTATAGTGTCACTCTCCCCTTCTGGAATACAAACTTTCTGAGGACAGGGGCTTGTCTTCCCCACCACTGACTCCCCAGTGTAAGTGCCAGTGCCCTGTATGAAGTAGCGTCTGGATAACAATTCACTAAATGAATCAGTAAGTACAGCAAATCTGTGGCGTCCGTGCTGTTACTGCCTCTTCCCAAGGCTGTGGCCGGGGTTGCGCATCGGTCATGGACTCTCCTCAGTGTGACGCTGCCGACTGTCCTATCGATCTATCGGAGTTGGCGCATGAAGTTGCACCGACCCCTTTGTCCATCCCTGTAGTGGACAAAGGTCTCTTGCCTGCTGCCTGTGTGACCTCGTGTGAATCTTTTAAAGTTCCTTGGGCCTCAGTTTCCTCATCTGATGTCCTCAGCATGTAGGGAGTCTTTCCGACCCTCCTTTATGGGTTGGGCCTCCAGTCTAGAGCCGCCAACTGCCTGAAGACACACCAAACCCCCAGGCACGGGGCTCAGTTCCTGTCCTTCCCTTAAATCCCAGCCTCTCTTGCACTTTCCTCTATCTCTGCTTCTCCTGTGTTCTCACCAGCCCCAAAAGGCAAGGCTAGAAGCAACCTTTGGCACCTGGTCCAACAAAACTCTCATTTTCAGGTGAGGACACTAAGCTCAGAGAAGGAAAATCAACAAAGACTCATTGTCCACACCCAGAGCTTTGGCAGCAGCCATTTCTCTCCCCTGGATCCACCCCCACCAGCCCCCACCCCCGGGCCTGGGTCTGGGCACTGGTGTCAGCACCTCCTCCCCGTGAGGGGGTAGGGGTGGGACTGCAGCTTCCTTCTGCTTCTCCTGGGGCACATCCCCAAGCCCCAGGAGGCTGGCAGCCTGGCTTCCCTCCTGCCCCAGGGCAGTTGGTGGGAGAAGGGTGCCCTGGGGATTCCTGGCTGCTTCCCCCACTCCCAAGCCACCCATTCATTCAAAGGAGGGGAGAAAAGTGCCGGCTTCTTCCTCCACAGTTGCTCTCAGAAATTGCCTTGGGATGTTAGGGCCAGTTCGAGGCTCTTAGCTCTTCCAAACACAATTAAAGGCCTGTTGGCCACTTCTCCCCTTCATCTTCTTCCCATCCTACCTGCAGCATCCCCTTCATTCCCCTGAAACTGCTCTGCAGCCCATGCCCTGTGAGACAAGAGCTCAGTTTTGGCTTCCCTTGAGGAAGGGTGAAGGAGGAAATGGGTTTGTATTGACTGCACCTCTCTGTGATCTAAGTGGAGGTGCTTTAAACATCTCCCAGAGAGAGGGCGCCTCTCGCCTTTGAGCCTGCCTGCACAGAGAGCTCTTGTTTGCACAGCGTCTTTTCTGGTGGAGAAGCCGAGCCTCCTTTTCCAGGAGCTATTTGGGGAAACACTAATGTCTGCAGGAACAGAGGGCCAGCCCCCAGCTCAGGAGGACTTTGAGGACCCACAGGGATCCAGAAGTGCTAATTAAAGGCCGATGTCCATGGACACCAGGGAAAAGTTTAAAAATGGGAAAGACTGGAGCTCCTGTGTTTAATTAGGAAGGAGGAAATATCAAGGACGAAGGGAGATTTTGAGGGAGACAGGCTTTAACTCGATGCTCCACATTTCAGCCCATTTATTGAACAGGTACTGTGTGCTGTGGGGCACAGGCATGGACAGGCACACCTACCCTCGGAGGGGAACTCCAGGACAGCGGTCACGAAAGGCTTCCAAGGAGGCAGACACTGAGCTGAGACCAGGCTGAGGCCTGGACGTGAAGAGGAGCTGGCCAGGATTGATGACAGAGGGAAAGGCTGAGCAGCAGGGGTCCTCAGCCCTGGACACACAATGCAATCACCTGGGCGGGGGGGTTAAACTGAAGGCTATCCCCCTACCTGGGATCCTGGTCTGGAGCAGAGCCTGGGCACTGATGGGTTTTTAAAGCTCCCCAGGTGGGTCTAAAGTTGGGGGCCAGTAAGGAGAAACAGTAGATCATAAACTCTGTGTTGGAGGGACATTCAGGAGTCCCTGCAAGGTCAGCATGGTAGAGGGCTCCACCCGCCCAGTTAAAGAATTTGGAATCTAGCCCAAGGGAGATAGGAAACCGCCTTTGAGTTTTAAGGTTTCAAGCATAAGAGGAGTCAGTCATACTTAATTTTTAAACAAAAACAATGGACCATAATAAAGAGCCCAGAAACAAACCCATGCCTTTATGGTCAATTAATATTTGACAAAGGGGGCAAGGACATCCAATGTTCTTCATTCTTGCACTTATCCTCCTCCCTTCCCACACCCACCTGATGTGCAAGAATCCCTAGAGATGCCTACTCAGGACCACGAGGGTTAATGGGAGCTGCTCTCCTTCCCTCTGAATAGCCCTTGCTATACAGCCCTTGCCAGGCCTTGCTGCAGGTCTCAAGTAAGGAAGGTTCATTGGGATGCCCTCCCCACCTCCCTCACTTATCCTCCCAGCATCTGCCCAGGTACTGGCTCTGGCCAGTTCCATCCTGGGCGTCTTTCCCAGCCCAGCCAGACATGGCACCTGATCTGCCCTAGCGTTCCAGCAAGCACAGTACAAGAGAGGCATTTTCTCCTCCCTGACTTCTGAAGCTACCACGCTGGGGTCGCACCTAACACCTTTTTCCTTCTCATAATGCACTTTGTCAGGCCTGTCTGGGTGCCTACTGCTACTCAGAGTCTGCATGCCCCTCCTGCTCCCAGCTGGAGGAAAACAGCACAGTGAAAGAAAGAAGGGCTCGGGGTCAGGCTGACAGGGTTAGAAACCTGACCCCACCTCTCATTAGCTCTGTGACCTTCATCAAGTCACTTCCTCTGATTCATCATTTCCTTGTCTGTAAAATAAGGACACCAACCTCAGTGGACAGTTGTCAGGATTAAAGGAGGGAAACGTGTAAAAGTCCGAATGGAGTACCCAACACAGAGTAGGTCTTTGATAAATGGTAATTCCATTTGTTATTGTAAGTTAATGTTAATTATTATTACTAGTGCTGGATGCTCTGCTAAAGGACAGAATTTCTTTAATTTTGCTGTCCTCTTTTGTCGAATAAGGAGAAGATGTGACGCCCAGCTGGTAGAGCTGCTGTGAGTACAGTGTGCAGGCAGTTTGAGAGACTTTTTAGATTCTATCTGAAGGCTACTCGTGGACCAAGAAAATGCCAAATACCGAAGCAGGCCCTTCGGACCTTCCGACTTCGGCTCATTATGAACGTTTATCCCACTGTTGGCTGGAGATTCACGGTGGCTTTTCAAAGCACATCAGGATGAAGCCCGGGAGGTGTTGTAGCATCACCATCGCCTGGCACACAGGTTACGTACAAGAGCAAAAGCCCAGGGTTTGCATCATATTCAAACGCCCTAAGACAGATCCTCCCAAGCACAAATCTTCATCGGTGTTTGTGACTATAGCGTAGAAGCCAGCTCTGGTCTGCGCATTTTCTCCTTTCTTCTTTCCTTCATTCACTGAGCAAGAATACCTGGGGTGAAAGGTCCAGCAGATGGAATTTGACCAGAGAACCCACAAATGGCCAAATCTTGGCCTGCTGTCATCCTCTTTCCATAAAGTTCCCAGGCTCTGAGGATGAAAATAAGGAGGAAAACAAAGTGCCAGTTTATTATTAGCTGGGGGAGGACAGGATTTCCCCAAGGCAGGCCTCTCTCTGAGCAGTAGTTGGGGTCAGGTGGGGGTGAGCACCTCCTCAGCCTCACACCCCACTGGGCCTTCCCGGGAGCTACTGGACCAAGTGAGGAGCCCTTCCCAGTGCTCTGGTGTCCTCGTGGAATGACAGGAGAGGGGGAGTTGCCGGCCCCCAGAAAGCCCCGGTTGTGTCACTGACCTAGTGGTGCAGGGGAAAGATGCTGAAGAAGGGTCACAGGAATGTAGGTGAGTTGTAACCTACTGTGACCCTGTCCCCATCTGTGCCCTGGAAACTGGCCAAGTAAATCAGCATCCTTGGAGTTTTAGGGGGTAGGGGAAGCAAGGAAAAGGGCCAGGAGGGGGGTGTTCTCCACCTCCCACAGGGATACACTGAGCAACACAGGCATGATCCCTGCCTTCATGGAGCTTCTGGTCTAGTCGGAAAAAGCTTTACAGGTGAGATTAAATTATCAGACTGTAATTATGCAGGAGAAATGTGCGATGTTATAAAGCAGGTTCAGGAGGCCTGCAAGGCTCTGCTCAGGAAATGCCACGGTCACTGAAAGGTCAAGACTGAGTTACCTGGGTAAGGCAGAGTGTGGAGAGGGGACAGGCCAGGAAGAGGCACAGTAGTGAATGAGATACCCTTCCCGAAATTTTCTCACAAAGTTGCAGAACCCAGAAAGTGTTCTGACCTGCCCTGAAACATTGTGATCCCCAGGCTCGACCCTCAACCCTTTGTCAGTCTCACAGGACACAGTGTCCTGGGGGGACCAGCTTCACCCTTGACTCTTTCCCATGACACCCCCAACCCCATCTATCCACTGGCTCCTGGCTATCCCCGTTTGGGTGTCCTTCAGACATCTCCAAATGCAAGAGGTCCCAAATTACAACCATCTCTCTACCACTCCCAACCCCACCACTTCCTCCTTCCGGTTCTGTATCTCAGTGAAGCACTCCCCTCCTCCAGGTGCCCACACCAGAAACCTGAGTGTCCACATAAACTCCTCTCCTTCCTTCATTCACCCTCCTGCTTATCACTCGTGACAGAGTTTAGTTCCTTAACATTTGTTTTCACGGTCTCTAGTCCTCCACATCCTCCTCTCCATCTTAGGTGCTGCCTCTGTATAAGTTAGTCCTTCCTGTCCTGCCTGCTTCACTGCAATAGCCTCTAACCGGTTCCCAAACTCTTATCCTGTTAAATTACCATTTGTGTTGAGCGAGGTACCCCTGCCCATCACCCATCCCTGGAGTAGAGATAAAGAGTGTGGGCTCTGCATCAAGCATGTTGGGTTTAAGTCCTGCCACACCATCAGGGTGACCTTGAGCAAGCCATATAACCTCTCTAAGCCTTGGTTTTCTTACCTGGGAAGCAGAGGTAAACAACACCTGGGTAATAGAAAATGGAGATAAAACAACAACAGAGCTACTGTTTCTGCCACCTCCAATATACTTTCCTCCTTCTCACACTTCCTTTGCATGACCCGCCTCTCCTCAACTCCATATGGTAGCATTGCCAATCACAGAGCCTGCTCCTGATCACAGGGGTGGGCACTGGCCAAGGTCGAGGTGGTCAGAGCCTTCTCCTGGGACTGGACTTGGGAGAAGTCACAGGGACTGAAGGTAGCTGCTGCTGAGCCAGAGGAGCCCCTCCCTTGAGACAGAATGTCCATGCCCAGCTGTGGCAAATCCTGGTCCTGTTCCAGTGCATCCTAAAGCTGGGCTGTCCATCTTTTCCTTTCATTTTGTGAATTTCTTTTTTCTTCCTTCCTTCCTTCCTTCCTTCCTTCCTTCCTTCCTTCCTCTTTGTTTCTTCTTTCCTTCCTTTCTTCCTCTCCCCCACCCCACCTCCTCTCTCCTTAAGTTAGAGCCTGTTTCTTACCCTAAATCCTAAAATTTACATCATAGTCCAATTGCCAGGATGAATACGACCATCAGTTCCAGAAATGTTAGCTACTGGGATGATGTCTGCCCACCGCTCACCTAGCCATCCTGGAACCAAAGCCTGCTGGGAAGTGAGGCTTAGTGGGGCCATTCGACAGACCATGGGCTTCCATTAGATGGAGAGCCACATCAGGGCAGGGATTGTGTCTGATTTGCTGATAGGTGACCACTACCCCTCCCTAGGCCTGCACGGTGCCTGGCATTTAGTAGGTCCTCAATAAACATCAGCTTACTGTTGATGATGTTCAGAGTCTGCAGGTGTAACTACTTGCTATTCTTGTGGACAGGGCAGTCCTTATAAAAGCTTACCAGTCCAACCTCCTCTGCCTGTGGTTATTAGAGGAGCCAGATCTCCCTCCGACTCCTGATCTCCAGCTCTGAACCTGTCTTTCTAGGAATTCCTCAAGCTTCAGTGCTATTGCTCTGTTATTTCTACCCCTTCAGGCTCACCTCAACCCCTCACTTTGGGAAACTGCTTCTTTCCCAGCCCAATCATTTGATTCTAGTGGACCCTCTAGTCAGTGGACCCTACACCACGGCCCCAGGAAAGACCAAAGGTCTAGGGGGAGACCGTGCTGCTGCCTTCAGTCCCCAGAGCTGAAATGCTGTGACTTGGGGCTTCCTGATGGCCATCCTCCCCAAACTCGGGCACAGTCCACCCGTATAATAGAAAACAAGGCAGAGAAGAAAGGCAGAAGGCAAAAAGAGGCTTGACACACCATTTGGGTTCCTCAGTCCAGTCTGCTTCGAGGACGAACTCCCTCTAGGTGAAGAATCGACTCATTTCTTCCTTTAACGAACTTTTAGTGAGCGCCTAGTGCATGAAATAAGTAAGATCCTGTCACTGTCTCTGAGGGAGTAATTGTGCTGTGACAGGCATACATGTGCCTGTCACAGCACACACAATGGATAATGAAGGAAGCACAAAAGCAAGACGGTCACTTCTATCTGGGATCTGGTGGGTAGCAGCTCAACAAAGACTTCATGGAGGTGGTGACCCCCAGAGGGTTCTCGAAACGCCCCTGGTAGGAGTGATCCTCAATGGGTCTACTCTTTAAAGTAAAAGGCGAGGCTGCCAAGTTGGAAATCCTTTGTGGACTGACTTCTAAAAGTAAGCCTTTGTTACACGAGCATGCTGTGGAGCTGAAGGCCTTCCCCGGGGAGGCGGCACAATGCTAGAAGGGAGCCACTGGGCCGCCTCCCACCGCAGATCTCCCGTGGTGCCCTGCCATTTCCTCCGGAAGTTTTCGTGTTGGAAGGCCTCCCTGACCTACCTCTTCAGGTTGATGAAATGGCCCAATTATCTATGTAGGATCCCAGATTGTCTTGAACTGAATAGATGGGAGTGGGGAGGGGGCCTGTCTAGAGAAGAAAGTGCCAGAGGGAGTCCGGCCATCCACAAGCTGTTAACCGGAGCCGCTGCCCACAAAGGATCCCTTTGTTATTCCAGGAGGTGTTGTCACCAGAGCTTGGCCACAACTCTGGAAGCACATATCCAGGAACTGCTTTTGTGAAAGGGCTGGCAGGGAGCACTGTCTGGTGGCCTGGAACGGATTCTGCTCTTGAGGAGACTGGGAGGGGGAACACCCGTCAGGCTTCCCGGCACCACCTGCCACAGAGCTGGCTCTCCCGTAGGCAATGACCAAGAAGCATGACCAGAACTCCACAGTGAGACCACAGGGAAAAGGGCTTCTGAGCTGTGGTCAGCTCCCTGTCTGAAAGGTTCCGAGAGCTCCTACTTCCATCCTAAATCTTGTCATTGTAGCAACAACTGTAGCTCTCCCACTATGACTGGCTCTCCAGCCTTCAATCACATCTATACCAACCACAGCAGAATATTAGAAATCTAAATGCCCTGAATAGGAAATTAATCTACTTTTATATCTAGCATGGCCATATAATTTATCTTTCAAACCTGAATACTTTGAAGAGTCCAGGAAGGATCTTTCAGTAATTTTGCCAGGACAACTGGCATGAACGAGGACCACCTTGGGCAAACCTAGTGGTTTGGGCTCCCCATGGATTCCCTTCAACAAAAGGTCAGGACAACGGGGTCATGCCTTGCAACAGATGTCGGTGGTGGAGATAGCCTGCCAGCCAGTCCATGTCCCTGGTGTGCTCCACGTCACCTGTTCCAGGTCTCACAGCACAGCGTTATGAATTAAGACAGGCACAGCTTGCCATGGTGACCTCCACCCAGACTTTTCTGAGGACCCAATAGCCAAGAGCATAGTCTAGATGCGTTTCCTGTCTGACTGTTCTTCCATTGTTTTTTGTTTTTTACCACAAGGGGCTATTGAGCACCGAATGAGAAGGTAGGCTTGTACAGTGAGAGCCAGCAGTACCGAGTGTGGGTGGGGGCATGAAGCAACAGAGACTCGGGCGTTCTGCTGACACGGGGGGACACACACACTGAGTTTCAAGAGCAGTGCCCTTGGCCCAGGGATTCCAGTCTTGGGTGCATGCCCTTGGGAAACTCTTACATGTGTGCAGAAGGGTACCTGGACAAAACTGTTCACAGCAACAATGTCTACAAAGGTGACAGATGACAGCAACCTGAAGGTCCATCCACAGGGCAATGGATTTTAAAAAGTGGTGATAAAAACAAACAATCCCATTTAAAAAAATGGGCAGAGGATCTGAAAAGATCTTTTTTCAAAGAAGACACACAGATGGCTGGCCAACAGGTACATGAAAAAGCACTGAGCGTCGCTAATCATCAGAGAAATGCAAACCAGAACCGCGACGAGTTATCACCTCACACCTGTTAGAGTGGCCATCATCAAAAAGACCTGCACTAACAGGTGCTGGTGAGGATGTGGCAGAAAGGGGCCCTTGTCCCCTGCTGGTGGGAATGTCAATTGGTGCAGCCACTGTGGAAAGCAATATGGAGTTATGTCAAAAAATTAACAATAGAACTACCATATGACCCAGCAATTCCACGGCTGGGTACTTCTCCGAAGGAAACTTAATCAGTCTCAAAATGCTATCTACACCCCCGTGTTCATGGCCGCATTTTTACAATAGCCAAGACACGGAAACAACCCAATTGTCCACTGACAGATGAATGGATAAAGAAAATGTGCTACGTGTGTACAACTGAATATTACTCAGCCACACAAAGAAGGAAATCTTGCCATTTGCAACAACATGGATGGAGTTTGAAGGCATTAAGCTAAGTGAAATGAGTCAGACACAAATATCATATGATCTAACTTATATGTGGAATCTAAAAAAAAACCAACCTGAACTCATAGATACAGAGAAAAAGTTGGCGGTTACCGAGGCAGGGAGTGGGAGGGTGGGTGATATGGGTGAAGGTGATCAAAGGTATAAACTTCCAGTTACAAGGTAACCCTGGGAATGTAATATACAGTATGATGTCCACAGCTAATGGTGCTAATACGTTATTTGAGAGTTGCTAAAAGAGTGCATTTTAATAGCTTCCATCACAAGAAAAAATTGTAACTGTGTTTGGTAATGGATGTTAATCAAACTTACTATAATCATTTCACATATGATTAATATGTACATATATCACAGCATTATGGGGTACACATACAACTAATACCATGTTATATGTCAATTACATCTCAACAAAAATAAACAAAAAATAAAAAGTGGTAATACCTAAAGTGGAGATGTGTGAGTCAGCGTGGACAACTGCCAAAAGCGATTCTGAGAGACGAAGCTGCCAGAGGGCTTCCCTTCTCCGACGCTGCCCGTCTAAGGCTCTACACGTGGAATCGGGTACTCAGCGCCATTTCTAAATCCTCACACATACGGTAAAGGGATGAAAACAAGAGTGAAAATGATAAGCACCAAATTCAGGACAGTGTGGTGGAGGAGAGGTAAGGGGATCAGGAGGGGAATCCAGAGACTTCAACTCTGTCTGTAATCTTTTATTTCTTAAGCTGGATGGTAGGTAAGCAAGACCCATTCGAGGTTTTTGACTGAGACAGGGCTGCTTTCCAATTCTAGTCCAGGACCTCACTTCAGTGGCCTTAACCCAACACTCAACCCCTCGTTGTACCCATTTCCTTCTCTGTAATGGGGGTACTGAGTACGCACTGCATAGGTGGCTGTGAAAATCCTTTCACAATGTTTTATAAAGATTTCCAGTGTTCCCTACATAAACGCATTATCTTGCCTCCTTCTGCAATAGCCCTGGCAACAGGCTCTCCAGAAATGGAAACTGGGCTGAGTGGGTATCCACACCTGTACCTGTGGCCTGGGCACAGCTGGGCCTGTGTAATGCAGCAATTTGCAAAGACACCGTGCCCCTGCCCTGGTGTTCTCTGGCTGGGTACACTGCTCAACAAATCTCTCCATGTCCCCTCCTTCCTTCCTGTTCCTCCTCCTGCTCACTCACAAGACTAGAAATACAGATGCCACAGTCACACAGCTGTCAAATGGCTAAACTGGGATTCGAATCCAGGTGTCTCAGAGACAAAGCTCTTCCCATCTAGGCCAGGGGTCCACAACCTTAGTGACCTTGGTACCACTTGGGGACCTACCAAAACCACCAAAGCCTCGGCCTGGCCCTGGGAATCTCTGGACACCACAACCACATGGCTCCTTGGGTGGCGCTGACACCCAGCCAGGCGTGGGGTCTCACACACTCCAGTTCCTGTGCACTCTGCCCCTCCCACTTGCCCCTCCTTGTGGTGCTAGAACCACTAGCCAGCCCCGCTCCCCCACCTTGCCAAGAACTACTTGCCAGCAGGGCTTGAACCTTCCATCTTTATGCCCCCAACATGCAATACAATCTATCTCTAGCATGCTTTTTTTTTCTTCATTTATTTATTTTTAGAGAGAAATAGCAATGTGTGAGAGATACATAGATCAGTTGCCTCTCGCACACCCCCAACCGGAGACCTCCCAGGCACATCGTGCCCTGCCTGGGAATCAAACCAGCGACCTTTCAGTTCTCAGGTTGGCACTCAGTCCACTGAACCACACTAGCCAGGGCTTTGGCATGCTTTTAGAAGAGTGCCCAGTACTCTGCAAGAGGGAAGAACTGAGATGGGGAAAAGGACGTTTCAGGGAGGCAGACACACTTGGCCTTCCTGCTTAAAGTGTGGGCAGAAAGGGCTGCCCACCAGGTACTGACCTCCTCACTGGAGGAGGTGTCCCAGAAGAAGTAGAGGCTGATGCTTTGTAAAGAGCTACTGAATTTGTTTAGATTCTATTTGTTTTTCTCTCTGCTGCCAACAAAGTGGGAACTTCCTCCTCACATTTCTTATTGCTACGGACATGGAATTCTGGCGTAGGAAGGCCACAGGGAGATCCCCTTCTCTGGTCTCCAGCCAAGCTCTCCGCAGCAGCTCTGCACTGTCCATGGCAGAACCTCGCCCCTCACTGAGCACATAGCCCGGGCAGCTTTAATTATTAGAAAGTTCTCTCTTCCTGGGGAGGGAAGCCTCACACTCTGCAGCTCCATCACCTGGTCCTGGTTCCACCCTTCAGAGTGGCGTCTTTCCTTCACTCCGCCCTCGGGGTCTTGTGGGACACAGGAAGGGGGTTGGATTTTATTTCAAGTGAAATGGGGGACAAAGAAAACATTGTTAAATGGGGGTGGCAATGTGAACAGATTTCTTACTTTAAATGAATGTTTTACTGCTGCATGTAGTGCAGATTATAGGAGAGTAAGGGTAGAACCCAGAGTGTGGACTGCGAGCCTGCTGGGGTAACTCCAGCAGGAGCCGATGGTGGCTTAGGCAACAGTGTGGTAGTGAGGGTGGGTCTGGATCCAGAATTTGCTGGATCCAAGACTTGCTGGCAGATTGGGTGTGGGTGTGCGAGCATTTGCCTGGTCTGAGAATTTTGACCTTCATGTGTCATCTTGTTTCAGGTGCCCTTGCACCTGATTAAGGGAGTCAAGCCATGTAAGGAGCCACTTCTGTCTGAGCAGAAAAGAAGAGAAGGATGCAGAGAAAATGCGAGGTGTGACTGTCCCCTGCTACCCTGCCCCCCGGGCCATGCAGGCTCAGATCTGGTCTCCTGAAACCAGCCCCTTCCCCTGCCTGACCTCAGCCCTGTCCCCACACAGCCTCAGCTCCTACTGAACAGTGCTCTCTTCAAGGCAGAGGAATGACCTACAGCAACAGAGGCCAAGCTTGGACAAACTTCTGAGCTTTGGGTTGCAAAGACGAGCGTAACTCCAAGCATGGAGAAGTTCAGGGAAAATCCACTAGAGGGCACTGTAGCACTACCCAGAAAACACCATCCCAGCACTGAGAAGTACTAGTGTATCGAGCACCCATTTAGCCCAAGTCCTAGATGAGATGCCAAGATGTGACGATCAGGGCACAGGTGCTGCCCTCAGTCGAGTTTGGGGGAGCTCAGAGCCCTCAGAGGTGGGTTAGGAAGTAGCACCCAGGCAGGGTCCATCCGTGGTGTTTTCCTGCTTCTGAGAGTTTAACTATATAGGATGCACACATACATACAACACCTGAATGATGCACATGGAGCACACATTCGCATGGTACACGAACCACACAAACCCTGCAGTCCTGGGCTTTGAGTGCCTGTGAGGAGGCAGCTGCGGGCAGACGCTGGGCTGCAGAGCAGAGAGGCTAGAGACTCGGATGAGAAAGAAGGTGCAGCAGAGAAGCGGTGAGTTTACAACTTGGGAGAACAACTCCCAGAGTCCCCGGACACTCCACACATCATTAGGATCGCTGTAAAAGAGCCTATTAAAATGCACACATGCTAACCACATGTTACATGAACTCATCAACACCCACTAACACAGTATTAGCACAGATTTACTGAGTGCTGGGGCTGGCATGGGGAATCTTTTGTGAGAGGGCCACGGGGAAGGAGAATGACAGCCAGCCGTTAAGAACAGCTGACTTTGTGCTTCAGCGCACCAGGGGCTTGTGGGCTTTCCCTCTCTTAATGCTCGCAGCCCCCTGCCTGTGGGCTCCAACATTACCCCAGTTTTTAGAGAGGGATGCCAAGGCTCAGAGATGTGAGGTGGCTTGTCCAGGATCACATAGCTAGGTAGGTAGAGGGGCTGGGATTCTAATTTTGCCCTAAAGAAACTCTGTATATGTATATGTGTATGTGTATGTGTATGCGTATGTGTATGTGTGTGTGTGTCTCTGTGTGTATATGTGTGTGTATACATGTGTCTGTATATGTGTGTGTATATATGTATGTGTATGTCTGTGTATATGTATGTAGAAGGATCCAACAAGACCATCCAGCAAAGAACAGCTTCATTTCTTTCTCTGTCTCTCTCTTTCTAACAACATATTTAGTTTGCAGAGCTTCACCTGAAAAGGAAGGGGAAGCCCCCACTCAGGCTGCCCCACCCCAATGTCTTCAAGTGGCCCCGTGTCACCTGAGATGCAAGCAGCTCTGCCACCTGAGCCATGTAACCCAGCAGACACTGCGGTGCTAAAGGTTTCAGTGATGGGAAAGTTGCCTTGTGGGATTAGTGGCAAGCTGCCATGGGAGGCTCCCAACGAGCCCCTGGGGTTCCCCAGCATGGGCACGCCACCTCCAGCAGAGAGCTATGCATCAGCCAACGAGACCAAACAGACCTCCACCGCGGTCCAAGGGGCTGTGCAGCCAGAACTGCCCATTGTGAGCTGCTTCTGGTGAAACCTCCCAAGTTGTAAGGCCCAGCAGGCCTAGCATCCGTCCACTGTAACAGAATCAGGTCACTGCGGCATTTGAGTCAGCCTGCTCTTCACTGTGCTTGGGTGTTTTTGCATCATTTATGCTTCGTGTGTGCGACTGTGGTGTGCATGAGCAAGCCTGCACGCGTATGTCTTTCCTTTCTGAAAAGGAGACTGTGAGCTTCCCAAGGAAGTCAGCCTGTGGGCCTCCCAGGACCCCGGCCAGGGCCAACCCAGGAGTTAATGTCCCAACGGGCTTGGGTCTCCTGCCCCAGAGGAGGCTGCCACAATCCAGGTGGGGACGCCAGAGACCACAGAGCCTGGAATGTAGGAGGTTATCCTCAAGCCCTCAGCCAGTGCCCGGCTGTCCTCGGGTCCACACATTGCCGACAGAGGCACCAGAAAGAACCCATTGCTCCTTGTCCCTGGAACCCGCCTCTCTCATCAGCCCCCTGCGAGTGGCAGCTCAGCCTCCTGTGGCACCTCAGACTATAGGCCAGTCATCAGGGGGATAGACAACCCCTGTGACATACCTGCGTTCCAAAGAAAGGGGGCTTTGAGATAAGTGTTGGCATCCGGGAAGAAATTACACATTTAAACGCATGGAGTGTGATGGAAGCCAGCCTCTACCTTCTGAAAAAGTCAAGAAGATTGCACAGGGTTGTGGCCTGACTGCCAGGGAAGAACCGAGACAGGCAGGGAAGGCTGCACCTGAAAGAAGCGGGGAAGAGGACGTGGAAGAAGGTGAAGGAAAAAAGAAAGGAGGGAGGGATCCCCAGACACCTGGTAGGAGGGCTTTGAAACAGAATGAGGAGTGACAGAGAATGCAAACTCGACAATAGGCTTCCTGCTGGGTCAACCTTTCTTCAACGGTCATCAACCAATCAGCAGCCCATCCCTCCCACTCTGAGTTCAAGGAAAGTTAGATTTTTTACCATCCTAGCTAACTTTCTCTTCTATTCTCCCCCCACCCCCCTTTTTTTTTCTTACTGGAGAAACTAAGAGGATTTTAGGATTTGGGAATCATCTACCTGAGTGGAATCCTCACTCCACCCAGACCCAACACGCAAAGAATCCAAACAAATATAAAGGGTGTTAATGAGGCCCCTGTGAGCGGTTTTGGTGGCGGTGCTTTTCAGCCTTTAAAAGTAATGCATCAGCGTTTCACCTCCACACGCTTCAGTTTCCTCATTTGTCCAACACGGATGTTAACATACACACCCCATGGGTTTGCTGCAAGGGTTACATGAGGCAAAGAATGTTAAGTGCTGAGCAAGGTGTTTGAGGCACACTAAGACGGAGTATATGTTAACTATTATTTTGTAACAGCCAAATCACTTCCAAAGCTGAGGTCTAGTTTGTCAGTCTGAAGTTTATTCGTTCCCTTTCTGCATCTTGACTAAACAGTGCTAAATGCTCACAAGCTGAATTTTCACTTACTGCAGCATTTCTCAGGGACTCTTTTTGAAAGCATATTCCTCTAGTAAGTAAAAAATGTGATTCGATTTCTAAAATTTCTATTTTTGCCCTGACATTTTTAGAACTATCTTTCTCCATCAGCTAAAGAATTGGAGCAGCGAGGCAGTGAGATCTTTTCCGATGAAAAATTCATAACTCTGTTGTGTAAAGTGGGAAATTGTCTGTCTACTCAAATGTCTTCAAGGCCAAATATCAACCAAAGCAGATTAATATTCTGTGGAGAATAATTTGCAAACTGAGAGAGCTGAACCAAAACATTTAACATCCTATGATGAATGTCTTGTCAATAATGAGGTCATTTGTATGCAGTACATAATTCAGAGAGGAAGCAGAGTCTTGTCTGCCTAATTTAGCAAACTTCAAAAAATAAAAAAGGATGAATCCTAAGGAATCAATCCATAATGCGGGGAGAGGGGATTTGAAGATGTTAAATAATGCATTATTTGCAAAGCCCCAATTGCTACATAATCTAAATCTCTAACAGTATAAAGATGGTTAAGTAATATTTGGCTCATCTAAAATTTGTATGCAATCTTTAAATGGATGCATCATAAAGTAGTGGTTATGGCCACCTGTTCTGGCCTCAGGCTCTGTGAGTTCAAATCCAAGCTCCACCTCTTAGGAGCTACGTGACTTGGACAACTCAATTTCTCTATACCTCTGTTCCTCACTTGTAAAATAGGGATTGAACTAGCAGGTACCTCAAAGAGTTGTTGAAGATTGTAAAGCTCTTAGAACAGTTGCTCGTGAATAGTAAATATTTATCACATGTTAGCTAATGAGAGATTTTAATAATACGGTGTGATAGAGACTGCTAACTTACTATCAAATCCTCTTCCTCTTCTTCCACAGCTCCTGGCTAGACTACAGTTACCAGCCTCCCTTTCAGTTAAGTGTGGCTATGTGACTAAATTCAAGCCAGCAGAGCGAGAGCAGACGTAATGCCCCTGCCAGGCTTGGCCCATTGAAACCTCCCATGTGCAGTCTCTGAGCTTTTTAACCCTGCTGCTGGCTCGATGTAGACAAATGCGGAGAGTTTGGCAGCATGTTACAGAGATGGTAGAAGCCAAGATGGATTCTTAAATCACTGCTTGGAGAACTGCCTAAGATCATGAGCATCCATTTTTGGCTTCAGGTGAGTGAGAAACATTTTTGTGTTAAGACAGTGGGGTTTTTAGATTCACCAATTGCAGCAGCAAACATTATTGCACAAAGGAGTGTTTTATGTTATGTCAAAAAATATAGGATACATGAAAGATTTGCCAGAGAGTGTGAGATACACCCCCCAATATTTGTTCTTCCCTTTTTTTAACTGAGGAAAACTTATGTACAGTGAAATGCAAAGATCTCAGGCATATAACACAAAAGGTTTGGATGAATTTTTACTCCTATATAACCAACACACTAATTAAAATGTAGACTGTGCATATCCCAGAAAATGCCCTCATGTCCAACCCCCATGAACAATGATTATTTTAATTTCTATCATCAGAAATTAGTTTGCGCCTTCTCGAACACCATATGAACGGAATCGTGCATTATGTATTCATTCGTGTCTGGTTTATTTCACTCAACATAATGTCTCCGCGATTCACGCATGTTGCTGCATGCATCAGTAGTTCGTTCCTTCCTGTCTAATGGTTCTTATTGTACAAATACATCACAATTTATTCGTTCCCCTATTGATGGAAATTTGAGTTGTTTCTAGTTTTTTACTATTGTGAGTAAAGCTGCTACGAACATTCACATACAACAATTCTTGTAGCTTTTTTGTTTTCATTTCTCTTGGGTAAATATCTAGAATAGGAATTGCTGGGTGTATTAGTTTTCTCTTACTTCTGTAACAAATTAGTAAGGTCTTAGTGACTTAAAACATGGCAAATGTAATATAATTTTATGGGTCTGTAGGTCAGAAGTCTGACACAGGTTTCACGGGGCTCCAATGAAGGTGGGTTGAGAACAGCCTTCCTGTCCAGAGGCTCTAGGGGTGTCTTTGTCAGCACAGGCTGCCATAACAAAATACCATAGGCTAGGGGGCTTAAAGAATGGAAATTTATTTCCTCATGGTTTTGGAGACCGGGAGTCGAGATACGGGTGTCAGTGCAGCAGGGTTCTGGTGAGGGGTTTTCTTCCTGTCTTGCAGTAGCTGCCTTCTTGCCCTGTGTCCCGGCAGGTGGGGAGAGCTCTCCTGTGTCTCTTCTTTCAGACGCACTAATCCCATCATGAGGGCCCCACTCTTAAAGCCTCATCTAACCCTAACTACCTCCCTAACCACCCCCATCTCCAGATACCATCACATTGCAGGTAAGGGCTTCATCATAGGAATTGTTTGGTCCATAGCAAGGGTGAATTCATTTCTATACTTTTTTCAGCTTCTGGAAGCTGCCCATATGTCTCAGCTCATGGCCGCCTCCCTCCATCTTCAGAGCCTACCACAGTGGATCGGTCCTTCTCACACTGTATCTCTTTGGTTCTTCTACCTCCCCCTTCCACTTTGAAGGACCTTTGTGATGACACTGGGCTCGCCTGAATAATCTGGGGAAATTTCTCAATTGAAAAATCCTTATTTGAATCATATCTGCATAGTCCCTTTTGCCACATATACTGTAATATGCATATAATGTAATATACTCACAGGTTCCAGGGATTAGGGTGTGGACATCTTTAGTGGGGATTTTGTTCTGCCTACTACCCTGGGTCATAAGATAAGTATATGTTTATCTTTATATAAGAAACTGAAAAACAGTTTTCAAATGGTGGTATTATTTTACATAGCCACCAGCAATTTTTGAAAGTCCAATCACTGCACACCTTAAACAGCACTTAGAATTTTTAGTGTTTTTAATTTTTTTAAATAGTCCATACTTTTTTAACCAATTTTTTTATCCCTCACCCAAGAACATTTTTTCATTGCTTTTAGAGAGAGGGAAAGGAAGAGGGAGAGGAGGGAGGAAAGAGAGAGACATGTCGATCAGTTGCCCTCCCATATGTGACCCCACCAGGGATTGAACCTGCGACCTTTTGGTCTATGGGACTACGCTCCAACCAACTGAGCCACACCAGACAGGGCAGTCTTTTTAATTTTAGCTATCCTAATGGATATGAAGCAATTTCTTATTGCAGTTTTAATTTGCATTTTCCTGATAACTAAAAATGTTGACCATCTTCTGTGTTTATTGACCAGAAAATCTTGTTTTCTGAAGTTTCCCTTCAAGTCTTTTTGCCTGTTTTTTATTGGATTGCCTTTTTATTATTGATTTACAAGAGTCCTTTATCTATTTTGGACACAATTTCTTTGTCATATATGTGTATTGCACGTATTTTCTCCAGTCCAGGTGTTGACTTTTCATTTTCTTAATAGGGTTTATTGATGAGTAGATTTTTTATTCTGCTAAGTCCAATTTTTTAATGGTCTGTACTTCCTGTGTCCTGTGTAAGAACAGGATTGAAATTTGCCTATTTCAATGTCATTGTGGCAGCTTGTAATTTCCCAATATAGCTGCAAAAATATTTCCTATCCATGTGCTCTTCTACAATACGTTTTTGCCACTCCATCTATTTTCCTAAAATGTTTGATGGAATTTACTGATGAGACCATCTGGGCCTGAAGTTTCCTTTGTGGGAAATTTCTAAAAAATTATTATTAGAAATTCAATTATTTAATGAGTATGAGAATATTTACATTTTCTCTTCTTGAGTCAGTTTAAGTGAATTCTGTTTTTCAAGGAATCTGTTCATTTCATTTATTTATTTTTTAAATATGTTTTGTTGATTATGCTATTATGGTTGTCTCAACTTTTCCCCCTTGCCTGACTCTGGCTGGTACCCCCATACCCTCCAGCAAACCCCCATCCTACAGTTCATGTCCATGGGTCATGCATGTAAGTTTTATGACTACCCCAGTTCCTATACTGTTCTTAACATCTTCCTATTTTATACCTACCAATTTGTACTTCTTAATCCCTGCACCTTTTCCCCCATCCTTCCCCTTCCCCCTCATAGCTAATAACCCTCCAAATGATCTCCACATCCATGATTCTGTTCCTGTTCTGTTTGTTTGCTTTGTTTGTTTTTTAGATTCAGTTGTTGATAGCTGTGAATTTGTTGCCATTTTAATATTCATAGTTTTGATTTTCTTTTTCTTAAATAAGTCGATTTAACATTTCATGTAATAATGGCTTCGTGATGATGAACTTCTTTAGCTTTAACTTGTCTGGAAAGCACTTTATCTGCCTTTCAATTCTACATGATAACTTTCCTGGATAGAGTAATCTAGGTTGTAGGTCCTTGCTTTTCATCACTTTGAATACTTCTTGCCAGTCCCTTCTTGCCTGCAAAGTTTCTGTTGAGAAATCAGCTCATAGTCTCATGGGAACTCCTTTTTTGGTAATTATCTGTTTTCCTGTCGATGCTTTTAAGATTGACTCTTTATCTTTAACCTTAGGTTAATTGTTTATGACGTGTCTAGGTGTGGCCCTCTTTGAGTCCAACTTGTTTGGGACTCTCTGTGCTTCCTGGACTTATATGTCCATTTCTTTCACCAAATTAAGGAAGTTTTCTTTCATTAATTTTTTCAAATAAGTTTTCAGTTTCTTGCTCTTCCTCTTCTTCTGGCACCCCTATGATTCATATATTGGTGCATTTGGAGATGTCGCAAAGGCTCCTTATACTATCCTCATTTTTTGAATTCTTTTTTCTTCTTGCTGTTCTGATTGAATGCTTTTTCTTCCTTATGTTCTAAATTGTTGATCTGATTCTTGGCTTCATCCACTCCACTTTTGGTTCCTTGTAGATTTTTCTTTATTTCACTTCATGTAACCTCATTTCTGCCTCAGTATTTTTTATGCTGTTGCTGTACCCAATGACTTCTTTGGGCTTCCTGATAACCAGTGTTTTGAACTCTGCATTGGATAGGTTGCTTATCTCCATTTTGTTTAGTACTTTTTCTGGAGTTTTGTTCTGCTCTTTCATTCGGGCTACATATATTTTTGTCTCCACAATTTGGCAGCCTCCCTGTGTTTATTTCTGTGTATTAAGTAGAGCTGCTTTGACTCCCTCTCTTAGAAGCATGGCCTATCTGGATGATTGTGACTTCTTTAAATCCTTGGTTGTCAGACTTCCATACAGATCCATTTTCTGAAGAATCTGGTGATATTTGTTTTGTAGTCTTGTCACAATTTTTGTTGCAGTTGTGTGAGGAGAAGTGTGTTTACTTATGCCTCCATCTTGACTGGAAGACTCATTTCATTTAAATTGTTAAATTTATTAGTGTGGACTTCCAGTCAAGATGGTGGCATAGGCAGAAATGGCTCACCTCCTCCCACAACCACATCAAAATTACAATTAAAATATAGAACAACCATCACTCAGAACCATCAGATTGAGTGGAATGAAAGTCTGACAGCTACAGAGTTAAAGAAGCCACATCCACCCAAATAGGTAGGAGGGGTGAAGACATGCAACATGCACATGTGGTGGATAAAAACTCAGGATGGATATGTAGGCAGCAAGGAGTCCCAGACCCATTCAAGGCCTCACAGCCCAGGGTTCCAGTGCCAGGAATATAAGTCCCCACAACTTCTGGCTGCAAAAACTAGTGGTGATTGAATCAATAGAAGAATCTGCTGGAGCCCCAAGCAGTTCCTCTTAAAGAACCCACACACAGACTCACCTACCCAGACTCACTTCCTCTGAGCTGCAGCACCAGAGTAGCAGCTTGAAAGTCACCAGTGGCATATAGGGAGGAACTGAAGTGGCAGGCATCAAGGTGAGCACAGGCCATTGTCCCTTTTCTGAACTTTCCCCAACAGAGCTGGCAAGCTGGTACTATAATTGAGACTCCCTCAACCTGGCTAACACTATTTTTTCACTCTAGAGATCCCCTGAGATTCCACCCCACCCAAGTTAATAGACCACCCAAGATGCTTTTCCTTATGAATAACTGGTCTTAGCTCATGCTTCACAACTTTCTAAATTCTCTCAAATGAGCAACAGCTGGCCTCCATGAGCCCCAGGCCAGGCACCAGCAGCAGCTTGACTAGATTCACAGCTTGGCTTCACCTGGGAATCTCCAAGCCCACCCCAAGTAGCAGCCATCTCAGATTGCTTTATAGCTCAGGCAGGGTGGCCCCAGGTAAAACACATATGGGGGCTGACCTTGCCCTGAGCCACCTGGAAAATCCCAGAGCCTGTAGTCAGCTACAGACCATGTCAAGCACCACCCCTGCACCTGCACTGGTGATACTCCACAGAGGGCAAAGGGTGGGGTCAGTGGTTACAGCCAGTCCTTGCAGGTGACTGGCATGGGTAAATCCCTCCCACTGACCTGCTAATAGCAGTCAAGGCTCAACTACAAGAGGAGGGTGTACTTAGCCCTTACAAAGGGCTCCAGTGCCCAGATTAGGTGATAAGGGAGGCTGTGCCACTGGACCCTACAGAACATCTATTACATTAGGGCACACTAACAAGACACCGAGTCAAAGCAACTCTACCTAACACATAGAAACAAAGGGAGGCTGTCAGAATGAAGAAACAAAGAAACATGGCCCAGATGAAAGAGCAGATCAAAACTTCAGAAAAATGGAGATAGGCAATCTATCAGATGCAGAGTTCAAAACACCAGCTGTAAGAATGCTCAAGGAACTTAGTTAGGACCTCAGGAACAAAAAAAAGATCCAGTGAGAAATGAAGGATTCACTAATTGAAATAAAGAACAATTTACAGGGAAACAACAGTAGGGTGGATGAAACTGAAAATCACATCAGTGATTTGGAACATAAGGAAGCAAAGAACAACCTATCAGAACAAGAAGAAGAAAAAAGAATCCAAAAATCTGAGGATAGTATAAGCAGCTTTGGTATAACTTCAAGAGGTCCAACATTTGCATCACAGGGGTGCCAGAAAAAGAAAAAAGAAAGAGCAAGAAATTGGAAATCTATCTGGAAAAATAGTGAGAGAAAACGTCCCTAATTTGGTGAAGGAAATATACAGGCAAGTCCAGGAAGCAGAGAGAGTCACAAATAAGATGGATGCAAAGAGGCCCACTGCAAGACACATCATAATTAAAATGCCAAAGTTTAAAGATAAAGAGAAAATCTTAAAAGCAGCAAGAGAAAAGAAATTAATTACCTACAGGGGAGTTTCCATAACACTGTCAGCTGATTTCTCAAAAGAAACTGCAGGATAGAAGGGTTTGGCAAGAAATATTCAAAGTCATGAAAAGTAGGGACTTATAGCCAAGATTGCTCTACCCAGCAAAGCCATCATTTATATTGAAGGGCAGATAAAGAGCTTCCCAGACAAAACAAAACATACTAAAGGAGTTCATCAAAACCAAACCATTATCAAATGAAATGCTAAAGGGGCTTTTTTAAGAAAAAGAAGATCAAAACTATGAATAATAACATGGTAGTAAATATATATCAATAATTGAATCTAAAACAAACTAAGCAAACAAGAAGAACAGAAACCATATCATAGATATGGAGAGCATTTTGATGGTTGCCAGGTGGGAGGAGTGTGTGGAAGAATAGGTTAAGAGGTGAAGGGATTAAGAAGTACAAGTAGGTAGTTACAGAATAGCCATGGGGATGTAAAGAACAGTATAGGAAATGGAGTAGCCAAAGAACTTATACACCTGACCCATGGACATGAACAATGGTGGGGGCATTGCCTGAGGGAGTGGGGTATGCTGGGTGAAGGGGGGCAAAGGAGGAAAAATCAGGACAACTGTAATAGCATAATCAATAAAATATAAAAACAAAGATAAAATAAAAATAAATTTATTGGCATAAAAGTATTTATAATAGCTCTTTTAAATTTGTTCAAGGTTTGAGAATCCCTATTTAACTTCCATCTTTTGTTTCAGATATTAGTAATTTGTGTTCTCTCTCTCTCTTTCCTTCTCTTTCTTGACCAATCTCATAAAAGCTTTATCAATTTCACTAATATTTGCACAGAACCAAGTTTCAGTTCTGTTTCTTTTTCTTTCTTTCTTTCTTTCTTAGATAAAAAGATTCTCTTTATTGATGACTCCAATCATATTTTAGATACAGCAGTTTTGAACTCAAATACTTAGGAGAAAACAAGTTAAGATTGCATTATCCTGCAACTCTTTACCAGTAACGTATTGCAGAGCAAAGCCACTTGGAAGGAGGGTGGAAGGGAAGGGGGAAGTGAGGGAGGGAAGATAAAGAAAAGAAAATAAGTTGATCAAGTGGTTTTTTTATTCATTCATTTATTTATTTAATTGTATTTTTTCCAATACTATTTATTTCCCTTATACTCTTTTCCCATACCACCCTTTGCAATAACCACACTGTTGTTCATGTCCATGATTTTTTTCTTTTTTTGCTCGATCCCTCCACACCCTAACCACCACCCCGCCCCCTGCCAAGCTGTCAGCCTGCTCTATGTGTGTCTGTCTATATTTTGCTTGTTAGTTCATTTTGTTCATTAGATAGAATCCTTGCAAGCACAGCTCATTTCTGATTATTTTCTAAACGTTTGCAAAATGGACCAAAATGGAAACTCCTTTAAGAACCTGAAGGGGTGGCACATTAAAAGCTATGATTATCCAGTAGCAAGTGTTCCAACCTTCAGTTGCCAGTCACTTCCTCTTCCTGTTCCCAAGAGTTAGCACGGTGAAAACTTCTTCCCTGTGATTGTTTTCATTTCTTTCTTCTTGGCATCTGGGTGTGCACTGTTCAGCACCTTGAGGAAGTGGGATGTTTTTGCCCACATATGTGTGTGACTATAGGCCTTAGAGAACTTGATGTGGTAATGCAGGTAGTCCTGGAACATGTGGATCAGGCGGATGGTATTATTGGGAGCAGGGGAGTTGGTGAGGTGAGGGAACTGCGCTAAGTAATATAGGAGTGTTGTCACCCACAGCAGCATCAGTGTCTTTCAGCTCCAGAGGACGTTCCCTGTGGCCCAAGAGGACCTGTGGGGTTGTGGGGCTGGCTCTGCATCCTTCTTTGAGCTACTGCCTGAATACCTTCCAGTTTAGGGATGACTACATCACCGTCATCCCTAAACACTGTGCTGAAGACTACTGTTCCTGTCCTTTTTTGACTCAACACACAGGGTCTCATCATCCCTATAATGAATAACTGCTCTGTACTCTCCTTCCTTGCCTTCTTCTTGGAACTGGAAGTATTTCTCAAAGACAGAGGCAAAAACAGTTTCATTTCAACATGCTAGCCTGACGTACAATGAAATCCTTGGATGTGGACAGATACTCAAGGTCATATAGAGCAAAGAGACATTGTGTACTGATTCTGGATCTACCAAGAAACTCCCACACACTCTCTTTAGCAACTCGGCAGCACCATGTTCCTGAAGTTCCTTGTAAAATTTCAAAGAAATACTGACCATCACTTGCTTTGTCTCCATTGGGATTTGAAAGATGATAGAGGACCCCATCAAAATCTACAAATACCACTCAACTCTCCTGGTTTGTTTCTGGCAGCTGCATTCTCCAACTTGAGTGCAAGCGTCTCCTGGGTGATGCAGTTATTCATCCATCAGGACCCTGGCGAAGGCTGCCCTCGAAGCCTGAACCTGCCTGCCCCACCGCCCCCTCCACCAATGCAGCTGCCTCACCCACCTCTGCTCCCTTTCTTTACGGTGGGACTATATTGTCTCTTACATGGACCTTTGCCCTTATCTTTATTATTTCCTTCCTCTACTGACTCTGAGTACAATTTACTCACTGCTTTCTTGTTTCTGAAGCTGGGAACTTAAATCATTGATATTAAACCCTTGTTGTTTTTCTAATGTGAACATTTAAACCTATAAACTTCCCTCTAAGCACTGCTTAGGTACATCTCACAAATTTTGATGTTTCATATTTTCATTATCATTTCACATTAAATATTTTTTGAAATCTTTGATTTATTGAATTTTGGAGAGAGGGGCAGGGAGGGAGAAAAGAGGAAGAGAAACAACCATCGATTGCCTCTTACACACGCCTGACTGGAGGAACTTGCAACCAGGGCATGTGCCCTGACCAGGAATCAGGCTAGGGACCTTTCGATTTGCAGGACAATGCCCAACCAACTGAGCCACCCCATCAGGGCTAACTTAATATATTTTAAAATTTCTCTTGTGATTTCTTTTTTGACCCATAACTGATTTATAATTACCTTATTTAATCTCCAGATATTTGAGGATTTTTCTACCTATCTTATTGTTATCAGTCACCAATTTAATTTTGTTAACCAGAAAACATACTCTAAGATTGCAGCTTTCTGAAATGTATTGAGAGGTTTACATTGTGCACTAGCAAATGGTTGATCTCGCTGAACATTCTGTGTGCACTTGAAAAGAGTGCTCAGTTGTTGGGTGCACTGTTCTCTACATGGGTTTCTATCTAGTTTAACTTTTTTATACTGCAGTTTTGCAGGCAATGAATTCTCTCAGCTATCACTTATTTTTAAAGGACTTTAATTTACCCTCATTTTTGAGGCCATATTCACAGAACATAAAATTGTGGATCATCTGCTTTTATTTCCAGCCATTTAAAGATGTTGTTCCATTATCTTCTGTCCTCCCTCATTTTTCACGAGGAGTCAACAATCATTCATTTCATTTTTCTCCTCTATATGTGGTGTCTTTTATTAGGTTACTTTGAAGACTTTCTCTCTTTATATTTGGCTTCACAGTTAGACTATGACGGGCCTGGGTATGTTTTTCTTCTCTGTCCTCCTGCTTGGGGTTCACTGACTTCATAGATTTCCAGGTTGATGTTCCTACTAAACTTTGAAAAAATTGGCCATCATTTCTTCATATACTTTTTTCTTCTCCATTCTCACTTTCTTTTTCTTTATGAATAGATCTCTGCTTTAACTATGCTG
>CM052539.1:152664511-152681480 GCA_028533065.1 Trachops cirrhosus
TTTGGTTTGAGTGCTCTGGTTTGCAAACTTTTTGGTGGGTGCACAGTACATTTTTACTAATCACTACTTACTTCAGTGACTCATTGGTTTCACTGTGGCTATTTCTGAACCTTTGACAGTGTAATCCAGGTGGAAGCCATAGGTATCCTCCAACTGCTGTACCCACTCCTCCTGTGAGCTGATCCAGGAAAGCAGAGGCTACAGCAGGCAGAGGTCTCAGCAGCGCACCTGTAAGGATCACAATGGTGATTGAGCGCCAGGCAAGTGGGACTGGGAGCCTGAAACTCTTCACAAACAGTTCCCAAGTGAACGGCTCCCTCTAGGGGCCATAAGTGGAAGCTGCGGTGGTTTCAGCCAAAGAAATGCCAAAGAGGAGTATAACGTTTTTCCCACAAACACCCCACGGACCCTGGACCACCATTTCTTCCTGTGGAAGAGGCACAGGCCACCTCCACTTATACAGATTCCCCTGGGTCGTTGGTGGAACTTGACAGAGTACTAGACTCTCCTTGGTTGTACCAGACCATAGCCTTCACTCAGGGCCTGTTTTGTGAAGGCAGCTGCCTCCTGCCCAGTCCCTCTGGGCATCAAGCCTTGATAATGAAGCTTAAGTTCCAGCACCCTCCTTTGCACAAGTCCCTTCCAAGGACAATGAAAAGACCTTAGCAAAATGTTTTATGGACCTCTATTTATGCAAAATCTGAAAAAAGTAGGATTTTAAAAAACTATGTTTCCTAAAGAGGGTTTCAAAAATTGTATGAGATCTGGATCACACAAAGTCTGTATCTGAGCCTGATGGTGACATAGGGACCACTCAGTCCAGAGCTCTCCCAACAGTCCTTTGTCCTAAATGTCCAGGCCCTAACCCCACTTCGCCCCCCACCCCCCAAGGCCACACAGAGGACTTTGGCAGAGCAGTCTGTGCAAGGGTGAAGAACACAGGTTTGGCCCTGGCTGGTGTAGCTTAGTGGATTAAGCGCGGGCCTGTGAACCAAGAGATCATGGTTTGATTCCCAGTCAGGGCACATGCCTGGGTTGCAGGCCAGTTCCCAGCAGGGAATGCACAGGAAGCAACCATACATTGATATTTCTCTCCCTCTCTCCTTTCCTTCCCCTCTGAAGATAAATAAATAAATAAATCTTAAAAAAAAAAAAAGAACACAGGTTTG
The DNA here is from genome assembly GCA_028533065.1 of Trachops cirrhosus. Classification (NCBI taxonomy): domain Eukaryota; kingdom Metazoa; phylum Chordata; class Mammalia; order Chiroptera; family Phyllostomidae; genus Trachops; species Trachops cirrhosus. The sequence goes on from CM052539.1 coordinate 152,665,681, forward strand.
TAGGTCAGACAGGTGTAGGTCTGCAGCCCACCTCTCTGCCCAGACTCATTACTCAATTGTGCCCTCTTTATTTATTTGAAAAATAGAGATGATAATTGTACATACTTTTTGGATTGCTGTGAGAAAAGAATCTGATAATGTGCAGTAAGACTTCTGTTTGATGCTTGGCCTGTAGGAGGCACTCCAGGAAATCCTCACTGGCGAAGTTGCTGCAATCCCACAGTGGATTATGTGATCAGAAATGCTGTTATCAGCCATCGGAAAGCTTCAAGAAGCATAGAGAGGTTTTCCACTGTGGCAGACAAGTCATGCTGTAGTTTGAAGGTACTGCTGAACATCACCTAAAAAAGTAGTGTTCCTGAGCATGGAAAACAGTCCTTGGGAGCTGAAGGGCAAGTGGTTAAGTTAGAAAACGTTAACAAGGCAAAGAACGGGGAGGGGGAAGAGCCTCACAGACTCATCCTGGAGTGACAGACTCCAGATGTTGGAGGGCAAAGATGCCTCATTCTTCAATAGCTGGAACGAGACCAGCCCCAGCTTATCTTTCCAGGGGCGAGGCCCAGCCTGGAGGTCTAATTCAGGCAGACTTTCAGGAACCCTGTTGGAGAGCACATCTCTGCACCTACCGACCAAAGACGAGAAGGTGAGAGAACACAAGAGAACAGATGGAGAGCATGAGCTTCCAGCTGGCCTTCTGGGAGGTGAATTTACACAGGTCGGTCCTGTGTACTGTACTTTTGATGGCCCTGGGGACAGTTTGTGGTTTTCTCTGCACTTGTGCGCCCTCACCCAGCTCAGCAGGAATCTGACCACACAGACGTATGACTCACACCAGCGGATTTCTCATGTGTCTTTGAGACGTAAAAGAATGTCAACTTCAGTATAAAAGAACTTCACTCTTAAATATTAAAATTGAGTTGTTATTTCATTGCCATTTCCGTGGAGGAAAAATAATATTTATTCTTTTTTTTCATGATCACAGAAGTAATAGAATTTATTGGAAAATAGCTGAACACTCTAAAATGTATGAAGAAGGAAATTAATATCACTCATAAGCTGACCACTCACACTTACTGAGTTCAGACCTTTTCAGTGCCAGGTCTGCTCTGGGCTACGGAGATGAACAGAACTGCAGAGCCCTTGCTCTTGTGCTGCTTACATGCTAATGGTGAAGCAGACAAGAGACAAGTTAATAAGCATAAGATATGTCAGGTCATCACACGTAGCATGAAGAAGAATAAACAGAGCAAGGGGGACAGGGACACAAATGGGAAGGGCTTCTTTCTGCCCAGAAAGAAGCACAGTGAATTCTGGGGCTTTTTTCCTTCCAATCTACCCAAGAGGAAAGAAAGCACCTACCCATACAAAGACTTGTACACAAATGTTTATGGTACATCTATTTATGAAAATTAGAAACTGGAAATAACCCAAACATGCCTATCAAGAGATGAAGAGATAAATAAATTGTGGTATATCCAAATGCTAGAGTACTATTCTGCAATGAAAAAAAATTAACTATTGATACACACACATAACAACATGCACAAAATTCAAAATAATGTTGAGTGAAATAGAAAAAGTATATACTGTATGAGTTCATATATATATAATTTTAGAAAATTCAAGATTCTGTGTAGTTCTAGGAAGCAAATCCATGATTGCCTAGGCACAGAGGGTAAGGGACAGAAGATCTACAAAGGGACATAAGGAAACTTTTGGGATTAATGGGAACATACATGCATTATCTTGATAATGATGCTATTACAAGTTCCAAAATGTATCAAATCGTACACTTCAAAAAAAAGTTTATTAAATATCAATTATATCTTCTAGTACAGGTATAAATAAATACCTCAATAAAACTGTTTAGAAAAAAAGAACCCCAAATGTCCACTATACCTCTCCCCCTTTTCCTCTTGAGACCTTGTGTTCAGGGCCTTGTTTTATTTCCCCTTTGTCTGCCTTCTCTGTCTCTCCAATTTCATAATCTGCCTAAATTAGGCAGGACTCTTCTCTCTGAACTGGGCAGTAATGTCATTCTTCCATAGCAATGAAAAATGAAAGTATCAGGACTCAACTAATCAGAATCCAGTTACAGAGTTAATACACCCTGTATTTCCTTTCATGGTGCCAAGCACTACCCAGATATTAACCCCACTGATTTGACTCTATACTAAATGTCCAGTTTCTTTGCTAGTCTAGGCAGCTGTGGATCTCAGAGCTGAGATGGCTCTCCTGGTTGCAGACTAAACAGAGAGGAGTCTTTCCTAGAGAGCATGGCCTCTGAGCAGCACCCATATATGTGTTCCAAGGGCAGAAACTGGTACTACACATTTTTTGTTAGTTTCCCCAGGGCAAAAATCATGAGACCTAATTGTACATTTCTTGCATCATTCAATGACAAAGTGGAAAAATGTCTCTTGTTCATAAAGAGAAAAATAAAAACCAGATAAAAAATGGCTTCAAAACAAAGATGGATTTATAACAGGGAATTATAAGTATTTACAACATACCTCTTGCAGCATACATTATAAGTAGAAGCAATAATCAAGTCTCCTCATTTCATCTGCTTCCTGTAAAAGGGAAAAATTCCTTACATGTAGATATCAGGAAGCCTCCTGTCAATGGAGGAGATTTTCTCCCCAGGGTCTATCAGAACCCCCTCTTGGCTGTGTTTTTGTTTTGTTTTGTTTGTTTGCCTTCTTCAAGCCTCACTTCTTCCACTGTTGTGATAGAAAGGTGCTCACTGCCTGCCTCAGTTCTCTTTTCATCACCCTGACCTTAACTCACCTCCATTTGGCCTTGGCCCCATCCCCTCCAGTAAGGCAGCTTTCAGAGGCCACCAGCAGCCTCAGTGCTGCTTTCATGACCCTGTTTCAGGGATGATCCTGTCACCTTCACACTTTTTACTCTTCCTCTCTCCTCTGTCTTTCTCCAAGTCTCCCACTGCTGCTCCAACTACTTTTTTCACTGGTTCCTCATTTTATCCCAACCTCTTAAGTGCAGGTAATTTCCTAAATCCTGTCCTTGGCTGGTTTTTCTACTCTCTGTGCATAGGCTCTCCCTGAATATCTTTTACCAACCCCCATGCTTCAAGTTTTATTTCTTCAAGCTCTCTCTCTTTAAGCTTGAGATTCACAGACGGTGACTGTATATACGATACATCTCTAACAAATAACAGATATTTTTTTAAATCTGCAACTCAAAATGACGAAGGGGTCCCTTGGTGGATCAGAAACTGTGGAGAATTTCTAAAGATGAAATGCTAATGAAATAATGATGGAACTGGACTAGAGAAAGAAAACATAGTCCAAAATATGAATGGGAGCATACAATGCCCAGAAGTGCCTGGGAGCTTAGGGACTAAGGAAACTCAAATGAGAACCACTGAGAGGAGCAGAATTTGGTCTCTGTAAACCAGTACTATCACATAAACTTGGTCAGTTAGAGATAACTGGGATGCTCCCCCTAAGCAACACAGTGGTGGGAAGCTTGGCTCAGTCCCACGCTTGACTCAGACAAAGCAGTGTACCATGCATACCAGAAACTGGAGCTCCCATGCCCACAAGACCAACCTCTGCCATACCCTGTTTCAACTGCCCACTCCCACTCCACTCCTTCCCCCAAGCAAATAGCACAGATGTATACTAGGAGTCTAATGAGGCAAACCTCTCAACCACAACAATAAACACTGTGAACAATCGCAAACTTTTGAGTAACGTCAACACCGTAAAATAAGTAGAGCAGACAATATAAAATAACTTACATGGGCAAAGTATAATCATGGCAAGACATAAGCATAATCCAAGCCCTCAGAGGAATAAGTGAGGGTCTGGCATCCAACAAACAAGAACAGGTGATCTGTGATGCAAAGAACCAATGAGAACTCTTGAAAATTAAAAAGGGCAATAATAAAAATAAGCAATTAAGTAGATGAGCAATAACAAAATAATTACAGTTTATAAGAATTACTGAGTTGGAAAATTGAGCTGAGAGATTGTTTTGAAATGCAGCACAAGAAAAGGAAAATATGAATTAATGTTTTTAAGATATGTGGAAAATGGTCCCAAGATGGTAAGGAAGACTCCAACCTTACTGCCTCCCATGGACACACCAAAAATACAACTCTATATAGAGAATTTCTCCTGAAGAACAACTGATGGCTGAGTGAACAGTTCTACACAACAAATGAGAGAAGGACCATATACAGAAGAATAGGAGAGATGGAGAGATGATAACTGAGGAAACCCTGCCCCAACAGGGTAGAATGCAGTAGGGAGGGATAATATTGGCCTTAAGTGACACTTTAGACCAGATGGAGTTAATAGATATTTACAGAACATTTTCATCCAAAAGCTGCAGAATACACATTCTTATCAAGTATACAAGGAACATTCTCCAGGGTAGATCACATGTTAGGCCATAAAATGAGTCTCAATAAATTCAGGAAGATTAAAATCATATCAACTATCTTTTTCAACCAGACCATATGAAAGTAGAAGTCAATTATAAAAAGAAAACTGGAAAAAAACGCAAGCATGTGGAGACTAAATAACATACTACTAAACAACCAATGGGTCAAAGAAAAAAATCAAAGAGGAAAACAAGAACTTTCTTGAGTCAAATAAAAATGAAAACAGCTCTCCAGTATTTATGGGATGAAGCAAAAACAGTCTAAAAAGGAAGTTCTTAGCAATACAGGACTATCTCAAGAAACAAGAAAAATCTCAAATAAACAATCTAGAAAAAGAAGAACAAAAAAAAACCCACAGTTAGTAGAAGGAAGGAAATAATAATGATCAGAGGAGAAATAAGTGAAATAGAGACTAAAAACAATAGAAAAGATCAATAAAACCAAGGACTGTTTTTTTTTGAAATTATAAACAAAATTGATAAACCTTCAGCCAGACGCATGAAGAAAAAAGAGGAGCCCAAATAAATAAAATTAGAAAAGAAAGAAGAGAAATTGCAACTGACAGCACAAAAATACAAAGGATCATAAAACAATACTATGAACAATTATTTGCCAATAATTTGGACAGCTTAAAAGAAATAGGTAAATTTCTAATGTACAACCTCCCAAGACTGAACCAGGAAGAAACAGAAAATCTGAACAGACTGATTACTGAAATTGAATCAGTAATCAGAAAACTCCCAACAAACAAAAAATCCAGGACCAGATGGCTTCACAGGTGAATTCTACCAGACATTTAAAGAAGAATTAATACCTATCCTTCTCAAAAATATTCAAAAATTCAAGAGGACAAAATGCTTCCAGATTCATTCTATGAAGCCAGCATTACCCTGATATCAAAACCAAAGACACTACAAAATAATTACAGTCCAATAGTCCTGATGAACGTAGATGAAATAATTCCCAACAAAATATTAGCAAATCAATTTCAACAATACATTAAAATGATTGTACACCATAATCAAGTGGGATTTATTTCAGGGATGCAATTATGATTCAATATCTGCAAATTAATCAGTGATACACCACATTTACAACACCAAGGATAAAAACTATATGATCATCTCAATAGATGCAGAAAAAGCATTTGACAAAATTCAACTTTTTTTATGATCAAAACTGTTAACAAAGTGGGTGCAAACAGAACATAACTCAATATAATAAAGGCTATTTATGACAAACCTATAGCTAACATCAGATTCAACAGTGAGAAGCTGAAAGCTTTCCCTCCAGGATGAAGAGCAAGACAAGGATGCCCAGTCTCACCACTTTTATTTATCATAGTAGTCGAAGTCCTAGTCACAGCAATAAGATAAGAAAAAGAAATAAAAGGCATCCAAATTGGTAAGGAAGAAGCAAAACTGTAACTATTTGCAGATGACACACTGTATGTAAAAAACCCTAGAGATTCTACCAAAAACTATTAGAACTAATAAATAAATTCAGTAAGGTTGCAGAATACAAAATCAATATTCAACTATCTGCTGCATTTCTATACACTAATAATGAGCTATCAGTAAAAGAAATTAAGAAAATAAATACATTTACAATAACATCAAAAATAAAATCCTAAGAATAAATTTAACCAGGAGATTAAGGACCTGTACTCTGAACACTGTAAGACATTGGTGAAAGAAATTAAATATTACACAAATAAATGGAAGTATATGGAAGGACTAATACTGTTAAAATGTCCATACTACATGAAGCAATCTACAGATATAATACAATCCTTATCAAGATACTAATGGCATTTTTCACAGAACTAGACTAAAAATCCTAAAATGTATGTAGAATCACAAAAGGCCCCAAATTGCCACAGCAATCTTAAGAAAGAAAAACAAAATCGGAGGGATCATTATCCCTGAATTAAAAGTATACTACAAAGCTGGATTAAGCGCGGGCCTGTGAACCAAGAGATCATGGTTCGATTCCCAGTCAGGGCACATGCCTGGGTTGCAGGCCAGTTCCCAGCAGGGAATGCACAGGAAGCAACCATACATTGATACTTCTCTCCCTCTCTCCTTCCCTTCCCCTCTGAAGATAAATAAATAAAATCTTTAAAAAAGTATACTACAAAGCTATAGTGATCAAAACAGTATGGTACTGGCACAGAAACAGGTGCATAAATTAATGGAACAGAATAGAGAGTCCACAAATAAAACCACATTTACATGGTCAATTAATCTATGACAAGGGAGGCAAGCATATACAACAGGGAGTCTCTTCAGTAAATGGTGTTGGGAAAAATGGATAGATACATGCAAAAATGAATCTGCACCATATACAGAAATAAGCTCAAAATAAGTTAAACACTTAAATTTAAGACCTGAAACCATAAAACTCCTAGAGGAAAATATAGGTAGTAAACTCTTTGACACTGATCTTAGCAACAAAAGCAAGAATAAACAAATGGGACTACATCAAACTAAAAAGCTTTTGCACAGCAAAGGAAACCATCAACAAAATGAAAATACAATTTGTTAACTGGGAGAAGATATTTGCAAGTAACCTATTTAATAAGGTGTTAATATCTAAATATATATTAAAAAACATATACAACTGAACATAAAAAAAATCTGTTTGAAAATGAAGAGGACTTGAATAGAGGTTTTCCAAAGAAGACATAGAGATGGCCAACAGACATATGAAAATGTGCTCAACATCACTGATCATCAGGGAAATACAAATTAAAAACCACAATGAGATAAACCACACCTGTCAGAATGGCTATCATCAATAAATCAATAAACAACAAGTGCTGGTGAGGATGTGGAGGAAGGGGAACGCTTCTGCACTGTTGATGGGAGTGTAAGTGGTGCAGCCACTATGGAAACCAGTACTGAGTTTCCTCAAAAAAAATTGTAAATAGAACTACCATACAACCCAGCAATTCTACTTCTGGACATTTATCTGAAGAAAATGAAAACACTAATGTGAAAGCTATATGCACCCTATGTTTACTGCAGCATTGTTTACAATAGCTAAAATATAGACGTAATCTAAGTGTCCATCAATGGATAAAGGTGTAATGTGTGTGTGCAATGGAATATTACTCAGCCATTTCAAAGAATGAAATCTTGCCATTTCCAACAATGTGGATGGACCTAGAGGGTCCATTTAGTTATACACCTGAAACTAATATAATGTTATATGTCAATCATTTAACACTTAAAATAAAAAGGATTCAAAGTGACAATTCATAGAAAAGGAATGCCAAATGACCAATAGACTATGAAAGGATGGTCAAACGTACTAGAAATATGGGCCATGAAACCAGCTAAAAATGGTTATGAGGTACAATTTGTCACCCATCAGACTGGCAAAATAAAAAATCTGAGCCCTGGCCAGTGTGGCCAGCTGGTTGGAGTGCACCAAACGGTCACGGGTTTGATCCCTGCAGGGCGCATGTTTAGATGGCAGCTTTGGTCCCCTGTTGGGGCACATACGAGGCAAACGAGCAATGTTTCTCTCTCATACTGATATTTCTCTCTCCCTTCCCCCTCTCTAAAAATCAATAAGCATGTCCTTGGGTGAGGTTTTTTTATAAAAAGTCTGAAAATATTAAGTCTTGGTGTGGTTGAAGGAAAATGGGGACAGCCATATGCTGCTTGTTGGAATATAAAATGAAGAGCAGTTTCACAGAATCTAGAAAAATTGGAGACGTGCACATCTTATCACCCTACAATTCTACCTCTGGATGTACACCTGGAAAAATCTTCCTCCATGTACATAGGGCACATATTATTACATTGCTTCGAGATGGTAAAAATTTGGAACTACTACACAAGTAAGTAAAGTATTATATAAAATTGCAGTATAGTCAGTAATACAATGAAATATTCCACAGTGGCCCAGAGAAATTAACTGGTCCTTTCTCCATAAATGAAGAGAGAAATAAAACTTATACTATTGAGTGAAAATGGCAAGTTGCAGAACACTAGGTACAGTACATCATTACCTAAGAAAGATTTAACCCCACATGCGAAAGCATCATATACGTTATATAATACACATTATTGGACTGGAGAGATATACTCCAGTTCATGACGGCGGTTGCTGCCCTAAGGAAAAAGGAAAGGAAGGGAGATTGGGGTCAGAAAGACCATCAGCTTTATTTGCAATTTTATTTCTTTAAAAATATTACTTAAAGCACATCTGGTGAAACATTATAAATTGTCACTACTGACTTGTGGAAATACAGTATTATATTATTTTCTGTTCTATTTTGTAGTTTTAGCATTTCTCTTAAAATTTTCTCTCTTTTGTTTTCTTCTGGAACACCTATTAGAGGGAAATTGGAACTTTAGAATTTATTTTCCACATCTCTAGCTCTCGTTCTTTTTTTAACTTGTGTAACTAATTTATTTTTCATGAATTTTTGAAATAAGTATTGTTGACATACACTATTACATTAGTTTCAGATCTACAACATAGTGATTATACATTTATATACCTTATGATGTGAGTACCACATAAGTCTGGTAAACAACCTGTTATCCTACAAAGTTATTACGATATTATTGACTATATACCCTGTGGTGCAGATTACACCCTGTAACTTATTTATTTAATAACTGGAAGTTTGTAACTCTTATTCCCCTTCACCCTTTCCACCCATCCCCCATTCTCTTCCTTCTGGCAACCATCAGTTTGTTCTCTGTAACTGTGAGTCTGTTTATGATTGGTTTTATTTGTTTGTTTTGTTCTTTTAGATTCCACATGTACGTTGTCATACGGTATTTGTCTTCCTGTCTGACTTATTTCACTTTGTTACTGGAAGTTTATACCTTTTGACCCCCTTCATCCATTTCGCCCACCCCCTGAATTCTTTCTCAGTTGCATTTGTAGTGTCTTTTTTTCATACAAAAGTTTTTAATTTTTTTATATCGTCAAGTTTATCAGTCTGATGGGAGGTATATTTTTTAAAGAATGAATGAGTATTTCTCAAACCTGAAAAACTTGAGGCCTCAGAATTGAGAAGATACACTGAGTGCTCAGGAGGATGAATATAATAAATGCCCATTTACATGGTGTAGTGAAACTTCAGAATATGTTTGAGGGTTTTAGGTGTTTGGGGTGGGGCCTTGCTGTTCGTGCTAGCTTTTGCAATGAGACCAGAAGAGAGAGGGGTGCTCTCTGGGTACTGGGAAAAATTGGCAAGGAGCTGAGGGGGTCTTGAGCATTCACTGGTCTCAGTCTGTCAGCTATGGCTGCTTCACAAATCACCAGTGACCTTGAGACCTTCCTGCAAACAGAATTCTGGAGACTCATTAGGAAGCATGGATGGAAGAAGTTTGTTGTTACTGTTATTTGGTTTTGTTTAAAACAGTATCTAACAGTTTAGTGTTCACAAAGCATTATTTATATATTAGGATGAACCATCCAAAATTGCCATTTTTGTAGAGTAAAAAATGATTGAATGTTTATTGGGTTTGTCTTAGGGTTCAATCTAAAATAAGATTTCAGTCCATTCTGTGAAATACACGTTATTATCATCAACTTCTTTCACAGATGAGCAAGCAGGGTGGCAGGGAGCAGGAGTCTGCCGAGGGCGGCTTTATGACGGTATAATGGCAGAGGCTGGTTTGCCTGTTCCATCTCCCAGCCTGGCTCGTGGGGCAGCACTGCCCCCATCTGAGAAATGGGAAAAACACTTCTTGCTCTTCTCTTCCCCAGGAAGACTGCGCCTGACATGGAAGTCATCTGTCTTCTAGGGAGATTAGGCTCAAGGTAATCAGTGCCAAGAAATGGCTTTTGCCAAGGGAACTTGGCCTGGACATTGGAACAGACGACATGCTTCAAGCATAACATATGAGTTGGAGAAAAGTATGTCAGGGCAAGAGTAGACAGTAAACCAAAGAGGATCAGGTGAGTGAGGGAGAAAGATTTCTGTGCATGTCCCAGCTGCTAACCATTATCCTCAGAGCCCTAAGTAACCGGCGTGCTATTTCCTTGCACCAACAGTATTCCAGGAAGGAACCCTCCCCAGCCTGGGTGACAACTCCAGCAGGCCTGAGATTTTTCTGCTCATTCTTAGAATAGTGTCTATGGTCACTTTGGTTGCAAACACAGTCTCAATTCAGAAATTAGAATGCTAATGCATGGTATTCATCAAAAGCCTGAACTTTTTACCATAAATCCTGTTCTCTTTCCCCAACCTGGGCCTGCCCAGCTGGAAGACCACAGTGGGGACAGTGTAGAGGGGCTGGCTTCTCTCATTTTCCACTCAGCCTCCCCAGCCAGTTACCATGGCTACGACTACTGCTGCTCTGTGGGAGCAGTCGGGGGAAGGGGCAGCAACAGCTGTAAGCTGACTTCAGGCTTTCTTGCCAGGCAGATGTTAAATTCTACCTCTTTCTCGCCAAGCGCGCTCTAATGCCCTCTCCACAAGTTCCCTACTCAGCTTCTCTCTCCCGAAATTCTCTTTGACCTATGGATGGATCTCAAGTCCTGTATCATTTTGGGTGGTCACCTGACACCCCTTCCTCAGCCCCTGGGCATCCAGCTCCAGCCTTTAGCTAGTGGGGAGCCCCCACATGGAGTCCTTGAAGCATCTCTCTACTGGGAAGCCCACATCTGTCTGGAGGAAACTTGCATGTTTCCCATACTAACCCCCAAAACTCAAATTATAGGCTGGACCCAGCATAGTGGCAGCAGCCCAACCAAAGCAGCTTGTGGGCCCTCCTCTCACCTTCCAAATTTCCCCGGTGGGACCAGAGCCCAGGCCACCACGCCCCAGCTATAAGGGTTACACATTACGCTCCTGGAGTGACCCTGTCTCCCACTCACCCTCAGTAGGTTTGAGGTTAGGGTGCAGGAACTCACTTGTCCCCAAGATGGGACTCATGGTACAGGTTTCTTTAAGAAAATGTGTCCTCACAAAATCCTCCTGTTTCCTCTGTTTTTACTTTTATAAAGTCTCAAAGTGGGCAAAGAGGTTTAAAAAGTCCTGGGACAGATTCAGGCATTTCATCAGAAAATCTGCACAAGGTGACTTTGCATCTCAATTTGAATTTGCACATCTATGATATTTACTGGTGTCTGGCGGAAATTTCAGTTTTAAAGCCCTGTTATATTTATATGCATTGACTCTTTATGTTCATAAGTACAGCTAACTATTTTCCATTTTAAAGATGAGGAAAACTTATTTCTGCGAGCCCAAAGAGATAAGGCCAAGGTCACCCAGCCAGTCAGTGATGGAGCTGGGATTCCAACCATGCCTGTCCAGTGTCATCCGGAAGGTGCCTGCTCCCTGGCCCTGAGCCCAAGGAAAGAGTTTAGAGACACAGTGGGAAGTGCCTCCTTCATTTAAGGCCCAGGCTCCAAGTCACCCCAAGAGGCTCTGGGCCACTATGGGGCTGATGTCGGTCAGCTCCTATAGCTTGGTCCTGCCCACACTCTCACAGGACATATTCTGGGACCTATTTCCAGAGAGAGGACTGGTAGGACTTAGGTTGTGGGAGAGACCAATAATTCTACTGATTTGGCAGTGACCCCATCTCAGTGAGACTTTCAACTGGCAGGCAGATGCCAGGAGGGCTGACTCACCTCGTCTAACATCCAAGCCAAACACTGAGGAAAGGGCTCAGCTCAGCCAAGACTGTAACTGCAGGAGAATGGGGAGTCTGTGTTGGGATCCCAGCCATACCTTTGCCTCAGTGTTTTCTCAGTGTGTTTGGGCCTCTTTTTCTCCATGAATTTTGTGTGCTTGGGAACAAGGCATGCCTCAGCTTCAACAGATGGTGAAGAACCACCACAGAAAGGTGTTGAGAAGGCAGAGACTTTGGGTCCTTACAGGAAGGGGACAATATGACACTGACCAGCTCCCAGGACGGACTTAGCTTGGTCTCCAATGAGGTCCAATCTGGTGGGTGTTTCCAACACAGGGAGCTAGTTAATAAGCCATGGTCCATCCACAATGGAGTGGCCACTGAAGAACATGACATAGCATACTCAATTTTACAGAAAGATTATTAAGTGAAGAATGCGTAGAGCAAGATCCTGCTTTCATAAAAGTAGTGTTCTAGCTTGAACAAATGCTTCTAGAGGACAGGCATAAAAGAAGCCATCTAAATGCCACACTCCCTTGATCACTGTGGGTCCTGGGCTCACACCCTCTGCATAAGTTCCTATTTACCCTCAGGCTCGCTAACCCAAAAGTCTAGAGTCAGGATAGTGTCCAACCCCTTCCATTTCCTCGGGTCAGAACATCTCACCTCCACTTCTCCTAAATCCCCGCTCAGGGATCTATTGGCTGGTCTTCTACACCCTTCAAATACAAAAAGAGTCAACATGCCTCATGGCATTAGCCCCAGAAAACTGGACCCCCTCACCAGGCACCCATCTGATGAACGCTCCCTTTGGAATTGCAGGAAGCCTTGCCCATCCCACCTCCAGTTCACTGCTGAGGCCAGGATATGTTATTATCCTGTAGAACAGGTACTTCTTCAGTGAAGAAAAGAAATGCACACGCTCATGCACACATGCTCTTATTTAATCTAGGACAATCTACCTTGAAACAAAAACACAAATGCACATATAAATATTATTATTTACAAATTATACAAATACATGCAATTGGCTCACAACAAGTATATTGCTCTGCCACTACGATTGAGCTAAATTCATGCTTAGGTCTGAAACATTTTTCCAAGGAAACAATTGGCAGAAATGCACCCCTGCTGCCCCACTGCAAAAAATGGTCTTTCAGTACACAGTGCAAGACACCCAGGTCACAGCACTTCAGACCTCTGTGCTCCAGAAGAGGCTCTTGCAGAACTTGTAACTAAAGACATGGAAGGAGATTTCTCAGGGCAAAGAACAGAAATCAAACAACTATCTCCTCTACACTGCTTGTAGCTCTAAAATTACAGGGTTCAGACTCTGTTAGGTTTGTTTATTTTGACTCTTACTCTCTCCATTAGGCGGACTGCCTTCCCTGTTATCTATTTATGCCTGTATATGTATGCTTAGAGCAAATTCTGAAAATAAATACAACAAAATGTTCAAAGTAGTTATAGAAATGACTTGAAATTAAAATATTCTAATTTTTTATTGTTACCTGTGTTTTCCACAATACCTGTGTTCCTTTTCTACTTTGCCAAAGAAATCAAAGCCATTAAACTAACTGCATGAATTCCTGTTGCCTTCTCTTCCCCCTTCCCCCAAGTCCTCACCCATCTCTGCAGCCACATCCATCCTTCCCTCCTGCCCTCCAAAATCAGAGACTGAGGCAAACTCTCCTTGCACATCCTTATCGCCTCTCCCTGTGTTCTTACTATAATCCTAGTGTGTAAAACTGATCTATTCACGCATTATAGAGTTGTTGTCAGCAGTCATACTTCTGATAGAGCACAATAAATGACGATGATTATGTTTTGTCTCTCAGTACCTCAGTTTCCTCGTCTGTAAAGAGGGTGGTTGTAGCACCAGCCTCAGGATTGTTGTAAGGATTAAATGAGTTGATTTCATGTTAAGGACTTAGAAGAGCACCTGGTATACAGTAGGTGCTCTGTAAGCATTTACTAGTATTAGTATTACTGGTACTAATTAGTGTTGCTAGTATTAGTATTAGGGTTTTCCCTCATTTCTGCCAAAAACTTTGATTTATCAATTATCTTCCTCTCTCTCCCGTATTTTAAACCTGTCTCTCTCTTTAGACTCCTTCCTTTAGTTTATTCATAATCAACTGTCTTCAACCCTAAATTCACTCTTGATATTACTGACCTATCTTTCTCCCCTTCAACTGCAGACATCTGAAAGAAGTGGGTTACAAGATTCACTCTTCCACATTTATTCACATTCACCTCTTCATCCCTCGTGATATAATGCAATGTGCTGCCCAATGAAATTGGGCATCTCCAATGAAATTCCTCCAGCAAAGACCACCAATGACCTCCTTTTGCCAAATTCTAAAGACACTACTTAGTTCTTATCTTTTTGGAACTTTCTTCCTTACCTGACCCCATTTTCTATTTTTCCTTGCCTCTCCTGTCCTCCTTCTTCTCTGCATTGTCACTGCCTCCCTGTCTGGGTTCTTTCTCACCACTCAGTCCTTAAGCACTGATGCTCCCCAGGGTCTGTGTGCAGCCACCTGCCCTCCTCAATCTGTCCTCTCTTCCTGGGGAAGCTTATGCACTGCTAGGTTACTTATCCTCATTCTCTCATAACAACCAAATCTATACTTCTAGCTCTGACCTTTCTTAAGCTGTAGGCCCATATATTCTAGCACAAGCTGGACATTTACACCTGGAGGTCTCACAGCATGGTATAAACTTAAACTCGCTCTCTCCTTCAACCCACATGTTCTTCAGGGTTTCCTACCTTAACAGGCAAAATGTCAGGTGGTGGCTCCACCATCACCTGGGTGAGAGTCTCAGGAAACATCTTAGATTTCTCCCTCTAGTCATGTCTCAAGTCCAGCAGAGTTCATTTCCCTAGATTTTCTCAAGTCCATCCACTTCTCTCCACAGGAGGCCATGTAAGATGCAGACAGTAAAAGCATCGTCTCAATCTCTCTATCCATCCTCCTCCAAATCTTCCTCCTTTTTCATTCCCCTCTTGTTCCATTTACTCATTCATTCATTAAGTCAGACAGTCAGTCAATAAACACAGGTTGAACATCTACAATATGCTAGGCCCTAGCAACATAGAAGGGAAAAAAGACAATGCCCCTGAGGGAGCTCAGAATTTGGAGGGAAAGGGCCACCAAGAAGCCCAGTGTCATGAAATAGGCACACACACAGCTACGTGCAAAAAAATGAAACTCGAGCACCAACTTACACCATACACAAAATAAATTCAAGGTGGATAAAAGATTTAAATATAAACTGTGACACCATTAAAGTCCTAGAGGAGAACATAGGCAGGAAAATCTCAGATATTTCATGCAGAAACTTTTTTACCGACACATCCCCTAGAGCAATGGACATAAAGGAAAGAATAAACAAATGGGATCTCATCAAAATAAAAAGCTTCTGCATGGCTAAAGAAAACAGTAAACAGTATTAAAATAAAAAGAGAACCAACTGTATGGGAAAACATATTTGCCAATGATACCTCAGACAAGGGTTTAATCTCCAAAATATATAAAGAACTTACATGAGATCCACTCGAAGAAGACAAGCAACCCAATTAAAAAATGGGCAAAGGACTTGAATAGGCATTTCTCCAAGGAGGACACGCAGAGGATCCAGAAACACATGAAAAGCTGCTCAATATCGCTAGCTATCAGAGAGATGCGAATTAAAACCACAATGAGATACCACTTCACACCAGTCAGAATGGCCATCATAAACAAAGCAACAAACAAGTGTTGGAGAAG
>CM052539.1:152681980-152698828 GCA_028533065.1 Trachops cirrhosus
AATAAATAAATAATTTTTTAAAAAGAAGGGAGTTCAGGAGTCCTGCTGTCTGAACTGACAATTATGGACATCTGGATTATGATGATTTTTACTATAATATTTCAGGCAAACAAAGAAGTGAAGACACTAACAAATCTTACATCTAAATATTCAACACCCAGCTCTATGGAATTCTGATATTTATCTTTCCCCGGTATACTTTAAAATATATACATATCTGTATATAATATTCATGTTTTCAAAATTCATGTAAAGTGTATCACACTCTTTATGTCATTTTACGAAGTCATTTTTTCTCACCATTATGTTTCTGAGATATACCCATGTTTATATATGGAGTACTTTCACTGCTCTCTAAGATCCCATTTACTTATTCATTCTCCTGTTGATGGATATGTAGATAATTTCCAGTTTTTCCAATACAAGCAATACTGTAATACATTTTATATAAGTCCCATATGTGTCTCCTTGTGCACATGTGAGGACTGCTCTAGAAGTCCATTGCAGAGTTGAAGGTCATGCACATCTGATATTTATTAAACATTGCCAAATTGCTCTTAAAAGTGATTGTACCAATTTATTCTCCCACCAGCAGCCTCTGAGAATTTCTGTTTATCTACTCTATAGCCTTGTAAATATTCAGCAGTATCCCTTTTTAATTATTGCCAACGTAATAGGTGTGAAGTATCTGATAAAGTTTAAATTTTTATTTCCTTGATTATTAGTGACGTTGCCCATTCAGTTTTCCTTTTAAGCAGCAAATACCTTCCCCTAGCCTGAGTCTTGTCTTCAAATTTATTTAAGATGTCCTTTTTGAACAGCTGTTCTGTAAATGTCATTCATCCCTTTTATGATTGATTTTTGTGTCCTGTTTAAGAAATCATTACCTGCCCAAAAGTCATAAAGATTTCTCCATATTTCTTCTAAAAGTTTTAAAGGTTAGCGTTTTTGTTATTTATTTTGGAGGATGGAACTAAGAACCGAATTAGATGTTTTTCCATGTGGATAACAAATTTTCCAAGCATCACTTATTTTTAAAAGTAATTTCTTTCTCCTGCTGATTTGAAATGCCAACTGTTGTACAGCTTTCCCATATGTGCGTGGGTCTCTTCCTGGGCTCTCTGTTCTGCGCCGTCACCCCACTCTCTAATTATCATTCCTTTATAATACCACTGAGACTCGTTATCTTGTGAGTTGTCTTCCTTCCATCCCACCTCCTTGTGTTCTTTCTAAAATTATCTTCCATTTGAATTTTAAGATCAGCTTGTCAAGTTCCATCAAAAAAGTCATTGGGATTTTTTTATTGGAAATTTAATTGAATTTCTAGATTATTTGGGAGAAATTGGCATACGTAGGATATTGAGTCTTCTGATCCATGAACATATGTCTCTTTGTTTATTTTCTGGTCTTCTTTTGTATTCTTCCCACAATATTTTGCAATTTTCTCCATAAAAATTCTATTTTCTGTTAGATTAATCACTGGGCACCTCATACTTTATTGTGCCTTTATGAATGAGATCTTTGTTTTTACTATTACATTTCTAATTGGCATACTTGATGAGTAGGAAGACTAATAATTTTTCTCTGTTGACCTTGTGTCTAGCAATACTGCAAAATTAATTTAATACTTCAGTAGCTTATCTGTACATTAGTGTGAATTATCTATGAGGACAATTACAGTCTGCAAAAGAAAATGCGTTTCTTTCTTTCCAATTTTTATACCTCTCCTTTTTTTTCTTTGAGTTGTTGCACAGGCTAGGTTCTCCAGTGTGGGAAAGAAATGATGATGGCACGCATCTTGTCTTACGCCCGAATGTAAAAGAAATGCTTCTGAAATTGTGCCATGAGAGTATGCTTGCTGTTGATTATTGGTGGGTAACCTTTATCATGTTCAAAAAGTTTCCTTCTATTTCCAATTTCATAAATTTTATCATGAATGGATGTAAAACTTTATCAAGTACTTTTTCTGTATCTGTTAAGCTGATCACATATTTTCTCCTTTAACTGTTTTAATATGATAAATCACATTAATAAATTTTCTTAGGTTAAATATTTTCACATTCTGGAATAAACTCTAAATATACACTGCTAAATTCATTTTGCAAGTGGAGGTAGTATGGCCACAGGGTCTAAATTCATTTTGCTAGTATTTTATTTATAACTTTTGCATCTAAGTTCTTAAATGAGGGTATCAGTTCTCCACGATAATAGCAATCCTCCCAAACTAGGTGATTAAAACAACAATAAAAATTTATTATCCCTTGGTTTCTGTGGATCAAGAATATGGGAGTTACTTAGTTGAATGGTTCTATCTTGGGGCTTCTCCTGAGGTTGCGGTCAAGACATTGGCCAGCGCTGCAGTCATCCGAAGGCTTGACTATGACTGGACGACCCACTTCTGAGATGACTCACTCTGGTGACTGGTGAAGTGGTGTTGGCTGTTGGCAAAAGTCTGATTCCTCATCATGCAGATCTCTCCATAGGGATGCTTGAGTGTGCTCATGACGTGGCAGCTGGTTCCCTTCAGAGTGCGCCACCCAAGAGTAAGGCAGAGAAGGTGTAGTGTCTTTTATGAACAAGCACCAAAAGTCAGACCCTGTCAGTTCTGCAGTATTCTGTTGCACACACAAATAAGCCATGGCTCGTGGTGGGAGAGTACTACACAAGGATGTGAAGAGCAGATGAAGGTCATTGAGGGCCATCTTAGAGGCAGGCTACCTGTGAGATTGGTTTATGATTTTCTTTTCTTGAACCTACCTAGTTTGGTTAGTATCAAGAATATACTAGCTTGAAAATTCATTTCCTCATTTCAATTCTCTGAAGCAGTTCTCTGAAAGTTAAAACCTTCGTGCAAAACTCATGTCTCTTAAAGGGGAAAATGTTTGGTTAACTATACAATTAGTATTGATTAATTCAAACATTCTATTTTTTCTTCAGTCAAGTAGATTACTCAGATTTTTTAAGAAAAGTATCCATTTCTTATTTTTAATTTCATTGATGTGAAGTTGTTCTATTGTCCTCTATTTTCTTAAAACTTCTACTCCATTTTGAGTTTTACCTATTTTTTGTTTCTAATATCATTTGTGACTTTTTCATTGATAAGTCTTGCTACAAGCTTGCCTATTTTGTTAGATTTCTCTTTCAATAAATCACCATTATTTTTATTATTCTCCTTCCCCTTACTTTTTTTAGGTTGATTGTTATACTTTAACTCCTTGTATTGAGTCCCTAATTAATCTTAAATCTGTCTTGTTTGCAATAAATGCCTTAAGATTATAATTATTTTTGCTTCATACTATAAGTTTTGCTGTACAGTATTTTGTCATTTAGTTCTAAATATTTGATCATTTTCATTGTGATATCTTTTTTAACTCACTTTGTTAGGAATGATTTCTTATAGCTCATATGTATGGTTCACATGCTTTTATCCATTCTGATCATCTCTGCATTTAATTGGTCAACTTTATTTATAGAAATAGTAATTACTTAAATATTCTAATTTATTGATATCATTTTGTTTCTGTTTAATAACCTTCTCTCTTTTTCCCTTTCAAAATATCTTTGCTGTTTTCTGCTGGATTGATAAAGTATTTTTTAAGTATATTTCATTGATTATGCTATTACAGTTGTCCCATTCTTTTTTCTCCCCTTTATGCCCCTCTGCCTGGTTCCCTCCAGCACTTCCTCCCCTTCGTTCATGTCCATGGGTCATACATATAAGTCTTTGACTTCTCCACTTCCTATACTATTTTTAATATCCCCTGTCTATTTTATACCTACAATTTATGCTTCTTATTCCCTGTACCTTTTTCCCCTTTCTCCCCCTTCCCCCTCCCCACTGATCTCCCTCCATGTTATCTCCATTTCTGTGATTCTGTTTCTGTTCTACTTGTTTGCTTAGTTTGTTTTTGTTTTTTAGATTCAGTTGTGAGTTTGTCGATAGTTGTGAGTTTGTTGTCATTTTACTGTTCATAGTTTTGATTTTCTTTTTCTTAAATAAGTCCCTTTAACATTTCATGTAATAACAGCTTGGTGATGATGAACTCCTTTAGCTTTACCTTGTATGGGAGGCACCTTATGTGCCCTTCCTTTCTAAATAATAACTTTCCTGGATAGAGTAATCTTGCATGTAGGTCCTTGCCTTTCATGACTTGGAATACTTCTTTCTATCCCCTTCTTACCTATAAGGTTTCTTTTGAGAAATAGCTGATAGTCTTATGAGAACTCCTTTATAGGTAACACTCTCCTTTTCTCTTGCTGCTTTTAAGATTCTCACCTTACCTTTAATCTTTGGCAATTTAATTATGATGTGTCTTGGTGTGTTCCTCTTTGGGTCCAACTTGTTTGGGATTCTCTGAGTGTCCTGGATGTCCCAGAAGTCTATTTCCTTCACTAGATTTGGGAAGTTCTCCTTCATTATTATTTCAAATAAGTTTTCAATTTCTTGCTCTTCCTCCTCTCCTTCTGGCATCCCTATGATTGGGATGTTGGAAAGTTTAAAGTTGTCCCAAAGGTTTCTAAGCCTCTCCTCATTTTTAAAAAATTCTTGTTTCTTTATTCTGTTCCAGTCAAATGTTTATTTCTTCCTTCTGTTCCAAATTGTTGATTTGAGTCCCAGTTTCCTTCCCTTCACTCTTGGTTCCCTATTTTTCTTTATTTCACTTTGTATAGCCTCCATTTCTTCCTTTATTTTGCAGCTGTACTCAATCATTTCTCTGAGCATCCTGATTACCAGTGTTTTGAACTCTGCATCTGATAGTTGTCTATCTTCTTATTGCTTAGTTCTTTTTCTGGAGTTTTGATCTGTTCTTTCATTTGGGCCATATATTTCTTTGTCTTGGTGAACCTGTTACATTGTAAGAGGCAAGCCTTAGGTATTCACTAGGGTGGGGAAACCCACTTTGCCACGTTGTAGCACTGTATGTAGGGAAGGTCGGAAAGGGAACAATGCTGCTTGCTGGGCTCTTGCCTGCTTCCAAGGGACCTGAAGTTTCTCCCACTGCCATAACCCCAACAGATTTTTACAGCCAGAGGTTCTGAGGCTTTATTTTCCCCACACTGGAACCCTGGGTTGCACAGTCTATCTTGCTGCCAGTTCTTCCTCCCAATTTATGTGCACACAAATGTGGGACTGCCAGGTCTGCCGGCCACCACCTCACCTGCCCTGGCCACCAGCTGCCACCTCTCCACATGTCCTCTCTTCCTTGGCTGCCCGGCTGCCCTTCTCCGCACCTCCTACCAGTCTGGATGAATGTTTCTTTTTAAACTCCTTCGTTGTCGGACTTCCATACAGTTCAATTTTCTGGGAATTCTGGTTGTTTTTTGTTTTTAAATTGGTTGTCCCCTTTCTTTGGTTGTGCAAGGAGGTAATTCATATCTACCTATGCCTCCATCTTGGACTGAACCAATAAACCTTTTATATTCTCTTATTTTCCTTCTGTTGGTTTTGAAGCTATACATTGCATTTTAATCCTTCATCTTATCCTTAATTCTTCACTTTTATACCTAATCATAATTTATTCTGACAAATCTAAAGTTGTTCCATTTTCTTCCTCATATACATCAAGGACATTATCACACTTTACTTGATCATTAAACAAATCCTCAATCTTTTGTCATCTAGAGTAATGCTATCCTGTAGAAAAATAATAATCCATGTATGTAATTTTATTTTTTTATTTTTTTAAAGATTTAAGAATGCCTAAAATTTTTCCAGGAGGAAAAAAAAAGTCCAAGATAAAGAATCTAGAATCAAAATAGCAATGGCTTTCTAAATAGTAACACCAGAAGCTAAAAGATAATGGAACAGTGTCTCCAAATTCTGAGAGAAAATTGTTTTTGACCCATAATTACACATACAGCCTAGTTATCATTCACATATGATGGTAAAGTGAACATTTTCAGAAAGGAAAGCTCTTGAACAATGTGTCCAGGTCTTACGCACCCTTGCTCAGAAAGCCACCGGAGAATATACTCCATCAAAGTGAGGGAATAAACCAAGAAAGAGGAAGACACGAGATCCAGTTGGTAAGTAAGGGGAATCCCCAGGCTGATAAGAAGGCAGATGTCCCAGGAATACAGCTATACGGCAGGCCTAGAGTGTGGCCAGCCTGGACAGAAACAGGAGGACAAAGGGTTCCCCAAAAAAGATGAAATTGGTAGATTTACTGACATGTTCAGACATATTGAGAGGAGATGAGTTACTTACAAGAATAGGAATCTAAACAAAAAGACCATTGTCACCAAGGAAAACAAAAACTTATACTAGAAAGGAAATATAATTGAATTACAAGGGTTAGCTGCAAACAAAAGTGATGTGGTAATATTAATATGAGCACTGGATAATTTAAAGATATGATGTATGAACTCCTCTAAAGGAGTGGAGAATTTGAGCGGGTGGAAAATAGCATCATCTTCCAAATAGAAAATCAATGCATAATATCTAAAATGGAAAATAATAAGAAAAACAAACAAAGTATAAACAAACATGGAGGCAAATAACAAAAACAACAAAATACTAGCTACAGGGAGAT
Organism: Trachops cirrhosus; assembly: GCA_028533065.1. Lineage (NCBI taxonomy): Eukaryota > Metazoa > Chordata > Mammalia > Chiroptera > Phyllostomidae > Trachops > Trachops cirrhosus. Next base: position 152,688,514 of record CM052539.1, read on the forward strand.
GAAAATGTTTGCCTTTAGGGGTTCAGGACTAGGGTGAGGTCACATGGAACAGGGGGCTGCAATTTTTCATTATGTCATATTAATTATTATTGTACAACAAATTGCCCCAAACTAATCAGCTTAAAATAACAATAAACGTATTTTTAATCTCACATACTTTGTGTGCATCAGAAATTCAGGAGTTTAACTAGGAGGTTCTGGTTCTGAACCTCTTCTGAGTTTGCTGTCAAATTCCTGCCAGGGCTGTGATCTCCCTGCCTGAGGCCCGAGGACCCTCTTCCAATATGGCCCAACGACATACATGGCAGCTAATGCTGGTTGCTAGCATGAGGCCTCAGTTCCTTGCCCCACAGACCTCTCCTTGGGGCTGCTTTAGTTTCCTCACCACGGGGTAGTTGTCTTCCCCCAGGGCAGTTGTCTTCCCCCAGGGCGAGTACATCCAGAGAAAACCAGGTGGAAGCTGCCACACGTCTCGTCATCTAACCTCAGACGCCACACACCGTTGTGCTCTGCAGACCCTGCTGGTTACACAGGGCAGCCCCGTTCAGTGTGGGAGGGTACGAGGCGCGCATAGCCCCCAGGAGACAAGGGTCATCGGGAGCCATCCATAGAGTCTTAGAGAGTTAAGTGACTTTTTAAAATATGTATATGTATATCTTTAATTAAAATGACAGTTTTTTTAAAGATTTTATTTATTTATTTTTAGAGAGAGGGGAAGGGAGAGGGAAAGAGAGGGAGAGAAACATCAGTGTGAGAGGGAAACATCCATCAGTTGCCTCTTGCCCACGCCCCGCCGAGGACCGAACCCGCGCCCTGACCAGAAATTGAACCAGTGACTTTGTGCTTTGTGGGATGATGCCCAGCACACTGAGCCACAGTGGTCAAGGCAAAACTGATAGTTTTTTAAAGTTTTTGTTTCTAGTCAATGATTCTTTACATTTATCAACATAATTTTATTAATTTCTGAGCTTAACATTGTTTATTATACCCTTTCCTTTCTTTCTTGGTTCATTTTTCTTCTCAAAGCACATTCTATAATAATTCTTTTGATGGGGGTCTTTATTTTATCTGTATGGAAATATCCTTTTTTACCTTTAATTTCAACTGTTAGTTAACTGGGTCTAAAAGTCCAGTTGGCACTTTGAAAATCCTACTCCATCAACTCTGGCCTGTTTTTGTTGAAACCACAAGTTCCTTTGTTAGTAACCTGTCTTTTTCTCTTTGCCTTTGATGTTCTGCAATTTCCCCAAGGCAATTTTTCTTCTATTATTTCCTCACATATCACTTTACTGTGATTCCATTCATTTTTCTTCTTCCCAAACTCTTATGGAAAAACATTGTCCCTTATTTATGCCATCCTTCCTGTCTCATAAGTGCTTTTATATTTTTAATCTTTGTGTCTGTTTACTGTATTAGTGTTAATTCCTAAGTAATATCTTCTAACTCACTAATTCTCTCTTGTAACTAGTCTACAGTTTATTCTGTCTACTGTGTTTTTTAATGACCAAAGTTTTAATTTCCAAGATTTCTAATTGATTCTTTTTATATCTGCTTGTTCTCATTTAATCTCTATCTACCCTATTCATTTCTTGTTAATTTTCAATGAATATTAAGATCTAATGTGCCTTTTTAGGCATACTAAACATTACTTTTAATTCTTTACAAGACTTTGACAAAATTAATTTAATCAATCTGGAATGAATTCATATTTCAAGTGTTTTTATTACCATCATGTATTTTTCATTCATTTTGGTTTACAGTCTCACAGTGAGTTGAAGAATTTTTACATTTCGTTTTTACATCTATTTTTCACTGTCTCTAAATGTCCTGCACTGGGGCCACAGGCTCAGCTGACAACCAGGTGTTATAACAGTGTTCCAATGCGCCTGCTCTGCCGTGGCATGAGGACATCTCAGATCCAGGCACGCAGCCAGAGGGTGGCTGGGCCTGCTCCTAGTCAAGAGTCTGTCTTCATCTCCCCACGTTTCAAGCCCCAGGTTGTGTATGGACAGCTAGCTTTTTTTTTTCTTGCCTCTTTTCATAAACAGAGGGAACCTCACCCCACCCAGGCTTCAAGGAACCAGGGTGCTGTTTCCCATCTTTCATGGAGCACTTTAGCGTATCACCAGGAGCTGTGCCTCTGGCAGCTCCTGCTGCTTCTAGGTCCCGAGGCCACCCCTTACATTAACCTTACATTTCTGAGCTGCTTCTGGTGTACAGACATGTGCATCTTGGGTTGGGGTCCAACTATGTTCTTTTGCTTATCTTTTAAAAAATTTTATTTGTTATTGCTACATGTTTGGAAGAGAGGGAGTAGGCCACAGTATGAATTTGCTAGGCTATCTTGGCTGGAAATCGAGAACTGAGTTGTGTGGTTGCCACCTATAGAGAAATCCCATGTTTTCTTTTATTAAATGTAAAAGAGAATATATCATTTTACAGAAATTTTGTAGGCTTTTTTTTTTTAATACATGGGCTTTGTTCTGAATACTATTTGAGGGCCAGTGGTTCTAATGGAACACGTTTCTTTCTCAGGATAAAAGAGGCAAAGGTCCCTGTGTTCCTCAGTCACTCATACACACACACACACACACACACACACACACACACTGAGTTAGTTGTTCTTTGAAAGGGAAGACCACAGGATGCAAAGCCCTTGTGCATTGAAGGGGGACCTCCCCCTAGTGGCCACAAGAGGAAGCTGCGGTGCATGCAGCCAAGGAAATGCCCACAGGAGGTAAGGTTTTCCACACCCACCTAGTCCTGGCCCACCTCCCACCAGTGGAGATGGCACAAAGAGCCCAAAGGCCTCACACTCACAGGCCCCAGGTGGAATTCTCTCTACTGTCTCACCTGCAGTTCCAGAATGTGGCCCACCCTAGTTGGACCTGTTCTGTGGAGGCCACCACTTCCTGTCTTGCCCCTCAAAGCATCAGAACATTGACTCTAGGGGACACTTGATCCAGAGGGCACTTTGAATGGTTCCTTAACTCAGTGTCCAGACCACCCCATGAAAGCTACAAAGAGCACTGTGAGAAATCAGTCTGCAGAACCCAGAACATGGCTTTGGGGGTTAGACAGACCTGGGTCTGCCTCCCACCTGTCAATCACTAGCTGTGTGTCTCTGGGCAAGTTACTTAACTTCGTTGGAAGAATAGAACCAGATAATCAGGTAACTCCCTGTCTCCCCTATATGTGGCCCCTGTTTTGGCAATGCCTAGGCTCTTACAGCCCCTTCCTATCTCATTCCTGGGACCTGAAGTCTCCAATCAGCCTCCTCTGGGCCTTGGGTAGCAAGGACCAGGGAATTATTTTAGGAGAAGCCAAACCCAGGTGGAGTCCACACTGCAGAGGCCCCACATGAAGGCCAAAGTCCTCCTGCCTGAAGCTGTCTCTGAATATCGCAAACTCACAGACATACCCTCTGACCGCCAGTGCCTGGGTGGCTCCTGTTCAACTGCAGCCTCCTGTCCCGCCCAGTTGCCTGCAGACTGTACTCTCAGAGGACACACACAGGATTCTGGAGCCCAAGCCAGAGGCACAATTCAAGCACAGCCAAGCTGGGCACTCAGCTGGCCAGTCAGTCAGTATTAGGTGCCTGGGTTCTAAGCTAAAAGAGGTGAACCCTGCCCTCGAGGCACTGGCAGCAGGGTGGAGAGACTGACAGGCAGACCCTCAGGGCATGACTCATATAACTTTTAAAGAGAGCTGCAGCGAACAGCAAGGGGTCAGTCTGGGATAACCGGGAACGGCTTCCCAAAAGAGGGACCTCTGGCTGAGCACTTGAACGTAGGTAAGAATTGGCTGAGGACAGATTTCACCAATTCATTCAACACATTTTTATTCACTACCTACTGCCCTCTCCTCCAGTTTATGTTCTACACACTAAGGATTCAATAGTGATAAAGAGAAAGCAAACCCTAGCATTTGGGCCTGACACCCACAGCCAAGCTGCAGCATTCTCCTGTGGAATATAAACAATTTCACAGAACATCAACATCAGACAAGGCCACTCTGTGACCATGATGGATCTAGACCAAAGCAAGCCCAAACCCTGTAGGTCCTTTCTGACACCCCCATACTGAGAAGCCCACACTTCCCCACCGTGGGCGTTCTCCTTCACTGCAACAAGCAACAAACCCAACTCACTACACTGCAGAGGGGATCCCGGCAGTCCTTGGGTGGAGGGCATTAATGGTGATGACCAAGAAGTAGGATTGGAGCGGAGACAATGAAATGAGAAGCAAGACATGGGGGAAGAACATTGCAGTCAGAGAGAACAGCCAATACAAAGGCTCGGAGGTGAGAATATGACTGGCATGTTTGAAATCTAGTTTCCAGGCAGAGGGAGCAGACTGCAAAACTTCATGTCCAAGAAAGTAAGCCATTGCCTGGCAAGTATGAATATTTCCATGTGGTTGAACTGGAAAGTCAATGTGTTTTGTTTGAGGGAAGAGGGACAAATAAAAGGAAAGTCACAATAAAGAACCCTCATTGTCTTTTTTGAGAGATTCTTAGCAAAATCACCCTGGGTCCTAATGCTCTGTTGGAGCCACTTCTGATTTTCTGCATTTTTCTGTTAGATGGTAATGGAGTAAATAGACCATTCGTTCCCTTTTTGAGCAAAGTCTCCCAAATGCAGCTTCACTTGTTCGTAACGGCTCCTTCGCATTATCATTAAGGAAAAAGAGAAAATCGATGCCAATCCCCCTTTTGAGTGATCCTGCAAGTTCACACTGTGGATGCGTCTCCCTGATCCATCTGAGGAAAAGCCTGTCCCTTTAGTGCTGGTCTAACAGGATTACCCAGGCCAAACGTTTGTGTGACCCAATGTGATTTTGTAGTGAGGGCAACTGAACAAGTTTCATCACTAGTTGTGATTAATGCCCCAGAAAGAAGACAAGAAAAAGACCCGCCTTGTCACTGCTGGCAATATAAACCAGAAGTTCCAGCAGCAGCTCAGGGCTGTGGCCACAGGTGTGAACACACACACACCCCTCCATCATTGTACCCCAGCTCCAACCAGCTCAGGGCTCGGGGCCTCTCAGCAATTAAAGTCTCCCAGAGAAAAGGGGACAAATGGGATGCAGGTAACAGCCCAGCACCGTTTCAGCACTTGGATTTAATAGAGAACAAAAGTGAGCTTTTGACTCTTTCTGTCTCTAGGTGTGCTGATGTCCTGAGATTCCTGTCTCATTAAAATGAATAGAATCCAGTGCAGTCTGGTCTATGAAAGCAGTAAACTCTGATGAAGGACAAAGCTTTAAAAATGGCATGCCCAGATTTCTGGTTGTTTACCTTTCTGCCAATGGGGAGCCATGGTAGTATTTTGAACAGAAGAGAGATGCAAGGAGATTCAAACGTTAGGAAGATGGCACTTAGTAGCTCCATGGTGGTAGATTCATCCCCACTGCTTCCTGAAATCTTTTTTTTTAGGATTAAAAATCTACAAAGAAAAAGAGCATAAGAGAGGTGTCAGTAGCAACACTTTGGAAGCTGGAAAGCAACTAGACAAATGGTTACCAATGTGGCAAACCAAGAAAGCTTGATCCTGAACTGCTGGACAAGTTAAAAGAAAAATCCGATTAAAACCCCAGAATTACCACATGGTTCAGGAATTGGTGGCATTAGGTACTTCTGAAAGTGTAGCGTGGGGAGGGATGCTGGTAAGGTGGAGCCAAAAGCAGGAGGACTGAGGATCCCTCCCCACCCCCCAGCCCATTCTATCCTCATTCCAACTGACACTGGAGGTGCATTTGTTCTGAACCTCAAGGCAGGCAGGATGAGGCCAGGGCCCCACACCGAAAACAGGTTGCTGGCTGAATGCTGAGATGTGCCCCTACCCACAGCCTCCTCTTCTACCTACTCCCAAAACTGTCAGTCAGGTTCCTAACCCCCAGGACACTGGAAGAGCCATCTCCACAAATCTGACCAGCCCAAGAAGAAATCCCTGAAGATTCTAATAGCCTCACTCCTACGAAGCAGCCCCACCCAGCCCAGCCCATCTTGCCTCCACGCTTAAGGCAAATTGGCTAGACCTGGTGACCTGTGGCCTGTGGGGGTGGAGGAGTGGAGAAGGGTCCAGGAGGGGAGGAGAACATACAGTGCCCCCGCTTCTGTTCACCTGGTCCCAAAGTGGACTTCCCCCATGCCTTCTCACCAATCTCTTCCTCCTGACTGGTGACCTTTTCCTCCCCACCCCAGGTCTCTCATGTCATTGCACATCTCTCATGCCCTGTGTCCACCTGGTGCCCAGGCAGGCACACAGGCACAGGATGCAGCCCTTGGGTCCCAGGGAAGGACAGAGTGGATGGAGCTGCCCACAAGGGTGAGGGGTAGGGGCCTATGATCTCTCAATCACTGCCCAAGGTATGCAGGCTCTTATGGAGCCCCTGTCAATAAAAATAATTTGATTTTATAACATATTATCAGAATTCAGCCCAGAGCCTTGAATTTGTCCTGTGTCCTGAGTGACTCAAAGCCATATGACCCCACATGAGCTATACTGACCCCACATATGACCCCACATAAGCTATACGTGAGCCATAGCTGCACCATCTCATTCTGTCCAGTCCAGGAACCACCTCTTCATGTTGTCTACGGTTAAAGTTGTCATTCCCGGCTAGCTTCGTGAATCTCACTGTGAGGAAAGAATAGCAAGGTTGTTACTACTTGCAGTGCCATGGCTCTTCAGAACCTGTTTATGATAAAACAACATAGACCTCCCTGCCTGTGCAGTTCCCTAACCCCGTTTATTCAATGCCAGCTCCATCAGTACTCATGACACAGCATCGTCCACAGTGCAGCCCTGAGTGCTGGCTTCCTGTGACACTCTCAAAGGCTGCGACGGTGCTGTCTTGTTAATGATCACAAATGTGAGTCTTCCTAGAGTATGCCAAAAATATGTGCAATTATTTATTTTCAGATAATGTGAAATTTACCCTCAAGAACTTTATAGCATAAACACAGACCGCACATCTTCCAACCATAACCTCTCTTGGGCTCTTTGGGCCATAATCACTGAATTTCTAAAATGTGATCTCTTTCCCTGTTGACCACACTCTTGCCTTCCACAGCCCATGGGGAGGAGAGGTGAGGGGGCCCATGGCCAAAGTGAAAAAGAGCAGCATGAATGTCGTGCTCACCAGAACCATCATAGCAAGTAAGACATCCATGGGAAAAGCCCCTTGTTGTTGAGCTGGTGTTGAAAGACCTTGGAAGAGATGGGTGATACCCAGAAGGCTTCCTGGGGTGACCACCCCAGTGCCATTGGCAAGATGGGGAAGGTGAAGAGGAAGCCCTTGCTGCCAAACTCACCACCCTCGGGTTCTGTCGGCTTAAGACAGCACCAAGGTTGGATTACCACCAGGCCACACACACAGTCAAGCCCAAGAGTTGGCAGTTGACCATCGTTAGCCCAGAGCCTTGAATTTGTCCTGTATCCTGAGTGACTCAATTATGTGATCCCACAAAAAATCACTGTGCTGGCTAAAGGGGCAATCCACTCACCAGCTTGCCCTCCTGGAAGTGGGGCCCATGCAGTGGGGCCCATGACACCTTTGGCATGAGTTCCAGAGCCCCTCAGGGTGTGTGGTTCACCTGCACTGGGGGCAGAGGGTCAGAGATACCAGAGGAGAGTAACAGGGCCCGGGGCCCACGTGGGTCCTGGTCCTGGCTCAGGGACTCTGCTAGGAGGGCAGCTCTGATCGGTCTAAACTGTCAGAGTGGGACTTCTAAATTTTGAAGCACATGCTCCTGGAGACAATGATCCACACAGGCCCAAGGCAGGCTCCAGGCCCCTAGCCCAGCTGGTGCTGCCAGTCCAGCCCAGACATCCAAGGGGGCAGGGAGGGTAGAACATTTTGAGGAAGGCACCCAAAAGCACTTGGACATCTGAAGCCCAGACTGGGGCAGAGGCCTGCTTGCCCACCTCTAAGGACAGTATTGACCCAAGGAGACAGTTTACCTCCAAGCTGTCCTCTCAGCCCTGAGCTTTGGGCATCCTGGGTTCTTGTGGTGCAGATATGTATGATATTCAAGGTCCTCTTGTCCAGGCTTCCCTGGCCTGTCTGTCCAACTTCATTCCCCCATCTCCTATTTCTTCTCCAACCTTACTAAATCTACACTCTTCCCTTGTGATTTCTCACCCAGGGCACTGAAGCCTTCCCTCCACTTGCAATATGTAAAGCTTAGGGATCCTCTAAGGTTCAGCTCAAATGCCACCTCCTCTGTGAGGTCTTCTCTATTGCCCCAGCTGGGAGTGTGTCTGTCCCCATATCTCTACAGGCCTCACCTGTTGTCCTCATCACTCCCTGCTCAGTGTCATGGGGACTTTATGCACCTGTCAGGTCTTTCTAACTAGGCAATAAACACGCAGAAGGCCAGGTCTCTATAGGGAAGAGTCATGGTTAGAGTGGATGGTGAAAGTTGGAGCCTAGGAAAGGAACAAAAGGGCCCAGAAAAGGAGATAGGAGGAAGGGACCCATAGTGAAAGACCAGTCCTGGCATCCATAGGACAAAAGAAACCAAGTTATCAGTGGCACCAGGACCACTGCTGCCCACACAAAAACATACCTGTCATACAAGGACACTTTGGCTCCTAGGAAACACCCCGAGTGTGCCTGCCTTGCTCACAGATCCTTTCTGTCTGGGAATTCCTCTGCCCACCTACCTACCCACACCCCACAAAGGGGGTTCCCGGCTGCCACATTTTCCTTTGTGACTCCATTCTCTGGACAGATTCTCTCTCTAGGGATTTGGGATTCAAACACAACCAGGGAGTCTCTGAGCACAGCTAGGACTGTCTCTATAAACCCCAGGCTGTGTGTACCCCACCCTGTCCTTAGAAAAGAAGCAAAGACCTGTATCCAAAAAGAGAACTGAGAAGATGAGCCAAAAACAGTGGTATTGGCCAGGTCTTGTTTAGAAACAAACGATGGACACCCAGATCAAAGCAGATGGAGCAAAAAGGGACAGCTCTGGCTCACCAATGCTGAGCAAAATACTACCGTACTTCAGAGCCAGCTATGTCTATGAGGCAGAGCTTTGTCCCTTTCTCCATGGCATGACTCTACTTGGATCCAGACTTTCCCATCGTAGGTGTAAAGGCCTTTGGAAGTGCCAGAGGAATGAGAATTCCTCCCCTCAATTCATGGCTCTGCCCGTGAAGACTCTCGCTGACACTTCTTGGATGACATGCCGGCTCCAAGACAAAAAAATGCTGATGCCTGTATCTAGGGCTGGAGGTGGGCTGGGGGAGGAGTCCCCAAAGGCACTAGAAGAAGCGGTCAAGCTGAGCAAGTATGGTGAGCACCCAAACATCCACTGACCTCACGAACAGAGAGCAATGGCGGCCCCCTCAAAGCCTTAGAAGGCCAAGCACCAGTGTTCTGAAGATCCCTTCCATCCTCCAGGTACAGTTTTTCCTTTTTGGTTAATCTTATTGGAGATGGTTTCTGTTATACACGACCGGAAAAGCAAGGCAACTGCAATTATGTGTATCTACAACAGCCCAGGCAAAAGACTAGATGGTTATACAAGAATCTTTTCTTTTAATTTTTATTGTATTTTTTACATTACCATTTAGCCCCCTTATACTGCCCTCCCCACCTACTGCCAAAAATCTTAATCATAGTTACTTCTGAATATTGAGATTATAAGTGATTTTGGTTTTCTTCTTTATATACTTTTTGAAGTTTTTCCAGATTACATCTTATACCTTTATAATACAAGTACTAAATATTTAATATGGTAAGAATTGTAAAGAAAACAACAGACTTCCGGACAAGATGGAGGCATAGGTAGATGCACTGTGCCTCCTCGCACAACCAAGATAGGGACAACAACAATATAGAAACAAAATAACAACCAGAACTGACAGAAAATTGAAGTGTATGGAAGTCGGACACCCAAGGATTTAAAAATAGACACATTCATCCAGACCGGTAGGAGGGGCAGAGTCGGGCAGCCAAGCGAGGGATGTGGGGCAGCATGCAAGCCCGCAGCAGCCACACCGTGGGCGCACAAGCAGCAGTGGCTGGTGGGCCCCGGCCAGGGGGTGGCAACCAGCAGACCCAGCGAGGCAGCCATTGTGAAGCAAGGCACTGCATGCAACTCAGGGTCCCAGCACTGGGAAACAGAGCTTTGGGTCACTGACTTGAAAGGAAGGTCCTACGGGGTGCACAGGCCCACCCACACCGGAATTGGTGCCAGAGGGTCCCGGTTGGCTTGTGGAAAGTGGCAGAAGGGTCTGGGGTCCTACAGAGAGCAGAGCAAGCGCCATTGTTCCTTCTCGGACCCCGCGCCCACATACAGC